>VZRV01003483.1:485912-599264 GCA_013398115.1 Falcunculus frontatus
AGGAAGGAAGGAAGGAAGGAAGGAAGGAAGGAAGGAAGGAAGGAAGGAAGGAAGGAAGGAAGGAAGGAAGGAGAAGTCAAAATGAAGGAGAAGAAGAAGAAGAAGGAGGAAGAGGAGAAGGAGAAGAAGAAGAGGAAACTAAGGCAAACATGCAAGGCAAGGCAAAAGCAGGAAGAAATAACTCTAGAAGTATTTTCCTTTGGTGCTTGTAAATGAGCAATACGTATTCATGTCAATTCAATTCATTCTGAAATTGATAATAATTGAGAAATATGTTAGGGAAAATCTCAAAAATAAATAATGAAATTATACACAATAGGAATGTTACTAAAGCAGACTGCAGAAATCAGTAGAAAACATCCTTTTCAGGAGATTCACTGGTGATTTTGAAGTGTTAATATTCTTGCTGATGCAATATGCTCACCCAAATATTTTCAGGTAAACAAAAAGCATGAGAGCACCATTAGTCATATGCTACAAACAACAACAAAAAAATTACTAAAAGAAATACTGGTATCTCCTTTCCCTTACCGCTTTCAAAAGAGAAATTAATATTTTCAGCAGTAAAGCCCCCTGTATCAAAATTTACCTTACATAGATGAAACTAGCAATAAAGTATTCTTCCTGGACATAGTTATATGATGTAAGAAAAAGGTCTGTGAAATAAAAAATGATTAATCTATTACACACATGACACCTGAAGACCTAATGCAAGCAGATTTATAAAGATACAAAAGAGGTATCAACTGTGGTATAATACTGCAAAATACTAAATAAAAGCTTTTTACTAATGCAATATTCTGTGGCCTCCTCTCTCAGCTACTGCTATTTTACTTTTGCATTGTGTAAAAATCTAATATAAATTCCTTTTGTGTCAGGCTTTCACCAGCTTTTTATACTTTTGTACTTATAGATTAGATTATTGCAATGGAAGGTGAGTGTACCAGACAGATGCTAGGTTGGCAGGTCAGCAAGGAACATTAACACACAAATTGATTAAGCTGGGAAGAGAAAACATCACACTTTGATAAGCACACAGGCTGTTCCTGCTAGTTCATTAAGAACTCAGAGCATGCTACAAGTTCAATTTTTGCCTCATGTCCCCACTGAGCTTTACAAT
Organism: Falcunculus frontatus; assembly: GCA_013398115.1. Taxonomy (NCBI): domain Eukaryota; kingdom Metazoa; phylum Chordata; class Aves; order Passeriformes; genus Falcunculus; species Falcunculus frontatus. Next base: position 487,033 of record VZRV01003483.1, read on the forward strand.
GAGTCACAGCAGCCCATACAGAATCACTTACCAGAAGTTAGGTAGAAAGCATATGCTCTGAGCGGAGAGGAATGAAGAAATGCTTCTCTTAATGTCTGACAAAAATTGTGCAGAGCACTGCACAGATGAAAGACACATGATCTGTGACCACTGTGAAGTTCTTATGAATTTTAATAAGTGCCATGTGTTCTCTGAAGTATATGACACTTTAACTGCTAATTTGTCAGCTATTTTTCAGATGAGAAAGTTATAGCTGATACTTGCAGAAATTGTAGACTTTAAATTAAAGTTGTTCATGAAAAAAAGGAAAGCATTATGGAGAAAACACATTCACTTCCAGAGCTACCTATCTTTTATGAGTTTCAACTTTTTGGAGTTATAATTGGGCTGTCATTTTGGGGTGAATAACCTGTTTTGCAAGTTAAGTTGCATCAACTGTCAAAGAGTAGATAGTAGCATAAAAGGCAGCCTGAACACTGGGAGGGCAGAGAGAAGGACAAAGTAGGAACAAATTAATAGAGAATCTGTTCCTTAATCATCTAGAAATACTTCATAAATATTTCTGGATGTATCTGTATAGAAAAGCCCTTAGGAAGTGTCTCAATAAACTCTTAATGTCAAAGGAGGCAATGACAGATAGAGTTTTACTTTAGCCCTTAGAAAGACACTTAGTCTTTTGAAACAAACATTTCATATATTTCACAAGGAATATCTAAGGCAGAGAAAAAAAGTCTTATCTTTATTCATCTTATCTTTTTCTGTGATTTTCAGAGAACACTTAACAAAATTTCATATTCCATAGAACAATCTAGGGATTTAAAGTCGTCTCAGGTTGAACCAAATCAAACTAAGTTGAGAATTGAGAATTACATTGTAAAATTGTTGCTGTTGAAAGCAGCACCAGGTCTTTGGTCCAGTGAATAAATCACTTGTGTATGTGATTACATTGGTTTTCTTCAGAAGAAATAAGCTGATTACTTGATATATTTGAAGCAGTGCAAACTGAAAAAATTATTTCCCAAGTCACTGTAGGTCTGTCAGCTAGGATTTTTGAAATGTCCATCACTTTATTATTTGTACACCAAGGGATTCAAAAACTGAGATTCAAGAAGCAGACATAATTTTCAGTGATGAATTTAGGATTCTACCTTCATCTGGTTCCTGAAGTGAGGTAGCATTTGCTAAGAATGTCAAGATTTATGGACTAAACCTTGAATCCATGAGAAATATTTAGACCCTGAAAGTAAGAGTGAAATCCACATACTATATAGAATTATAGGATCATAGAATTGTTTAGGTTGGAGAAGACCTCTAAGATCATGGAGTCCACTTATTAACCCAGCACTGTCTTGTTGACCACTAAATTATATAATTATATTATATATACACCTTTTTAACACTTCCAGGGATAATGATTCCACCACGCCTGAAATGCCTGACTATGTCCCTATTCCAATTTTTGACGACCCTTTCCATGAAGAAATTTTTCCTACTATGCAAACTAAACCTTCCCTGGTGCAACTTAAGGCCATTTCTTCTCATCCTGTCACTGGTTACTTGGGAGAAGAGACCAACATCCACGTGGCTACAACCTCCTTTCAGGTAGTTGTAGAGAGTGAGAAGGTTCTCCCTGAGTCTCCTTTTCTCCAGGCTAAACACCCCCAGCTCCCTCAACGGCTCGTTGCAGGACTTGTGCTCCAGACCCTTCATCTCAATGCCCTTCTTGTAGTGAGTGGCCCAGAACTGAACACAGGATTCAAGGTGCGGCCTTGCCAGTGCTGACTACAGGGGGATGATCCCTGCCTTGGTCCTGCTGGTCACAGTCTTCCTGATACAGGCCAGGATGCCATTACCTTTTTTCGCCATCTGGACATTCTGCTGGCTCATGTCCTGTGACTGTCAACCAGCACCCCTAGATCCTTTTCTGCCCATCTAGCCTGCTTTTCATCCGGTGAAGAGTATGACCATACAAGCCATGAGCAGACAGTTTCTCCAGGAGAAGCCTGTGGGAAAGGGAGTCAATAGTAAAGTCCAGACAGACAGCATCCACAGCCTTTTCATCAACCGCTAAGTAGGTAAACCTCTCATAGAAGAAGATTAGTTTCATCAAGCAGGATGAGCCTTTCATAAACTCATGCTGGCTGAGCCTGATCCCCTGGTTGCCATGGATGTGCCATGTGATGGCACTCAAGTTGATCTACTCCATGATCTTCCCTGGCACTGAGGTCAGGCCAAGAGGTCAGATCAATCATCCTCCTAACCCTTGTAGACAGGTCTAACATTTGCCAACTTCCAGTCAACTGGACCTCTCCAGTTAACAGCATTTAGCAGCAGGAGTGCTGCTAAACGATGGATAGTGGCTTAGTGATCCCTTTTGCAGCTCCCCCAGTACTCTTTGGTGGATCCCATCTGGCCCCATGGACTTTTGTGTGTCTAAGTGGTGTAGCATGTCCCCTTGGATTATCGGAGCTTCGTTCTTCTCCCTGTTCCTTTCTCCCAGCTTATGGGGCTGGGTACCCTGAGGCTAATTAGTCTTGCTCTTAAAGATTGAAGCAAAGAAGGCATTAATTTTCTCAGCCTTTTCCTCATCCTTTCTCGCTGTTTCCCCAAGCAGACAGTAAACGATGAAGATACTCCTTAGCCGTGCTTTTGTTGCTGACGTATTTCTAAAAAACATTTTCATTTTCTTTTAGGACAGTGGCCAGAGCAAATTCTAACTGGGCTTTGGACCCTCTAAGTTTATCCTCGCATAAACTCATGACATTCTAGTAGTCATCTCAAGTTGCCTATCCTTTGTCAAAAGGTGATACATTCTCTTTTCTCTCCTGAGTTCAAACCAAAGCTCTCTGTTTAGTCAGACTGACATTCTTCCCCTGCAGAACCCTCACTGGAACTGGGAAAAAGTATGAGGAATAATGAGTGGCAGATATGAACCTTTAAGTACTGACTGCAACTCCCAGTTCCCCATTCCCTTTTTTCCTCTTAGCTGGGAGGAGGGAAAAGTTAAAGTGGTGAAGAACAAAGTTCTAGCTGATCCTCAATAAAGTGTGTGGGGAGAAAAGGTTCTGTTTTAATTTTACTCCTTGTTTCTCACTATCCAATCTATTTTAATTGGCAATAAACAATTTTTTTATCAAGTCAATTTATTTTTTCCCTTGTGATAATAAGTGATCTCCCTGTCTTTATCTCAACTCTAATCTTTCTCATTTTCTTCCTTTTGTTCTGATGAGGAGGGGAAGTGAAAGAGCAGCTGGGTGGATGCCTGCAGACAGCTGAGGTCAGCACACCACAGCATTCATTCAGGATTCTGTGCTCCTTGCCCATTTTCCTGGGGAACTGGCTATAATAGACTTGTAAAAAGTACACCAACATACACCAACTTTGAGCTCAGTACGATAAATGGCAGTCATAAACATATTTTCTCATAGATGGTTAAATAATTTTTTGCACAAAGCTTATAGCTAGCTAACATTGATCACCCAGAAAGCAAGAATTTCAGGTTGAAAACATTTATCAAATAGAAAAAACTAGACTACTGCTCACAAAGACAGAATCCAACTGCAAGGGATTTTAAGGGATAAGAATACAGAAGAAAGGAGAGAAGGAAGGGAAAGACAAGTGACATAGCTCTGTAATAGGGGATGCTAGGTTTCTTCTCCCTGATTTTTTCTGTATTTTATCCAAATGTTATTGAATGAAAATATATGAGGAATATGTAAAATCCCTAGGGGCTTAATAGAAGAGTCAGCTTGCACTTAGTTTGTCTTTTCCACAGTACTTTTTCTTCTGTTGCATATGTTAAATGCTATTCCGCCCCTGAGAGCCTTAAGATCTTGAGAGACAAATTAAAATCGAGTTGATTCCAAGGGTATATACCCCAGACTTGCATATGGTTTATTTGGAATGCATTTCTTTTTCTATTGTCATAATACAGTATTTATAATCTTATGGTATCAGCATATCTTGCATCAAAAGGAAAACCTTTTCCATTCAATATAAGCTGCTGCTTCAAATTATTCCTGTAGTTTATATTCACACTCCAAAACACCTTTGTTGCATCATTCAGGTAAACACCAAGTCTGAAGTCTCATCTTCCACCATTTTGTTAGAAGCATTTGCTCTGAAAGTAACAACAGGCTATAGGGTGTTTTATGGAAAGACATTTTCTTGCCTTAGAGATTTTTCAAACTAATATGGACAAAAGCAGGCTTGATCTCGCTGGAAAGCTGTGCAACTTTATCTCCTGGCTCAGACATTCACACTGCCTTGACTAATAGTCATAGTCGAAATAACTAACAAAAACCTCTAAGGAACTTACATCTAAAATAGGATTCGAAGTATAGAAGAGGAAGGATGAGAATCAGCTGCCTGAGCATAGTTATCTGGAGTAGCTTTAGGCACTAATGGGGAAGTCTTTTAGATTTCAAGTTGCTGGTCAGAAAGATATGAGTGCCCTGTAGGTCTTCTCTCATACCTGTGAGCTGTGGGTGGGTATCTTGCATTACTAAAGGGTCTCAGATGACATTAGGAACCTATCTTAGGCAAATAAATAATGTCCAAAAACATGACTGATGGCAATAAAATGGTAAAGAACAAGAAAGCTGAGTACGTACCTTTCCAACATACTGCAATTCTAACTTCAGATTTTTTAAAATCTTTCTTATCCTAATGGGAGATTTCAACCTCCCAGATATCAACAGTATTTGCATATGGAATTATGTGCTGAATAACTGTTATTGAACCTAGCACATCAGACAGTAGGATATTTGTGTACATATGGCATTGCTTTATGTAAGACATGCATGCTCTCAGAATATTTGTAGTAATTACAGATGCCAAGAGCAACCCACCCAAAGAGTTTTAAGAATGCAGTTCAGTAATATGTAGAAGTGTGATCTTCACAAGCAACTAATTAAGTAAATCATAAAGTAAAGTCAAAATATCCTATGCCCCACTGAGTCACAGTGCATAAATATGTTGTTTCAATACATCAGAGCCTGGTTTCTGTTCACAGAAACAGTTAGCATTTACTTTTGATAAATCTTCATTTTCCTATCATTTTTAAAACCCCACTTCTGAAGACTTCTCACCATCTTCACTCGGATGTCTCTTGCTCAGAGGAGAAATATCTCTTTTTTCCCACCATCCCAAGTTTTCACATGCAGAATCAGCAAATGCAGTTTCCATCTCTAAAACTCACAATGTACCTCCAAAAGACATCTAAAACTCAGAATGTACCTCTGAAAGACATCTAGTTTAAACCCCTTATAGAAAGAGTTATAAACTCATGTAGTTAAAGAACATTGTTTAGGACCTTTACTAGTCAAATTCTGAGTGTGCCCAAAGGGTGGATATTCCACAGTATCTGCAGGAAATGCAGCATGGTTTTTGATTGCTGTTAAAGTGACCCCTCTGATTTTTTGTTTTAGTGAGAATTTTCTGTGTTCCAACCTGTGTCTGCTGCCTCTCATTCTTCTGCTGTGAGATTCTGAGAATAGTTTAACTCTCTCTTCTTCACACCCTTTCCTTAGGTGTTTGAAGACAATAATGAGATTCCCCTTTCAGCTTTCCTTTGGTAAGGTTGAACAAACCAAATTTCTCCATCTTCTTATGTTTCATTTGCCTCAGCAGCTGATATTGGTGGACTTCTCTCGTACTCCCTCCAGCATGCTAAAGTCTTTCCTGGAATGGGTAACCCAAAGGCAGAATCATCAGTCCAACGCAATCTCACAAGCGCTAGAAGTGCTCACAAGTGCTCGTTCTTGCTAGTTCTTCCCATGGTGTATCTGGTCTTCTTTACTGGAAGGGTACATTCCTGACTCTTTCAATTTATTATTGAGCCTGGGTCTTTTTCAGAATTGTGGCTTTCCAGCCAAACAGTCTCCATCCTGCATTGTCACAGGGGTTCATTTCTTCCCTAGTGCAGGACGTTGCATTTACATTTGGTGATCTTCAGAACCTTTCTATCGGCTCACTTCTTCAAGTTGTTCAGGTCACCCTGGGTGTGAAACCTAAGTCAGCAGCTTCCCCCAGCTTGGTATCTTCAGCAAGCTCATTGAGGGAGCAGATTAGCTCTTTAAAAAGTTGCTGAATGGTACTTATCTGGTTATTGAACCCCAAGAGGCATCACTGGTAGCTGTGAGCCAGTTACTGCATTGATCTTAATTCATTTTGCCGCCTGCTTTACTATCCACTTCTGTCCTACACCCGGTCCGTACTGTCTGGGATCACACAGAATACCACTTAAAACTGAATTGTTTTTGCAAGCAGGCAGTCTGGCTACTCTGATGTCCACAAGCAAAAATAATTAATCAAAAAAATACCATATCTTGTTCCTGTAAGTCTTGAAACAGCCTAACAAGTCACATCATATTTTCAATATGCTATTGCACTGAATTTTTCTGTCTAAAGTGAAGACAGTATATTTCACAAATGATGGTTGAATACACTGGCAGACAGGAGGAGAAAGGTATTTTCTACTGCTAAGCTACCTGTCTTAACAATGACATTCAGCTCAAAGAACTGTGTATGTGAAGAACTGTCAATTGGATCACATGGGATTATTGCAGGATGTTATTGCAGCGAGTGTCTTTTGTGGGTCTGTTTAATAAAAAGGTTTTATAATTTTTTCTGAAGGACAAATAAAGCTTCAAATATTTTCTCTTTGACAAAATATTTATATAACTTCATACTGTTGATATTGGAACCTTCGTAAAAAATTCTGTTTTCTTCATGGTGAGTTGGTTGTTTTACTATTTTGAAATAAAGAGGAACAATGAGATTAATTCCCTAATTTGGAATGCTACATGAAAATCACTTCTTTATAGTCAATGCTGTGTTTCTTCCAACTCCACTTTTTGTGCTTCCAGTTCTCTCTTTTCTTCTGTATTTTCCTTCATTATCAAATACTCAAGGCGGGTTGTCAGATTGGAGTTACCTGTCTCCTACCTTTCTAATTTTTAAAAGTATTGATATTGCTTGCACTGCAGGTCATTATTTACTTGGTTCTTTTCAGACACTATTAATTTGTTACATCATTTTGTCACTCGCTCGACAGTTCTGATACTAATGAGAACTAAATTAACATTATAAACACCTCTTTCCCAAGCAAGATATTACCGCATTATCATATTGCCTTACAAAAGCTGCAGTGGAGAAGAAGATGATTCGAAATATCTCCATACCAACAAGTTACTAGCAGAACTCACATCAGCCTTCTGAATTTTGGGTTAAACAGAGAAGCTGTTAAGCCCATCATTATCTGATTACATTCTGAATTAACAAGGTGGAATAGATTATGATTCCTGCGATTAATTTTATTCATATGAACTTAATGAAGTACACTCTGATCTGCTGACCTTCTTCACAATCTAACCAATTTCAAGCTGTGATTATAAATTGAGGAGAGGTATTAGTGAGATTTGGACATTTTCTTAAAGAGAGTCAGGCTCCACATATTCAGATACTGTAAAATAAATTTAAAAAATAAACAAACAGGCAAACAAACAAAATCCTAAATTAAAAAAAAAAAAAAACAAAAACCCACAACATTTTCCTACAAAGTTTTAATATTGTGATGGCATTTCATTCCTCCTTTTCTGGCCAGCATCAACAGTTTTGTAAAAAGACTATACATATTCATCATTCTTGTCTTCTCTTTGAAATATTGTCTATGTCAACCTTCCTGCTGGTGGAGAAACAAAGGTAATATTTTACTGTAGTAATCAAGAAAATGGACAGAGCTTTCCACAGCCTACCAATCACTCAAAAAGAAAAACAAAACAAAAAACAACCCCCCCGCCCCCAAAATAAACAAAATATTAGATTACAGGCTCTCAAACATTTTATACTTGCAATTAATAAATCACAGCTTTTAGTAAAAGTCTATTGTGTATTCTTTGGCACTCGATTAGCACAGCTTTTTTGCTTTTTGCTGGTTTGTTTTTTTTTTTTTTTTAGGGAGTGCTGTGTTTAACTTTAATGAGAAGGTGATAAATAAAGGAATAAAGAAAAAGAAACGATGCACAAATGTTAGAATGGAGATGTTGTCAGTAAAATATATTTATTTCTCGAAGAGTTAAAGCAAATGATTCTTCTACAGCCAAGGCATGCACAGAACACTGTGACTTACGCGAATGTCCTTGGCAAAAGGACAGCATTATCTGCCTGTGTAGGAGATGTATTTTAAGCCGATGATGTCAGAAGTAACCGGACCCCAATGAAACAACACCACGATGAACAATCCATACATATTTGGGTTTACTCCAGAGTAAAAAGCAATTGCAGTTTGATCAACTGATTGCAGTCCTCACCTGGGAAATCTGAAATCACCACCTGTTGTTTTCTTTCGATGCCAGTATGACACACTTCAGCTGATTTCAGCAGAATATAAAACAGCATTGTAGCCCAGGGAGGAGTTGAGGGAAGATGCTTATTCACTTGTACATCTGCATTTGAACTGTGGCAGCTGAGTTTTTAAAGGAAGCATCGAACAGCAGAGGCAGGTACTCAGAAGCTCTGTAGAGATTTTTAATATTGAAAAAGTACTAGAAGAATTCTTATCCTGTCACCATCTCTAATTACATTTATATATAAATGTATATCTCTATGTGTGTGTGTTTCAATAGACCTTCTCTCCAAGATGATTCTTTTTTGTCTTGTACCGCATATCAACTTCTGTACTTATAACTGAATACAACAAATAATTTCTATTCCATTTGATATGTTAGTATATTTTTTAACCTTACAGAATGTTATTTAAGTGTTATGTGAAAATAAAATGAACCACCACACAAGGCAAGACATTTTAGGATTATAATTTTTTTGTTTGTTTTGCATATTTGCTCTACTGAATGAGAAGCAGAAAACTAACAGATTTTTCTTTCATGGAGAAAGGGCTGTTAAATAATCAAACATCATGGATCTGCTACAAAAGTACATAGATTTCCCAAATACAGCCAAATAAAGAAATATGGCATGGACTTAAATTTTATATAAACTAACCGCTTCAAATCTGCAAGACTGCACAAACCTAAGTATACATTTCTAAATAAATTATTTCATTATATAATGAAATGGAAAAAAAATCCGCATCATTATTCCATTTTTTCCTTTTTATTTGAAATATACAGTTCCTGTTGTTGAGTGTATGTTAGGAGAGGGTTTGCATTTTTAACCTTCCAAACTGAACATCCTTGATACACTGAGACTTTTTGAAATAGAAAATGAGACCAGAGAATAGAGCTGTACAAAATGGATCCTGCAGTGCAATACAGCGTTTATTTCATCATTGTGGTGCCATTTCAGCTTATAACACAAATATGCAGTAGTAAAAGTCTTGGAATAAAGACAAGTGAGCTAAGACAGTCCTTCTTCAACTACAGTCTATTAGCTGTATGCTTCCCTTTGTAAATAATAGAATGACACTTTAAACATTTACAGAGCCAAACATTAAAATTACAACTTCGTAGTCAAGGTGACAGATGGACTATCTGGTCACATAGCGGAGATAAGAATAAACCAATTTCATCCAAAGCTCCATTTAAAATAAAAACAAAATCTAAAATACAATGACAAAAATTTAAGCTGATTGCATGTATAGTTTTTTGTATGCTTTATCCTGGATCTGAGGCAATCAAGTATATCTAACCACTGTAATCTAGTGGAGAATAAAGATTGATTGTAGCAAAGCAAGGTCTTTGTCAGCTTGTACTGTGTGGAATTTGCTGTATGTATGATTAATGTGCTAAAGGCGTGAGCTGAGCCTACAGGCTTCTTGCTAGCTCTTACTGCCATCTACTGATCAAACCCATCCTTTTTCCTTCTTTTCTTTCTTTTTTTTTTTTTTTCCTATTTGATTGCTCTTCTAACCTTCTCCAGAGATGTAAGTCTCAACAGAAACAATCAAAGTCGGGTTAGAAGCAATGAGCACGGTTAAAAATTAGCTGCCATGTTCCTAAATTCAGGACTAGATGGGAATGTACTTTTTGAAATCGAGAAAACCATTTCTTGTGAGTTTGTGCAGAATAGATAGTTTCTTCTGAAACATCAATCAGGTTAAATGGAATATTATTAAAATCTATATTTCATGTTTAAAAGTAGTCTGCACACTGGGCAAATTAACATTACAGTAAGGTAATCTTACTTATAAGAGGAATAGATACTTAAATCACATCTTTGTGTACTATGATTAGAAGTTAAATAAATGTTTCTAAATGTACAAAAGCAGTGTTGAATAAAAACCCCCAACTTGGATGATTGGTTCACAAACAAGAAATATGGTCAGAGATTTTCAAAGTCTGTGGAGGATATAATTCAAGATATAATTACAGTGGGACAGAATAAAGTATCAAAAAGTGAAGCAAGCAGCAGCTGTTTCTGAAAGTTCGATAGGGTGTCATGGGAGAGAAATGAAAAAAAATCTTAAAATCTTTATTTCCTTCAAGGAATATCTGCCCCTTTGGCTCCTCAGGTGGTTCACCTGCAACTTGTGTAAGAACTTGGCACTTCAAACCTCTCAGGGTCTGCAAAACTTTTCTGAGGATATCTAATGGACTCTTCATCAAGTCTACAAATTAAAGCCTTTTTTCTGATCATGCTGATTTCAATAGATTGGAATAATTTGAATGTTTAGATACAATAGCACTTCAAGTGATATGGACATACAAAATGGACAAAACTGACTGTGCTTTAACACAAAACAAAGGGTGTTTAAAAAATGGTATTTTGCAGTGTCTCTTTAGGAGAGAGGGAAAAACTCCAAACCAACCACACAAAACCACAACAGCTGATATTTCCTAAACTAAAACCTCTCATAAGAAATTTAGAACAGTGTAGTAATCACTCAGGTTTTGTGAAGGCCAGATATGCCCATTATGGGGCTTTTCTTTTTGGCCTAGTAACCTCATGTAAAGGTTACTTGAAGGGTTTGCTGCTCTTTTAGAACACTGTATGCATAATTTTTGTATAATCATTGTGATTGACAATGCAGGGACTAAAAAAAAAAAAATCAAGATAAAACTCACAAACTGTGATGTAGTCAATGTATTTTTTTCATAACACAGGTAGCATTTGACCAACTATAACTCATCCACTACAAAGCACTCCTGCTTTGTTTCTCAACACTTGTGATTAAGTTCTTGTATTAACCTTAACTCCACTAATCCTGCTGCAGCACATTGATGAAAGAAAGTAAGAATTAAAATATTGGGCTTTAGAATCAAATACAGAACTCATATCACTGCACTTCAGATGACTCCAGCAGAACCTTCTGTATTTAAGAAAGTCTCTACACTATTTAAAGTATTTCTAATTCCTAGCTCATTTTGTTAAGAAATAGACCAGGGCAAACCCTGCTTGCCAGATGACCACTCATTCTTCACTTTCTCTTGTTTTTTTTTTTCTCCTTTTGGTTCCAGACTTTAAGAAAGATTGATGAGAATGCTGAAAACATCTCCCTCTCAGCAACAATACAGGAATTCTTTAAGTGTCTGCTTCAGCCAAGTGCGTAGTTCAGAAGAAATCAGTAAGATTGTTACTAGTACACAAATAAATCAATGCTTAAGTGTTTTGGGGTTTTTTTTAAAGTCTTGGAATAATATCGTATATTTTCACCTTCCTAATGCACACCCATGATTCCTGGATAATCTGGTAACAAAAAATGTCCTCTTCTTCCTGTGACTTCTCTCTTATCCTCTGAGTAACATTACTCTTACCACTCATTGTTTGACAAACAGTGGTAGTCATTGCAGTGTATGTTCTAGAAATACATCCCAAAATCATCCTGTCCTGGCATATAACTTCATCACATTTAAACAAACTTTACATTTAAAGTAGCATTTAAAAACCTTTTAAAATTGTCTGTTTAAAGCTGAATGTTTAGCTTCTTTACTAAAGCCCCTAGAGGAAAATGTTAAATTTTATCATATGCTCCCTTCAGCCTGGAAGATGCATTAAGCATAATAATTTCTTTAAAATGCAGTAAGACTACTGATTTTTCTCTTGCTGAGTTAAAATCACGTAAATTATTTATAATGGAAATGCTAACATCATCTCACATACAGTGGCATGAACATGCTGCTCTAAAAATTACGATCCTGCTAACTTCTTAAACTCAAAACATTTGCCTAAGTTGTAAACTACTTTAGTTTCTAAGCTTCAGTATTTAAGCACATGGGTAACGATATTAATGAGGTATTATTATGCTTACAGGTTAAAGTCAAGTTATTTGCATTTTGTATGCTCAAGTAGTAAGATAAAACAGTCCAAATCAGATGCATGTCTCTGAAAGACCAAAGCAGAATACATTTTACATGTATTACTCCAACTGCATCAGAACTGGAACTTTGAAAATATTCCTTTAGGTACTATTGGTGGTGAGTTTATTCACCATCATATATATACATGTTGAAAAGTAAAAGTGGGAAAAAAAGGAGAGAGGGGAAAAAAATTGGTAGAAGTGTCTTTAAAGTTTCTAAATGTAGACAAAATCTTCTGAGGGAAAATTATCCAGACCATCTCCATTATATAAAAAATGCCACCCAGCTGCTTTCTCACACCATCCGCTAGCATGACAGCAGGTGAAAATAAGACAAACAAGAAGGAAAAGGTCATGAATTGAGAGAAAGATGGAGAGATCACCAATTTGGCACTGCAGGCAAAATAGACTCTACTAGAGGAATATTAATATAATGTAGTACTGATTAAAAGAAAAATAAAATTACTAATTTGAGTCTTGGAAAAAAGAAAGACAAAATTCTTTCCTTCACTCTTTTCTAATCTCAGCTTCATTCCTTCACTCCTGATTCTTCTATACTCATCTTGATCACTGCAGGGAATAAGAAACGGGGATTGCAGTCAGTCCATAACAGCTCCTCTCTGTTGCTCCTTTCTCCTCACACTTTTCCCCTCCTGCAGTGCGAGTTCTTCATGAGCTGCAGTCCTTCAGGAAAAAAATATCTGCTCCATAGTGGGTTCTCACACATGCTGCAGATCCGGTCAGGAAAAAATCTGCTCTAGCTAAGGCTCTCCATTGGCTGCAGTATCTCCTGATTCATGGAGCAACTTGTCTTTCTTGGCCTCTGATCTTGGTGTTCCCCCTGCCACACCTGCAGGCTTAAGTCTTCCTGTTTACATCAATGCAAATAGTAAATAACTATTTACTAATGCTATCTAATTTAGTAAAGACGGCAATGACACCATATCTCACTCAAATCCATGCTCTGCTCATGTCAAAACCTTTAATTCCAGCACATAAAAGAATGTCCCATCTCTCAGAAACCTAAAAAAAAAAAAGAATAATTAAAATGTTTTAGGTTACAGATCTTGTCTTTGTTGTCTAATATTCAGAGTCCTAACAGTTGACTTAAAGTGGGGTTTTTTGGGGGTTTTTTTGGTTGTTTTTTTTTGGGTTTTTTTAATGATCCAGAAGACAAGTTTTGCTGATTATTGAGAGGGTGATTAAGTAAATTATTGTCCCTGACTACCACGCCTGTACAGTTTCCTCAAGCTACTATTTCCAGTGAAAGGATAATTAAAAAATTATATGTGCCTGCACCTCAGTCCCATAAGGTCATGCTTCAGATTTGTATTTGTAGTTGATGGAGTAAATTCCACACAACACTGAACCAAAATGTATGATGGAGGGATTGTGATTCCCACTGTGTTCTCCCTGAGGTGTGGGTAATAGCACTAAGATTTGGTCATATTTGTATAGTGCATTTTACAGTGACTGTCTTGCAATAATAATTTAAAAACTAATGGACATCTAAATATTTCATACAAATGAAAGACTAGCTCATCAATTCTCTGCAGCTTTCCAGAAATATCACTATGAAAAATTGCCACGACACTCTTAAATAGTTGTCTTATTAGTACCTTGCCAACACCTAAATGCTCATACAATTTATATCATATAACTCCTAGATTGTTCTATTTTCCACTGGAATAGAGTTAAGTTTCTTCTTAGTAACTGGTTCAGTGCTGGGGTTTGGATTTATTATGAGAATAATGCGCAAACATAGAGTGTGCATTTATTACTTAGATAAAGAGCACTGTATGCCGTCTAATAGCATATTTTGCAGGTCAAAATAAAGTTTGAGAATACATCTAGACAAACCTTCAGAAACTTCCTAAGCCAGCTCTATCCCTCTTTGAAGAACGGGTCTCTCTATGTGGACTATGGCAGGAGACTGTGATCACAATCATAAGGACCATGAGTGTGTAAACCTGGGTAAGATGAATTTGTGACTATGTGACTTTGCTCAAATCTTTCAGAAAGCCTGTGACTGAACTTGGATTTGGTTTTGTATATAAGATACTAATTTACTAATAATTAAGTCAGATTTCTACAGGCATCAGAGCATCACGAAAAACTGCACTTGTTTTTTGAGTCAATAAGTAAACTTTGCCTCCCCTCCTTCATACAAAATGAAAACTTCTAAAAAAAAAAGTTTTAAATAAGAGCTACACTAAATTGCATATACACAGAAATATACTTCTCTGTTTTGTGCTAGTTTTTTAAAATCAATGAAGGAAAAGAGGAAAAAGGGAGGAAAAAAGAGACAGTATAGCTAGAAAGTTAGACTCTTCCTTTCTGAAATGTTTGGGGTTTAAGCTGAAAATGTTAGACAAAGCTATAGTGAAACCATCTGCTCAGTAGACTGGAAAAAGTCTGGAGTAGGGAGGCAGTGATTCAGTTAACTTTGTCACTAACGGAAAGCAACCAGGAAAGCTATCGACAAGAAAGTGGGGCAGGACAGTATCGAGGTGTGTGGTTGCTGTTGGGGAAAGAACTTAAGAAAGGGGACCAATATCAAATATCAAAGTGGGAAAATGACAATTCTAGAAAGGACTGTGCACTAAAATTTGCAAAGATATTGATTGAAAGCCCTGTTGGCATCTGTCATTTTCTCACAACAGGTTTCCTTTGTCAATCATTATATTTAAAGATTTTTAATAAGACTTAATCAAACTAGGAACAGCAATGTTGTGAAGAGCTTCCTACTTATAGATTATATAATTATATAACAAGATGAAAATTTCATCATCCTTATGAATAAATGACACTTAAGAGGTATTTCACAGGACTGTTCTAAACAAGGAATATGTGACATGGTACTTCAAAAATTGAGCAGTGTTAGAGATCCTTTTAAAATAACAAGGAATTAGTATTACATTAAAATTAATTAACATTATCAATTACATTCTTCAATGCATGTTAGAGAAAATGTATCTAGAGAATGCATTTGCTGTATTGGCAAATATAGAAACCATTACACACTCAAAAATAGTTCACAAATGGTATTAAATATTAGAAAAAGAAGTCACTTAAAATGTCTGAGTGGAAAGGTTTGTCTTTGGAAAATAATGATTGGATTAAAATCCTGTTTTGCAAGAACATATCTATTTCGTCAAATGCTTCTATAATCAATTACCCAACTAGTTTTCTTGATAAAAACAAGCTTTCTCTCTTTTTTCCTTTTTTTCCCTTTTTTCTTTCTTTTTTTTTTCTTTTTTTTTTCATATCAGACTGTCAAAATGAAGCATTTCAACAACTTTATTCCAAAGTATTCTGGTGGGTTCTGAGCAAAATATGCAATACACCTTTCTGAGCAAGATGTTAAACTAACTTCCTTCCTCCCTTCCTTCCCTCCCTTCCCTCCCTCCTTCTTTGTTTCTACAAGAAACTAACAGAACATGAATAGAAAGAAAAATTTGCACAACACACAAATGAGCTCCTGACTCTGTATTACTCTCCATGGTAAAGTTTTATCTAAAAAGAGAACAGATGCCTTATTAAAAAACAAACAAACAAACTCACCACAAAATACCAAACAAACTTAATACAAATAACGTTTGTGTGAAATACTAATATTCTGAAATATTTGTCTTTTCTTGTCAGGCAATTGACAATTACTTTAGCAGATGTATCAGGCCAGGTTCATTAATTATTCCAAGTTTTCCACTTATTTTTACATAACAATATTCCTAACAAAAATTAATTTTCTATGCTGTTGAATAGAAAAATGGAAATGCATACCTTTTGTGAATCTACAACACTGTGAAAGGATGGCAGGTTTAACATATATCTACATCTGTGAAATAACTTATTTCTCAGTGAAATTTCAAGCAACTGTACATCAGATAGGGACTTTGTGACAGTTGTTTGATTGTTTGTTTTTAAAAAATGGACTAGTAAAACCAAGAAGTGATGCAATTTTTCTCAAGCATAGGAATTTTTAGAAAGTGCGGTGGAGATTAACTTCCCATATCAGAATTTTGAAGTGGCTGAGTTCCAGGCCATTTATGATGAAACAACTCCAAAAGCAAAACTGTTCACATGAATAAGTCATTGGAAGAAGACTATGTTCTATACTAAAATCTAAATATATATTGGTGCAACAAACACCTAGAGCAGAGGAACAAGATCAAGATCCTCTAAATTAAATACTTACAAAAACAATTTATAAGAAAATGTGAAGGTTTTGGATTCATATTTTGCTTTACATAAGTGCTGATTTTGGCTAGGGTAGGCCTAATTTTCTTCACGGGTTTATATTTTGAGCTTATGCTGAAAAGAGTGTCAATAATATAGAGATTGGTTGGTTATTGCTGAGCAGGGCTTAGCACATAGAGTCAAGGCCTTTTCTGCTTCTCATATCAACCTACCAGCAAGGAGGGTGGGAATGCATAAGCTGGGAGGGGACACAGTCAGGACAGCTGACCCCAGATGACCAAAGGGTTATTCCATACCATATGGCATCATGCTCATCATATAAAGCTGAGAGAAGAAGTATGAAGGAGGGATGTTTGGAATGATGGCTTTTGTTTTCCCAAGTCACCATTACACATGATGGGGCCCTGCTCTACTGGAAATGGCAGAACATCTCCCTGCCCGTGGGAAGTAGTAAATTAATTCCTTGATTTCTTTTGCTTGTGTGTGTATGTGCCTTTTGCTTTACCTATTAAACTGTCTTTATCTCAACCCATGAGTTTTCTCACTTTTACCCTTTTGATTCTCTTCCCCATCCTGCTCAGGGTAGGGGAAGGTGAGCGAGCGGCTGAGTGGTGTTTGGTTGCCAGCTGGGGTTAAACAATAACGAGAGAGAGAGAGCAGAATTAGCTGCATCAGAGGTCTCTCATGTCCATCCGCTTCACCAGATTGAATACACTGTATTCTAAATTTAAATGTTCATGGTTAGAGAGGAAATACTTGAAATAGTGGCTCATACAGAAAATATCAAGGGAAATTTTTCAATAAGAGTGTTAGCTGATACCACTATAATAAATCAACAGAACAGTTCACTCAACACTTCATTTGTTGAGATGAAGAATCAAATACAAACTTTTCCTCTTCCTGTCAAGGAGAATAAATATCCCATTTATTTCTTGGGCATTTCAAGAAGTGCCAGACACCTGTACTGTTTAGATGCAACATTAATCATTTTACCACCTGTGTGTCTTCTCATTTACAGCATCTTCCTCCTTTCAATTCCAATCCCTACTATCATTTCCTACAATAGGGAGCAAGCAGTTGCTGACAGTGTTCCGTTTCTCATTTAATTAGAATAATATTTAGATTTTAAAATTATTTTTATTTTATACCTTGGCCCATTCTTCTCACGTCTCTGCCAGTTTGCTCTTTTCACCAGAAGTCTTTTTGTTTTGCTAATACATTAATAATAAAAGAATCTTTAGAAATAAATAGAATGGGAAAAAAATGAGCTTCATCCTTTCTCGCATACAAATTAACTGTAACCTCTCTGCCAATACTTGATTGGCTGCAAGCAGGACAATATTGATGTAATTTGGGTAGCTGATAAAGCACTGGTTCAGGGCTCCACCCAAAGACATACACAGATTAAACTACACTTTTGTGAATCTCAGTTTTCTTCTACTACAAGCAGAAGTCATACAATATTTTTAAAAAGTATTTAAGGGTAGACAGACAAGATAAGAGAACATATTTAATTCCTAAGATATAATCTGTCATTAACAGTCTTCTCCTTTGGTGAGGCAGTTCTGAGGCCATCTGGTCGCTTGTTTTCTCCTGCACAGACACTTGACTTGAATATTGTGGTTGTGGAGTTTTGCTACAGTAGCATGGATTTTGTGTGCTGCTCTCCCTTTGCCACTATTCCCACGCTACAGCTCTGCCAGCAGCTGCTGCCTCTGCTCTTAGGCAGCCTGCACATAGCACAGAGTGCTGGCAATCCCACAGAACAGGAATTCTTAAGCACCTTCTCACACTACAGTGTTCTCACACTACATTAATGACTTCTTGTCAGTCTTCAAATTATGACTTTTACACCCTGCCTCTAGAAGCTATTGTCTAGGACTGAGAGGCTGTTCACCCAAGGCACAGATAGATAACAGACTGTTATGCACTCTGGTCTTCATAAAAATATTTTTATGAGATATATGTTTCTCAAACATAATACACCAAAATGTGAACCTATCAAGTCTCACATCTTAATTATCTTGCATTTCTCTACCAGATGTGTAAAGTGGGATCATCATCTTTTCGTGCTTTCTACTTTTCTTGTAAAGGAAGAACCATGTGACTTTTCCTTCAAGCCTTCACTTCAGTTGCATAAGGCTGCAGACGAATCCCAGTATCATACCTAAATTCTAAACATAACACAGATGGCAATCCTGATCAGTATACTCCATGATGAGCTGTAGAAATGTGCAAGACTTGCCAGGAGCATGGGTCAGTAGGAGACATTTATAGTATTCTGTACAAAATCAGATGACAGCTGAAAGTAACACAGTGTTTTAAACAGTGAGAGGAACATCTGGAGTGCTTTTGTTCCCTGAACATTACCGATTCATCTAAAATATCATTTGGGCTTACAATGAATACAATCTTTCTCAAAGAGCATGCATAGCCTGAGTTCTAACACAGAGGCAGTTTACCTTGCTAATTCCTGTAATCTACTGTTTAAACACTGAAAAAAAATTAGGGGAAGGTCTAGCATTAAGAAATTTAGGATGAAGTGCAAGATTAGAAATCCCTCAAAACTAGCTAAGCAACGAATAAGATTTTGGTTTATGTGTGGGAGAACAAAACATGAAACTGTTAGTGCCTTGCTTTCACAGAGGGATAAAGGTTGTATTTCATTGCATTGTAATGATGAAGACTTGGTCTGCACCAAAGGACTGTGTACAAATAAAGGGAAAATTTTAAAATGTCCCAAGTAAATATAATGATATGGGTTGATGAGAAAGCTGCAAAAAAAAGGCAACAGGCAGCAGAATTGGGCATACATCTCAATGTGTCAGGCAGAGCTAGAAGCAACTAAGAATATTGATTCAAAATCCTAATATCTATTGATTCTAACTCTAGATTCTCTATCTAGATTGCTCTTAACAAGTAGAAAGAGTATAACTCTGAAAGTCAAGGTATGAAAAATTAGGTCTATGTTGGAAAAAATAATGAGAGACTTCTCTTTCTCATGAATTTGAGAATTCCCAGAAAAGGAAAAATTGAAGATGGGAAAATTTCAGGAGGGTTGAAAAATGAGTATCTTAGCTTACTTGGGACTTTGTTTGTGCGCCACTAGGCTTACTTCTATGTCTTGACCTTGTCTGATGAGTGGGAACAATTTGAAACTACTCAACTAATCATAAGAATAGGCCTAAGAAACATTGAGTTCTATTGTTGTCTTCTTTATGAGACTAAATGCCATATAAGAGAAAAGGGCCATTTTTTCTTCTACCTCCTTTTTACCAGCTTGTGATACTTTACTGGAAAAAAAAAAAAAAAAAAAACCCAGAATAAATGACCCAACTCAATCTTTTTGCTCAGACCCAGAAAGATCAGCCATATCATAACACAGACTGGGGAAATGAGCCAGAGACCATCTGATAAACTACCTGTCAGATCAAGGGCTCGCAGCAGCAATTGCACTGGTTGTTTTCCTCATTCATATTACCTTATCACCCATATCACTTTTCTTTCAAGTTTTGTTTGTGTCTGTGTACATTCATTAAAAATTAGAAAAAAAGACGACTACAGAGCTAATTATTTTATTCCTAGTATATATAAATATATATATATTCTCTGTATTTTCTGACACATAGGCTTTGATAATAGATTTTAACTTAGGCATGGCCTTCCCATCCCTCTTCCACTTCCTCTTCCCTCTCTCCTCTTTCCCACCCCTCTCTACCACTCCACAGATTAAATAAATTCCATTCTAATTAATCCATTTTCTCAAAATAATATTTTTATGTTTTTCTTCATTTTCTTTACAGTTTATCAATTAAAAATGTTATTGTTTCTTTTAAAATCTAACATTCCTTGTTTCGTATGATAATTTGATTATTAAATTTCAGTAGAATTATCAAAAGACTCAAAATAACTTACCCCACCCAGCATTTAAAGTATCCATTCTGCTAAGATGAAGGAAATGTCAAACTTCCCCACAAAAGTAGCCCTTTTGTAGTTTATCTTTTGCTCTGACAGCAGTGCTTTTGCTGACTGAAGTTTTGTATAATAACCACTATAAGCATCTGCATGAACCTACAGCTGTTTTCAGCAGTAGCAAAGATCTTAGGTCTTCCTGCACACCATTAAGCTGTCACTCATGATCAGTTTTCAGACGTGTCTTATTTACTTTACTGACGTTCCTGACAGAACTAGGGATTTAAGGAGCAATGTTTCTGTGGCTGCAACTGAAGCAAGATAGAAAGTGGTTCTTGCTGCCCCCTAACACCTGATTTTCACCCCTTTTAGAAAAAGGCTATCTCCACTTGCACTACTTAAAATCTTCTATTAACCTATATCGGGTTCTGTCAAAGTCTCTGTTACTGAAAACATTCTATTTAACATTTAATATAGCAAATCTCACAACACAGTAACTAATAACTGAGTGCAAGCATAGGACAATACGATTTTATTCTCACGCAGTAGAAACCAGAGCAACACCAATTGCAGTGTAAATTTAAGCCAAGAAAGAGATCCAGATTGCTTGTTTGTTTGTTGGTTGTTTTTTGTCAGTTTTTGTTTTTTTCCTCAACTGAGGAATACAAGAGGGAGGTTAAGCAATAGGAGTCTGAACACCTGAAAGCGTGCTTTGTGAAACACCTGCATTATCTATATAAAACCACTGAAACAATACCACTGAAGTCATTGGATGGTCTTGTAAAGCACTCTAGTAGTTTTGGCTGGGGCAGGGTTAATTTTCTTCACAGTGGCTATAATATGAATAATATGGGTCTATGTTTTGGATTTGATTTGGATTGGCTGAACACAGCGGTTATTATGGAGACGTTTTTGTTATTGCTGAGAAGTGCTTACACAGAGCCAAGGTCTTTTCACTGCAGTGAAATCCTCCTTAGTCTTTAACCTAGCTTGCTGTTGTCCTGGACTAATTATTCACATGACTCTCTAAAAGGTTAATTTCTGTTGTATTGGGCTTGCATGGCAAGGTTTTGGTAGCAGCAGGGTTTCAGGGGTGCCTTCTGTGAGAAGCACATGTGAGGCTGTGAGAAAGGGAACCTCTTTCAGAATCTTCATAATGAGCAGGCAAGGATAAACTCTTCTTTGCACAAAAATAAATTATTCATATATTTCATCCTTTTCCTTCTATTTGTAGCAGCGCAGTTTCTTTGGGAAACCTGAAAAAATCTTTGGGAAATGTCATCTGTACAGAATTAGGGGTAAAAGTCAAATTCAGATCAATGCCTATTTAAGACAAAAAAATCCCTTTGCATTGAAAAATCCCGCTCTTGGAATTGGTGACAGAAACAATGCAC
This sequence comes from Falcunculus frontatus, assembly GCA_013398115.1. NCBI lineage: Eukaryota > Metazoa > Chordata > Aves > Passeriformes > Falcunculus > Falcunculus frontatus. The sequence goes on from VZRV01003483.1 coordinate 508,795, forward strand.
AAATTCACTTTGTCTTTTAGTAACCATTATATTTCATTTGTTCAAAATAAATATTTCAAATGCAATTTATGTCTGCTACATTGTGTTTTCAAATTTTATTATTGGTGATTTTCATCCAGAAATTAATATAATGATGTTAAACTCTCCAGCTTTCTTCTTCTTGAGGCTGATAAGTACATTCGCTCTTTCTCCTCCTTTAAACTTGGCAGTAAATGGTTGCACTTGCTCATAGTTCAGAAATACTGGCACAAAGCCAAAGAATTTGGCTTCTTTATCTTTCCTATATTTAGTCTTGGCTCTATGTTATAAAACAAATGGAGAGTTCTCCTCTTAAAGCAATATATTTCCCATGAAAACAAAGCTTAAAACTATAGAAGCCTGATGGTAAATCCTAACCGTAAAGATCCAGGTGTCCAACCTTTGGACTTCTCGTAAAATGATAATTCTAATTGGTTATAATTTTGTCAAAAAAAAAAAATCAAATGGAATTATAATGCGAAAAATACTTACTCTAGACCACATAGGACTTTAGTTTAGAGTCTAGCTCTAAAATAAAATAGGTATGAATTTGTACAGGTTTCTTCTTGCTTACAAAACAAATGAACAAACCAACAAACACCACCAAACACTGGGTATATGAAAAGCATCCTCTATTCGAAGTTTATCTAGTTTTCAAATTTAATATAAAGTGGGAAACAGTTTTCCAGCTATCCCAGGAAGAACAGTTTGACATTTAACTTGATGGAACTATGACTGACACACGATTAAAGCACCAGAATGACACTTTCGTACACCATAATTTCCTCTATACTGCAGACAAGATTTGTAAAAATATTGGTGAAGCTCATACCAAATGTCTTGATCAGAACTTGTTCTTCCTAATAGCTTGGGGGAGAGGGAGGTAAGTCTATTGGGTTTTGTTGGATTGTTTGTGGGTTTTTTTTTAATATGGTTTCATTTCTTTCTCAAAAAATTATAATCAAGATTTTTTGGTTTTCATTTAAAAGGATGAAAAACTCTAACTAAAACCGCTGGGTTTCATGCTTTATGTATGAAAATTTGTCTTGAGATAAAGTATTGGATTTTTTTTCCAATGAATAGATTTTAATCTAAAATACAAATTTATCAAATTGAAAGGTTTTTCAATAGTAACTAGTATTAGAAACTCCTTCATATACAATATGGACAATATTTCTATTCAAAAAGAGAGGAAAAAGTATCCTTAGTGTTTGGAATAGATTGTATGGGATTAAAAAAGTCAACCTCAAAGACATGCCTGCTTGGCTGAGACTGAGGGGCACGAGCAAAATTTTCTCCCAGGCGAGTGCCTTGACTTGTTTGATGGCTCTGTTTTTCCAAATAAAATTTTGAAAGCTGTAGCATCCATCTTGATGTACAGTAGGGTATTGCTGTAGGTCGAAAAAACCCCCAAACTTTGTATTGCTCATTTCTATTTGTACCTTTTTGGACAAAACCCGGTTTATTTCAGGGTATAGGAACACAGAATTTATTCGACTCAGATTCTTATACAGTATTCTGGTCTGATAATCCCAAAGCAGTAGTCAAGACCTGACAAAATACAGGTTTGAAAACATGAAAATGTTATGACATTTCCAAATGTCAACAGGACTTTAATTCAAGGAATGAACAAATACTAGGTTAGCTCTTTATTTATCCAAGTGGATACACTCATTTTAGTTGAAATACCCATATATATGAAAATACTATTTTGTCTCACAGCTACTTAAAAATAAAGAAAAAAATTTTGAACTTTTAGTATTATTTTAAATTCTTGGAGTGTTTGTTCTGAATTTACTATAAAAGCACTACAGAAAAATCTTTTATGGTTGATAGAATCATAGAACACCAGGTTGGAAGGGGACCTCAAGGATCATCCGGCCCAACCTTTCTTGTCAAAAGCATGGTCTGGACAATATATCCCAACGCCCTGTCTGGCTGAATCTTACAAGTGTCCGATATTGAGGGATGACACTGCTGGGGAGATTATTCCAATGGCTAATTGTTCTCCTTGTGAAAAATTTTCCTCTTGTATCCAGTCGGAATCTCTCCAGGAGTAACTTGTCCCCATTACCCCTCATCTTTTACATGTGACTCCTTTCTTAAAACGAATCTTCTTCTTTCTAGTCACCCTTTTAGTACTGGAACATGGTGATAAGAACTTCCCTAAGCCTTCTTTTCTCAAGGCAGAGCAAACACAGTTCTCTCAGCCTTTCCTTGCATAACAGGCTTCTCATTCCTTTGATCATCTTTCTGGTCCTTCTCTGGACCCTCTCCAGCCTGTCCACATCTCTTTTGCAGAGCCAGGACCGAAACTGAACACAGTATTCCAGATGTGGCCTGGCAGGCACTGAGCAGAGTGAGATAAAGACATCTCTGCTGGTGATGTCCTTGTTAATGCAGTCAAGGCTCCTGTTGGCCTTCTCTGCCACAGCAGCACACTGTTCATCCACCAGGACCCCCAGGGTCCCTTTCCACAGAGCTGCTCCCCAGACAGGTAGTGCACCAGTTTCTTTAGGCGGCGGCTGTGGGAAACCATATGTAAAGCCTTAGAGAAATTCAGGTAAACAGCGTCCCCCACTCACCCTACATCAACTAAGCAAGATTCTTTGTCATAGGAGATGTAGGGGTTTGTCAAGCACTATTCGCCCTTGGTGAATCCATGGTGACTTTTCCCAACCATTCATACCTTATTAGACTTCTAACAGCCTACATGAGTGTGCACTCCAGAACTTTCCCAGGACCTGAAGTAGGACTGATGGGGCTGTGATTTTGTGGATCCTCCTTTAAGCCCTTCTTGTAGATGGGGACAACATTAGCCTTCTTCTAGTCTTCTGGGACCTTGCCTGATCTCCAGACATCTCAGGAGCTTTCTGTGTATAAACATTGGTTTTAACTCCACAGTGGGTGCTCACCGTTATGGCAGAGACATGGAGCCCTCCCCTGCAGGGCTGTGGACCTGCAAGCAGGGTGCATGGCCTTTCTCACACGCCCTTCTGTGTGTACTGCTGCACAAATGGCAGTGGCCCCTCCACCTCTATTTGCCCACCCTGCCTACCCAGCTCCTGGTTGCTGGTGATCCACAGGGCCGTTTAAAACTCCTGCAGGTGTTTCCGGCAGCACCCAAGTTGCATCAGCCTCTCTTGTGCTTTCCCTTTGTTCAAGACAGTAAAATAATGAGTACATCTTTGTTTATGTACAAGGTTGGTAATAACACCTTATAGCATACAGTAAATAATACTCATAATATCTCTCTACCTCATTATAATCTCCTCCTTGAAGTTTTATAGTTCCCTGGTGGAAATCATGTGATATTAATGCTGGATCCAGCTATTAATCTTTAAGAGTACATTTCTCAGTATCTATAGCCCTTAAAAAATAATCTAAGCAATAAACGCATACCGATAAAATGTAGCATATCTGTATCTCTATTAAGGAAATTTGAGTTACATGGCACTCTTTAAGGTGCGACTAAGGAACCTTTAAATCAATTCTATTATTATTGTTAGGTGTAGAGCTTTCATTATGATACCACACCAGAGCTCACATCATTGGTGTTCTGTTGCGCTGGATACCATGTCATGAATCAACAAAGGCAGCAAAAATGCAGTAATAATGAAATATGAGGTTTTTAAATATCACTTTTTTCTTACTGGTCTACATACAGAGTACATAATATGTACTAGAAGGAACTTTTTTTCACTTGTTATATGCTGCTGAAAATGAGATTTTCCAGGAAAGGTGTTCTAGTGGGGTAAAAAAAAAAGAAAAAAAAATTATATAGACACTTTTATGACATATATCATCTGAACTGGGGAACCGTGAAGTATAAGGTCAAGATACATTTCCCAGTTGAAGTTTCAAGTAGAAAGCTAAAGGGAAAGCTGCCCAGCTCTCCTTGTCTCTTCCACTATGCACGGAGTTTTTTCAGTATAAGAAAATCTTATTAGATTCTAGGGGGATCACGATGCCATCTAACAGTCTTCCTAAGTGGGGAAATACGGATACTGTTTAATTCCATGTAAAACATTTGCTGGGATCCAATACCAGGGAGGGTTGACTACTTTTAAAAGTCTGATAATCAAAGAATAGAGATATAGGTATACTTAGATTGTAGAGGAAAATTTATCATGATGGATGCAACAATCCAATAGGCACAGGGCTGACACCAGTTCATGCCCCCATGAAGGATATTTTTATAAGATTGTATGTAAGACTACATTCCTTACAGTATTTTTTTTATTATTTGTTTGGTTTTATTTTCTTTATTTTCTGTTTGGAAATAGATTAAACACAGAAAAATAAAATGAATTAGCATTTCCTCTAAACTGGTGTTTTCTCTTAAAATATAATTTTATTATCCCCTCTCATATATTTCAGAAAAGCAAAATTTGGAAACCAAGATTACGAACATAACTTTTACAGTTAAGAAATACACAACTTTGTAAGGATCAATAGATCCAGACATTGTCTTATTTTGGAATAAGCAGCATTAAGATCACAACTAGGGTGTTAGTGCAAGTTAGGCTAGATTTTGCTTAGTATTCATCTCTACATAGTAATTTTGTCTGTGAGAGCATAATAATAAAACAACTAATACCCATTTCATTTATTTGTGCAAAAACTGAACTGCTAACTTTATCTGACAAACCATATCATGCAGTATCATTCAGGGGTTTTTTTAACAGATTTCAACATTAAAGTCAATAAATTTGACCTATTAAAAAAACTCCATGAAAATAATGATATAAGAAAGAAGTAACTTGCTTTCAAGTCAGAGAAACAGATACATGAAATGCAAATCTTAAGTTAATATTGTAATTGCCTTTTAATTCAAATAATGAATAAGGCAAGAAAAGTATTACCCAAAAGCCCAACGTATATTTTTCTAAAAAATCATGTCTATTTGGTGATCTTGAACTCCAGTGTTTTGCGGTTGCTACTGACAAGACAGTCACTGACCAGTTCTTCCTTTTCACTGAACAGCAGATCCTGTGTCACAAGGTTCTCACTGATAACTTTTTATCAGAAGGAAACAGAATATACGTCCTTGGAGATGTTCAAAATCGTAGTCCTGTGCAACCTGTTCTAGAGCAGAGATACAGAAACTTCTTTAAATTGTTTAAGAAAGCTTCATCCACTTTGCCCTGATCAGACACTCTGCAAAAAAATTCCATCATAATTTAATTCCTACTAGTCTCTTCTCTGACTCCTGCAGGAGCAGTAAGAATTATCTTCTCCTTTTCTTGCTGTTATGAATGAATGTTATTTCCAGAATTACTGTTTCTAAAAGATGTGTCACCGACACAACTTCACCCACTGCTGTACACAGGAGGTACACATAGTATTTGTGGCACTTGCTCAGTGACGAAGGAAAATCATAAATGGACATTCACACATCCATGAGATGCATACAATTTATGTACCAGCTCCTTGCACTTCTTGAACAACACCCATCTCCAGTCTTCCTCCCAAATAACTAGATGAGAAATTACCCATCTAAACGCTCTAAAAAACTCTTGCAAATGAGTGGAACAGCAAGACAGAGAAGTGAGTTCATATGATGAAATTGGCCATTGAGAAAATATGTAGGTGGGAGAAAAATTTATCAAATGTCAGACAACTGTCTGAGGTAGGACACCATTTGTTCTGGTTTATTTCCTAAAATACATTAGTGTGCCAGTCATTATTTGGAGTTAATATTTGATACTGCCCCTGTTAGTTGAAGATCCTTTAAGGTTTTATGTGTGCTGCTTGTAAGTTCTCATCCTTGCAAATGTTTTTTCAAGAAACTCATCATCACCACTTTATTCACAAAAAAATTATGTTATTCAATAAGTGTTTAGAGGAAACAAACAAATTAATAAACCCACAAATCAGTGTATTCATTAAGTCCAGTTCCTTCTAATATTCCCAGTTAGGTTTTCAAGTGCTTTAACAATGGTTACCAGCTGCTGCCTTCATGAACTGCACAAATGTTTGTAGAATAAACAACAGTTTCATGAAAAAATTTACATAGCAGTTAACATTATTTATATTGTCAAACTTGAGAAGCTGGGTGCTATTTCTGCCAGTATTCTTGCAGTTTTCATCTGCTGAATTGGCTCAATTTCAATTAATCCTTTTGTTTTAGTCAGGTTCTACAGGGATGCATTTTGGAAAACAAGAAGGTAAACAGAGATGAACAGGCTTTTCTGGCTAAAAAAGTCTTGCAGCTGATCCAATTTAGGAAACTGAGTGTGAAATTATATACAACTTCAAAAAGCAGTAGAACAGATAATGGAGACCACAGCTGAGCTATTTATAGTAATAAAAGTATTACTGTGAGTCAAGGCAATACTGCATCTTGCATCCCAAATCAAATATGTGGTATGCAGCATTTTTTCTGAGCTGATTTTGAGCAGTGTCCATTTTCTTTTTAACAATTAGCACAACTTTTTCTTCTGAATCTGGCAACCTAAATTCAGATAGTATACTAACATATATCTTTATTTAAGTTCCTTATGAAACCTTTATTTTTTTGTCATGTTTGGTTCAAAGTCTGCTTATCTAACACTTACCAGTATGAGTAATTCAATTTTCTGTATTGCTCTACATCTGCAAGTTCAGTTCAATTACGTTTTGTAAAGAGCTAGAAGTCTTAAATGTAATTAAGTTCCTAAAACTTCTGTGACAAATGTCACCATGATATATAGAGAAATCCCAGTCTGTGCCTTCAAAGAAGGAAAAAGAAGCAGAAATTTTGTACAATCTATTTAGAAATAGGCTGTCCTGTCTGTATGTATATAGCATTTACTGATGCATAGTGGCTAGTCTAAGTATCTCTCTTGCCCAGGAGTGTCAAAGGAAGTATGGTTAAAGAAAGTGTAATTTTAGTAGAACCTGTGGGGACCAACGGTAAGTGTGCAGAGATTGAAGGATTTCATTGTTATGCTGTTTATGTAGCAATATGTTTTACATTAACATTCTCTAATCACTCGATATCTTGTAATTAGGTTCATGCTTAAGGTTTACCTACATGTGGAAACAAGATATACTTTGTGTTATTTAAATATATTAGGGTCCTGAGGGAATTGATTGATAGAGTCATTAAGTCACTACCATCATATTTGAAAAGTCATGACAGTCAGAAAAGGTTCCTGATGACTGGAGTAAAGGGAATATTGTACACACTTTAGAAAAGGAGGACTCTGGGAATTGATGACCAGTCATCTTCAACTCTGCCTGCTAAGAGCATGGAACATATCCTCCCAAAGGACATGTCAAAACATATGGAACACCGGTGAATAGAGGCAGCCAACAAAGCTTCACCAAGGGCAAACCATACCTGACTAACCTAATGGCCTTCTACACTGAGTGACTTCATTGGGGGAAAGGGGAAGAACTACTGATGGCATCTGCCCGGACTTTTGTAAGGCCTTTGCTACTGTTCCAATACTGCACAATATTCTTGTCGCTAAATTGGAGAAATGTGAGTTTGATGTATGAACTGATGAAGGAATGGCTGAGAAATTGGCTGGGTGGCTGCTTCCAAGAGTTAATGTCTCACTGTCCAAGTAGAAACCAAGAATGAGTGGGGTCTCACCAGGGGCCGTACTGAGATCAATAATTAATGCATCAATAATATGCACAGTGGGACCAAAGGCACCCTCATCAAGTGCATTTCTAAGGTAGGAGGAATGGCATTCCCTAGCCTGAATTTGTTTACCTTTAATACAAAAAGAAAAGCAAAAATAAGTTTGATTACAGAGGGAGAGCATCTTTACCAGAGGAAACAAGTTTTTATTTTGCATGATTTTCCTTTGTTTTCTTTCTGTTTCTAGGTAATGATTATGTAATATAGAAAGATAAAAGAGTTCAGGGTTCAGAGACTACATTCAAGCCTGTCTGTACCACCTCCCTCTGCCTTTAGGACTTTCACAATCTTACATGCACAGTAATAGAGCAACAGTAGAATTGGTGAAGAAACACCTTTCAATGTATTACACACATTTGGTCTGGAGCTTAGGATGTTTCCCTGAGACATGTGGATCTAAATCTACCAAAAGACAAAAGCAAATCCAAGCCTCCCACATTCTGATTCTATATTTTAATCATCAAGACATTTGACAAATTCTTGAAGATCTATAATATAATAACAGATTGGATTCTTTTCAAGTTTTTCTCTTCACAGATTAGAAACTAACAGTCAATACTTCTTTTACAATTAAAATTCAATCATCTAATCCCTCATGGTTTGCCAGAGAAAAATATCCTATACAACTGTTCACTAGCTTCTTAGAATTCTCAATGTTTTTCTCAGAGTGCCCCAAAGATAAGATAAAAAGTTTTTATTGACTGCTATTTCACCCCACATATCCTTAAATCTGACTTTCTCACAGTACAAGACGTGATAGTCAATGCTAATGAAATACAACGAGTTACATATTTATATACACACTTAATTTGAAAAATATGACAATATAAAAGAATGACAATATAGCTGAAAGGTTGCATATGAACATGGACATACATATTTCAAAAGACAGCATTTGAATAAATTTAAAGTAAGACATTCTGTATGGTGCTCTAAGCTGAATTTCCCCTCTTGAAAAGTTGCCAAACTTTTAAATGAATATTCAAACTAGTTTTAAAAATACAATTTTTAACAGTTATTTAAGACATAGCTCAGAGCTGGTATTGGTGATTCAAGTTTTGTATCTGGATTCTTAGGTAACATTCTAAGTTCTACATGTGTATTCATAAATGCTCATTCTCACTCAAAAAGACAAGATGTATATTATGACTTTTTCTGTTTAGAGATACAGATGTCTAAAAAAAAAAAAAAGCCAAACAGATAAATCTCTAATACTTTTTCTGTAATACTACTGACAGAATAAAGCCAGCATTTCATTAACTCAGAAAATCACCAAGGAAGCTTTTTATTTTCTCTAAAACTCTCTGCAAATCTCTGATTTTATTTAAACAAGAAAGATCTTGAGACTTCTAAAGATATTTTTAAGGCTTATTTCTCCAATGAATGACAAAATTACTATGAAGAGCCAGACAGATGGATAAACATAGAAACATTAAATGTAGTTTCCTCCAAAGGCAGTAAAAAACAGATTATGCCTTTGTTACATGATGTTTAGGGGAAAGATTGCTCATTTTTAGTATTCAGACAAAATTTGGAAGACATTGCATGTTTTGGACAGACAAATGTTCAAATAACTTTTGTTCCTTGATGTGTTTAGGGATTACAGCCACTAGCATTCCGTTCAACAGAGCCAAAGAGTAACTTGATTAACTGCAATTGTGTGGAATAGATTTGTCTAAGAATCAGTTTGCTGTCAACCTGTCTGCCATCTCCATAAATTATGCATGCAATTGTGCAAGAGCAAATAGCATTTATGTTGATTTTCCAGGATGGGTTCTATCATTTCATTAGATTGTTATAAAAAGGCATTTTCCATGACAAACAACTTGCACAAAATTGCCAGAGCTGCACATATCAGAACATTTAGTTATGTAATTATGTTATTTAGATATTTATTTATGTCTGCTCAGATACACAATCAATAACTGAAAGACACACACCTCCTTCACCTTAAGTACTTTACTATTCCACAATAAACAACCTTATCCTGAACATGATGTTGGCAAGAAAATTCTGAAGCATACTCTACGGGTTTATTTATGAGAGAGCATTTTGCTGCAACAGGCTTCAGATGACAGGCACTGGTGTCACACATATCCTCCATAAGGGAAAAAAAATAATGTGAAGGATTTTACAGTAAGGTATTGATTTTTGATTGCTGTTTTGTTTTAAATGTAGGTGGTTCTGAATAAAATGTACCTCCTTCATCTGCTATTAGTATTTGCAATCACTCTGGGAATTCTAGAAGCATCTGAAGGATATAAAACAAACTCTTCCATCTAAGTTAAGTTGGTCTACGTTGTAATCATAACATTAGTGTGATCCAAATGCTCTCCAGGTCCTTAGAAGACCCTAAAGGACCTGATAGTGGCTGAAGTTGGAGAAAATGAAAAAATCGTATTCTCTATGCACATAAACGATCTATATATGTGAATGCTGAGAGGAGGCTACTTGCCTCTTTTTAATGTCTTCTACTGATGGTACATTCTTGAGTATCAGATGATGCATCTCACTCAATGTCTACAACCTTAGAGTGGTGCAGCTGTTACTGCATGTGGTGCCATATACAGATCACACTTCTGGAAAGGTGTACTACCACCTATAGTTGCTGATCTGACATTTAAGTCTCAGCCTCTAACCCCTGGTATGGTTCTTTTTTTACCTCTGACCTTACCAACAACGAAGTTTAGCTCTATCTTTATTCCTAAATTGACTATTTTCCTTCTTGCAAAATGGGCATAGGACTAACATTTTATGTTTCACATAAAAAACATGCTTTCCTTCCTTCCTTCCTTCCTTCCTTCCTTCCTTCCTTCCTTCCTTCCTTCCTTCCTTCTTCTCTCATGTCACTTTTCCTCTGTCTTGTACCTGAAATGTGAAGAAAATTAAGACCAGGATGAATTTTCTCTGCAGTGTTCTGACACCTCTTGTTCATTTAGGTCTTCAGTCAAGTATTTTTGTTTCTATACTTTGGAGTGTAGGCTCACATCAGCTAGTAGTTGCAATCTTCTATCCACATCTTTGTGCTCTGACTGATTATTTCTCTTTTTCATAGAAGTTTAATGACAGTTGTTCTTGTCCAACAGATTAAAACAAAGATACTTACATATCTGTTGCATTCAGTCCTCTGAACAGCTTTATAACAGCCCTGTCTGTGAGAGTCACTTCTGCCAGGTAAAAATTAAAGGAGACGGAAGTAATTTTTTCTCTTGCTAAATTCAAAAGTAGCACTCTAAACAAAATGTAGCTACACCAAGGAGTTTGTGAGCTGGGGAAAGTAAAATGATTCATAAATTTTTAAAATGTCTTTGAAAAGGCATGTTTGTCAAACTTGTCTGTAAACATTACATTTTTTGTCCTAACCCATTAGACTTATATGTCTATTTTCAGAGAGAATGTATGTTTAAGCAATCATCAAATGCCATTATCACTGATACTGCTTCTCTTTGTTATTGAACATTAAATCAACATTGATATTTGCCTCTTCAAACCAAATGTTCCATGTTTCTTATAACTAAATCCTGTATTGAATCTAACTGGGAAACAAGTCTGTATACATTCCATCAAAATAAACAATGATGTCTGAATAGATTATGATTTTGGTTAATACCAGGTCATCCTCTGTTTCCATTTCTGACAAATCCACATCAGTCTTTCTGTAAAAAACCAATATACTACATTTATCATCTTATCCCTACTGCATTTCTTTACAGAGAGAAAAGAACCTGCTAATTTAGTAGATGTCTCTGAGAGCTCGTGAGAATAAATCAAGACATAGCATATACTAAATAAATCAGATCTAGCCTATCAACATTTCTCTTATTTTGTTAAGGACAGAAATATCATTTTTTAAAACATGAAGAGATTTTAAATAAAATAAGAGAGAAAAAATGCAATATTGTTATATCAACCAACACCAATATGAAAGACCTTGCATAAGCAGGATAGTCAAAAAACATTACATATCTCCATACTCCTGTCCAAGGTACTGGCATGGAACACAAGAAAGAGTTTTGTTTTTTAACATAAATCTCTAAGATTTTGAGTTTTGTATTAACAGTCCTTTGACAGGGCACTCGAGTTTTTCACATAAAATCAGAAAATACATTACTTTGAGTTTATCTAGATTAAGAATGCTTCCTTCTGTCTTGAATATATTGTTTTTGTTGACTTAAAACAAGACTTAAAGATGGCCCAGGAGCAGAATTCTAAGGAAAAAAAAAAATTATCTGTGACCAACCTCAGCAGCAGGACAGTTTCCTGAGGCTTTACAAATCTTTCTGAGGTAAGAAACTGAGGTAAGTTCACTCGAAATAATAAGTATGCAAGCAAAATCAAAAGCAAAACTTTGGATGCAAATTCAAAGAGGACAAACTTCAATAGTTTATTCTGGGTTGTGCACAAAAAGCATTACACATAATACTGTCAATAAGTACATCACATTCATTATTACATCAGATAGGACGAATATATGAGAATGAAATATAAAACTTTTACCTCAGTCTCATTACTACTCACACAATAATTTCTAAAAAATAATCAACACAGAAAAAAATAGAAAAACCTATGTTAGAATTTTCATAGTTGTTTTAGAGTAATGAAGATGCCAGTAGAGTAAGAAAATTTTATTTATTATAGACTCTATGGATATTTTGAAGCAGATCACTCACAGCTGTCTTGAAAATAATTTTAATATAAAAATAGATAAAGATTATAAAAAGTCCTAAGCATGAGCAAAAAGGAACTTTCAGACTTTTGATGGAACACTGAGAAAACTACCTCCTTATAAAAAAACACAAGAAAACAACCTGAAGCAAAGGTTTTAATTACGAAGTTTTGACATGAATAGTGATTGAATGTCATTGCTGTACTGCATAAACATGAAATTACAATAGCTTATGATTGCAGAAAGTGTGCTATTACATGTTCCTTGTCATCAGGAAATTAGCATCCTACACTTCGTTACTTAGTATATTCCAACCAAATAGTTAACCCATGTCCTCTTCAATCTGCAAAATCAAAGTCTTTGAAACTTTAGGATCTTTTCTGGTTTTCAAACCACATTCAAACCTTTTCAGCAGCACAGTTTAAATTTCAAAAGTTATGAAACCTCTAAATAATTCTTGTTGATCTATCTTGCTACATCCATGAGTGATATATATATATATATATATATATATATATAAAACGATGTCTTTAAATACTTGAGCAGTAAAAATTCCTGGTCTGATAAGCGTCATATGCAGACCAACACAACTAAACAAAAAGCTCAACATTTGAGATCAGAGGGAGAAGTTTAGACTAACATTCTCAGAAAAAAGAAGCTATTACTTGTCTCTCTGTTCACAGCATTCATGCCTCTTTTATGAATGTTTTGCTGGGGTCTAAGAAACTGAGGTTATTAATAAAGGCAATTTCTTATTGAGTGCTCTACACAGAGAAATGACAAATGTGTATATCCAGAGATACTGTTCCCATGGAAACCATAATTCAGCGAGTTTGTGCACATCTATTAAAGACTGTATTTATGCAAGGAAGATGAGATATGGTTTCTTTGGGGAGCATAACATTGACTTTACTGACTTTTGTGTGTGCTAAATGTCAACCATTATTCTGCATTAATATATCTTGTACTTTCTTTATTGCATTGTATTTGCTGAACAGCACACTACATGCTTCTATAATGAAAGGATGTTTTGTGGTATTTTCATGCGGAAGAGAAGATAGACATAAAGTAGCAATGAGAGCTGAAATTATAAGTTTTCGCTCTCAGGTTATTCTTTCAGTTGTCAAGCTCGAAGCTGAAGGATCATTTCTACTTACAGATCTGCACAGCTGCAGAGAGAGACATGATCTCTTTGTTTTAGGGAATTATTCTAGTAAAAGCATTACACAAAAGAATCTACCTTAGAGCATTACACTGCTAGCTTTCATCTTCAATATAAACAGAAGTTACAGATTCAGAAGTCTAGAAAGGAACTTGTCAATATTCCTAAGCTAGTGAGAGTTTAGCTTTCTTGTTAGACAATGAAAAACTTCAAATTTACATAATGATCATGTTACATCACAATAGCTAAAGAAGACCTGCAACGCCTAAATATTTAGCAAGTTTTACCTATAAAGGCAGTCTAAAAATACATCAGACACTTATCTTGCAGGCACAGTTGCATTGTAAATGAAATAGAAAGCTGACAAAAGAATTAAAAAAAATGTTTTTCAAATTCAGATGACTGAAGTATACTTCATTACAAGAATTCAGGATAAGAAACTAAGAAGAACTATCAGTTTAAATCACACCCCAAGAATGTATGGGGGCAGGTAAAATGACCAGAATTCAACAATCCTTTCTTTGCCTTACATAAGTTTTACATTCATGCTATACTGGGAGCAAGCATAAACCTGGAAAAGACTAGAAAATTCCTAGTTTTGGTGATTTGGCCCTGGCTAGCAGCAAAGTTCCCATACAACCACTTGCTCACTCACTTCCCCTCTCCCTAGAAGGAATTGGGAGAAGATGGAAAGAACATGAATGAGAAAACTTGTAGATTTAAAAGAAAATTACTATTGAGGGCAAAATAGACTTGGGCAATTTAACGAATTGACAAGTAGCATAACTTAAACATATTATTCCTGGTTCCAGTATTGGGAAACAAATTTTGTTCTGGTTTTTGTTGGGATAATTTTCCTCATAGTAATTTGCCTGCACTGTCTTTTGGATTTGTGATCAAGCAATGTTAATAACACACACAACAATGTTTTAGCTGTTACTAAACAGTGATTAAAGAGTGCCAAGGCCGCCTTTGTTTCTCATGTTGCTTTGGCCGTAAGTAGGCTGGGAAAGGGCAAAAGATTGTGAGGGGACACAGCTGGGACAGCTGACCTCATTTTGTGTTTTAACCCCAGGTAGCAATTAAGTTCAGTGCTGCGTTAATGTATTTCATGCATTTACATATCTTCCTATACTGTATCAAGCGGACATTACCTTGGACTAAGCTTTAGTGGAGATTCCTATTTTGGAAACAAGTTTACAAAAACCTGGGTTTATAAAAAAAGCTGAAGAACATAATACAGACTGTTATTTGACTTTAAATTTGCAGTAGATTCCTACAAAGACGAGCTCACTCTTCTATCAAACATTATCACAAACAGGCTTACTAAAGTCAGTGAGATTTTTCATGGAGAAAGATGCTTCCCATTTTGGTCTGAGTTTTCAGGATCTATCCCATAATTATTACAGTGAACCATTAAAGTCTTGACATTTATCACACTATGGTATTTGCCATTAGTGAGGCATTTGCAGTTCCCCTAAGCTTGAATGGGGAGTACTGCAAATACCATATGAAGTTTAACTATCATCAGTGGTAAATGTCAAGATTTTAATGGTTTTTGCTCTACATGTAATATGAATTTAGAACTGAAAATGTTCCAAAAAGTCTGAGTTCTGAACTGAGAATGGTTTTTTGCAACCTATGTTGTATTCTGTAATTTTACTAATTTAAGTTACACTTGAGATTTATTTCAGGTTTATGGGAACTCTTCTGTCAATAACTTAATAGAAGTTTCACTTTCTTAGAAGCTTGCATCATGCATAACAACACTCTACACAAGCATTGCCAGTAAGTGCAAACATTAGTGAATCATTTACATAAAATTTAGTAATATAGTGTTTATAATATAGTGTTAAAAGTATAAAATACTATTTTATAATAATATAGTGTAATTAGTTTTGTAAATCGTTCTTCATTAGCTAGGAGGAACTCTACAAAACTCCAAACTATTAACTAACGTTATTGTGAGATGCTACCTAGAATAGATTGGAGGAATATTAGAAGTTTTGGTACTATTCTGTGAGAGTCAAGAGAAAATACATGCAGGTACAAATACACTCATAAACACATGTGTTTGACATCAGACTGTTTTCATTCCCCTCATTTTGTAAGGCTGCAAGCTCTACTTTGGATGCAAGCCTTGCTGACACACTTTATTCCTTGCACACTAGAGGGGAAACTGTAAAATAGCTGAAATTCAGTAACTGATAACATTTCATTAAACACGGACAATTTGCAAACCTCAATAATACTCCCAGGTTTGGAGTGTCATTTCAGAAGGAAGAGGGAAAGAAAGAGTTAATAAAAGTCGAAGCAAACTAGCAGAATTAAAGAAGCAATGCAACCTCTTCCTACACTTATCTGCCAGCTTATAGTGCATCAGGGCCCAGCTTACTCTGTAATTCACATCAGCTATCCATGAAAAGTGGTGCAATTTCCAGCGATATATAGAAGTCCTGAGGGGTGACTTCAGCTATATCAGCTATATACTTAAAACTGAATTAATGTATTGCATTAATTATTCACCACCATGCACTGCAAAAGATTTTGGTTCTGAAAAAAGCAGTGTCTTTTACATTGTTCAAAGGGTAAGAGAGGTTCTTGTGCCTTTTTTTTTCTTAACTTGTTTCTGGTTTATCTATAGCTTTGTATGAGGCACGAACCAATTCCAATTCATTATCTAGTTGTCCAGTAATGCCTTTAATAAATCTCCTGTCACATCAAGAGATCAGATGACCTTTCAAGCACTCATTGATTATTATTGTGGAGAAAAACAATACAGCCTATAAACTATATTCAGTGCCTGATATTTTACTTAAAGAAAACAATATCAACGTTGTTAATCCTGCCGAGTATGTACATTCATTTACTATCAATGTTGTTTTTCAAATGGAACTGGAGAATTTGGCTGGATTTTATTCAGTTCATGAAAGGAGCAAATCTTGAATAACTGAATAATTTTATTTCACAATTCATACAGCATATATTCTTGTCTGTGGACATGCATAGGATAAATGATGAGGATATTTAAGGTATAAAGACAAAGAATATTCAGAAATAATTTCTGCCCAGTAATGTTTGCAAGCTGCCACCCAGTGTTTCACAAATTTGGGTTTTTAATGAATAAGATCCTTTTCATGTGCACAATATTTTTAATTACTAGCCTGCTAATAATAAAGATTAAGCAGATATGTATACTCTTACTTAGAGAAAACCTATTTTTCTCAGGATTTACAAAAAAAAAAGCCCATAGAAATATTTTTTTTTCCTATGTGAAAAACAAACTTTATCTGTCACCTGCAGTCCTTGAATCTCTATATGCTTAGTACAGGCAAGAAGAAAAAATCTATTAGACAGTTTTCTCCTTAGCCTCATTTTATTAACTAGAATAGTTGATAGTAGACACATATTTTCAATCAAATTTATCACTGTAAAGAAAGAAAAAATATAAAAGGACCAATTATTTACCTTATTATATTCTCACAGTGAAATGCTAAGCATCAGTTATTTATCATTCATGCAATTTTCTGATTCTATTACAAAATTATTTGAAAAACAAGGAAATAACTTTAATTACTTCTATAGAAACTTACTCCTATTAAAAAAAAAAAAAAGAAAAAGTGCTCTCACTCATTCAAAAAAAAAAGCTGGACTTGTAAATAACCATGAATACACTCCTGAGTACAAAAGATTCTTTAATACACTAGGGGGATAGACTTCTATTGTTAAACATCAATCTTCTTTTATCATCTGTTTTGAAAAAGATATGCTCAAGGCCATGTTTAAGGTTTAATTAATGAAGAAACAACCACTGGGAATTATTCCTGTACATTATCTTATATAGACAGTCTTCACTCTTTTCTTAATTGCTCTAAACTGTTTTGGAGAGGTTTTCCCTAGTTCCTTCTTTATTTGTCCTGGTTTCAAAACTGATATAAAGCAAAAAAAAGTTCCCCGGATTGAAGTGGGATAAGTCCATCAGGAATACATCCAGCCTAACAGTTTGGATAAAATTTTCTTATGAAATTTCCAGCTTCCTTATATGGTTTAAAAAATATTTTCTACTTCCTAGATTTGGTACTAATAAAACAACTTTTGTTTTAATCTAATGTCTTTTTACATGATGATGTATTCATTCACATTATATATACATTCATAGTGTTATGTAAATGTATAATAAAATATAAACTTGGAAAACAGTTACGTATAATCAGATGAGGCAAAATTATGAAATCAGAAAAAAAATCAATCTGAACATTTCTTCATGCTGCTGACATAGGATTCAGCTTAAGATTCCCAAAATGCAGTACATAACTGTAGGTCTCCAAGACTTTGCAAATGTAATCTATTTAGCTAACTTTGATTTATTGGACATCTCTACAGCTTTCCATGCTACAAATGAACTGCCTAAACAGAGGCATGTACAACCAATTTGGAAAACTTAAATAATTATATTATTCCCAGTCTTCAGCTGTTCATACAAAAGAGTCAGCCCCCCCCCTCCCAGTTTTGTGTGAATTTGTATCTGTCAGACCTGCGTGAATACTTCAGATACCTTTAGCACACCAGAAAATGCTGTTACAGTTAAGAGCTGATTCTCATCTCCAAGTTTCACTTACTGGTTGGACCATCTCACCACTGATGATGGTGGGAACATAGAAACATAGCTCAGACATAGATATCCAAATTTTGGCATTTGAGTAAAATTTTGAGCACCGAAAAGCTATTACAATGTCCTTGTACACATCTCCTCACTTCTGGACCTTTTCTGGCCTGGGCTCAGGTCCATCTGGGAAAGAGCACAGCCTTAGGGAAAATTGTTTTGAAGAAGGTGGACTTGGTAAGATCTGCCTCCCTTTCCTCCTGAATGGAGCTGTACTGCCAGGACTGGCCTGAGTTCCAGCCTCTGCTGTGACATAGCCAGGCCCCTACCTAGAGGGTAATGCCCTCACCTTGCCCTATCCCCAGAGAAATTTCCAATGTCCAGGGCTGGGCCTTTTCCAGTTTTCCCCAGCTGCCCTGTTCCCTAGCTGGGTCAGTGACACAGGTCCTGGCTGCGAGTCCCTGCCCTGATGGCCCCTGGGGAACTTCTGATGCCCACAGGCAGCCACATGCCACACCTTCACAGACTCACGAGCAGTCAGCAACGTGCATCATCATACATCTGGCTACTGGAAAATAGGTAAAAACAGACGACTAAATTTCTTACTTCTTGTTCTTGTTTGGTTAGAGGTGTTCAAAAACTGTTACAGAAAAGCTCCATACAGGCAGGGATCACCTAGACAGAAAGAATTTAGAAGTTATCAGTTAAAAATAAAAAAATAAAAAGGGATCCATTGAAGATATTTGGAAAGAGCAACTGTAGGAATTGGGACTTTAGAAGGAAACTGCAGGGTTGGGAAAATATCTGTAGAACAAAATAATCTCCACGGAGTTGCTATCCTTTTCTTTCCACTGATAAGGAGTACGTAATGAAGACCTTGGCCTTTACCTGCATCCTGGTGTGAATTTGTGATATCTGTGATGTACAACCCATTGCAGATAAGCAAAACAAAACAAGGCTTGTGTGGGAGTTGCCTTTCTGAGGAATTTCTGGGAAAGGTGTGTGGAGCCTCTGGCTGCCGACATCATACAAAGTCATGGTAAATTGACAGACTCTAAATAGAAACTGCTTCAGATGGGAAAAGCAGATTTCTTGAGATGATTGCTGAAGTTTAGGATGGGTGAATAGAATACTCTGCAGAGGCAGCAGGCTGTTGGGTACTTCTTATTACTGGAAAAACTCTCTTGATCAACCCTCTTAATACAATGAGTATAATACAATGAGTACCTCTTCTCAGGTATGAGGGAAGAACATGGCCCATCATCTGAGATATTCAAACTGATTCACAAAAGGCAATCATAAAGATGTGTAATGCTAAGTGCACAAAGTTAATTTTTACAGAATGACATACTTTCAGAAGTGTGCTGCCTGTCTCCTATATTCAGATTCCTGAATATTAATATTATGGACTGATGAGAATTTCCTGGCTTTCTGACTGGAATATAATAATAGCTGCATAGTGCCAAGAGGTGAAATTTTAGTATTCTATAAAATCCTCACATGTAAGAGTAAAGGGATGAATTACTCATCCTGGAGACAAAAGTTGGCCTATGGATGAACTCTCAAAGACATGTTGTGCAGACATTTAGATTTGGACTTTCAAACATCTTTGGACTTGTAAGTACATGGGTAAACACAATAAAAAACAAGTGCACTGAGACAATTAAGCAAAAATAAGTAGGGTTCAAATCTAAGGAGAGCATAGGGTATTTTAGCTGGGAAGAAATAATCATCTACATAAAACCAAACAATCTGATAGGGAAAAGAAGGAGGAAACTTGCCCTTGCTGGGCTTAACAAAAGTAAATGTTTTGTTAGATAGGTGAAGGAGGGGTTTTGGTTCGGTTTGGTTTCGCTCATGTCTCAAGTCAGATGCGATCTTGGAAACTTGAAACCTTCTCCCACTAAACTCTAAAAAATATTAAGGAGAAGATTCCAGAAGATAGACAGGCAAATCTAGGAAACACAACTGTTCTAGGCTCCATATTCTGTGGAAGAGAAATCCGAAATACAAATTCTCAAACACTTTAGACACAGCTGCAAAGTGGATGTCGTTGAAAGTACTTGAACTGCACGAGAAGTAATGAGCTTAAGGTAGACTGAGGATTTCTGTACAGTGTTTTCAGACGTTAAAACATGTCCTATTTAAACACTGTAATAGAGAATAGAAATGATTCTGTGTAGAAAACAGATCTAGAGTCTACATCCCCTTTTTGCAACATTTGTCTAGAATTCCTTTTGAATAGTATATTTCACTGTAGGTTTGAAGCTGAACTTGCTAGCCTTTTCACATCTTTTACAAGCTTGGTTTTTTTTGAATTCTCAGGGATAATCTCTGAAAAAAGGTTACTATCTTCTTTTAATTTTTTGTATTACTTAATATTTTATAATTTAAAAACTTTTTTCTTGATTTAATAATCTGCTCTCTCTTTCTCGCTGAGACAAATCCATGTGTTTAACTTTAGTTTTTCATAAACTGCTACACATAAAATATTAATCTCAAAGCAACAAAGTCATTACTCTGAAGGTTACATACAGCTTTAGCAGGATGATCAGCTATTGTAATTAGAGCTTAATTGTTCAACATTTAAAATATTACTGTTCTAATATTCTTGTCTAAGACCACAGTACAAAACTATTCTTGTGAACAAAGAACCCTATATTTGTCGTTTTACTTATTTTCATTCTTTGAGATTGCTTAATGTATGTTTTTCTCCAGGTGATGTGTGTGTGTGCTGAAGTAATTTCTTAAGATAACAGAGTCATTTTGAAATGGATGGCACAATATTGATTTGCATTATCTGAAGGTTTGACTTACTCCCTTCCCTTTTTTCTTTTTTTTTTCCCCAAATGTTTTGTGACACTCTATCACCAGGATATCCAAATTCTGTGAAATGAAGCTGTTACCTAGGGAAAATAAATATAGGAAGGGAAAATCCTAGTGAAGAGGTAGACATGGATCAAGTATTTCTGCTGCTGTTCATGATTTGCAAAATCCTTTTGTCTCTAATAACTCTCAGTTTTTAGTTTGCCCTTCAAGTAAAAGCTCCACCCCAAATATTCTTCAGGCAAAATAGAATTAAACCTGAATTTGCATGCAGGCAAAGTGAAAAGGAAAATTCCTTGAGGGATGCCAAATGGCAACACAGACGGAAATATTCCTTAAAGGAAAGAAAACACCCATGAAGAAAAAAATATATTGCCAAAGTGGACGCAAAAGTGACAGTTTTCCGTTATGAAAGTAGAGGCTAAATTTCAGTTGGCTTCATATGGATGCTCTTAAAAAAAAAACAAAGTGAAAATTCTAGAACACTTTTCCCTGTACTTGGATGCACCATTATGACCAAACGCACGTTTTAAGAGCAAGTCTTCTCAGCATCAGACTCTGCATAGTTGTGTTAAATAATAAATAAGTAACACCACAAGGGAATTAGCACTACAGTAGAAATAGAATGAAAATAAATTAGTCTCTAGATAATAAAGAAAAGAAGAAAATATAAATGCATTTCAAGATTACATTGCATTTCAAGATTACATCCTGGCATTTATAGCTACTAAGGAAAATATTATGTGATTAAATTAATATCCCATCTCAAAGCCCATTTTCTTCTCATTACAGAAAATATTCCAAAACAAAGCTACATGTGAACTTTTTACCCTTGCGAAAATCAACAACGGGCAATGCAGCAGATCTACCTAGTTAACTTTTGCAGATTGACTTTTAACTGCTATATTTTAATATATATAATGTTGAGGTCTGTTGACCCTGGCTTCCTCAATTAGACAGAGGAGACAAAATACAGTGAAATGCTCATGGCTCAAGATAAGGACAGGCAGTGGCTCTGTTTTGTAGCCCATTGGTCTTGACATCATCAGACACACAGGAAACTTCTGGCAGCTTCTCACAGAAGTCACCCCTGTAGCCCCACTGGTACCAGTAAGGACAAGTCCAATGTATTTGCATGTACTCAGAAGATTTTCCCTAACTGGGAAGAGTCTCAATCCTTTCCCACACATTGAAAAAACCCTTTGGAAATCTTTGCTGCAGTTTATAAGCTCTAGTTTTATGTAATCACCAAAGTTATTACTCTCTTTAACCACACCAAATTTAAAGAAGTTATTTAGCAGTTTCCCATCAATTTCAAATCATCTAAGCTGCATTAAAATGTGCTAGTTTATTTGCTCATCAGCAGAACTATCCTGTTACTAGTTCCTAATATGATAGGAAGTAGATATTTTACAGTAGTAAATGCACAATTTCTTCTTGTAGACTGGATCAAAATTCATTGAAGGGATCTCACAGAGAATCTCTAAGCAATTTGGACTTGACAAACAAAAAATCATAATATCATCGGCTAGAATAAGAATTTTCTCTTTGTCCCTAAAATTAAGCATACTGGGTAGTTTAGAGATATCATCCAAATATATCATCCAATATTATGTTTAGATATATCATCCAAACAAAGAAATGGATACACCTGTAATCAAAAGTGAATGTGATCAGCAGCCTATCCAGGCAAGTTGACTTGTTTTCCTGTATGCCTGAATTTCTGTTAACTTTGGTCCTTAATCCCACGGAAGGATTTTCCCAGATAAGCATTTTTCTGTAGTATTTTGAGAGATTGGAAGGACTGCTGGCTCAAAACATTTCAGGAGCATGTGTGTAGGGGAAAGTGGCAAGTCTTGCTCTGGTGAGACAATGCCCTGCTAGGCACACCCTCCCCCCTCGGGCCTGTATTCCTGCCCCACAGTAGCCACACACCCCTGGCATACTGGAGGCAGTGCTTCACAACTTCCCCTGGAGCTCCTAACCCAGCTCCTAAGTGGTCACCAGAACTGAAATCCCACCTGGGGAAGGGCCCAGAAAAACCAAAGTGTGCTTAAGGCAGAGCACAAGGTAAGCACTTAACTTGGCCCTACTTCCTGGATTTTATATGAGTTGGAACACCACTGGAACCCAGGAGTGGTAGCTGTATTCGTTCTTTTCTCTCTTCTTTCTTTCTCTTTGTTCTTCTTCTAATCCCTTATTCTCAAAGTTTGAGTATCTTAAAATCAGATAGGTTAGAGTTTGTTCAGCTGAATGGGCTTGGAATTTGCTAGGTTAATGCTTTGTGAAATGCTTTATGTTGATTGAATGTTGCTTTAAAATTTTCCATAGTTCCCTGATTTTCTGAAGTTGGACAGAAAAATTTTTGTTGTTTTGACCTCTTGAGGAATATCTTGTTGATATTTCTGTTGATATATTCAGTGCTTCTGACTGAGGGTACATAAAAGAATCGTAAACCCTTTTAAGAGACTCATCAAGTGAGAGCGGGGGTCTTGCACTTATATCACTCAAACTGTCTGTTCTAGGAACCATTAAAAGACAAATCGCATAACCAGAGCCTTCCTTTTTAGTTAGTATTTTTATTTATGTAAGATGATATGCAGAATATGCTATGAACTTCATAACTCTTTGAGCTGGTTTGGGCCAAATTCAGGGAAACGTCCAAAAGGAATATCTCCTCAAAGGAAGGCAGGTTATAGCCGCTCCTCCCCCACTCAGGTTCGGGAAAGAAATATTCCTTGGAGGAATGTGAAAGAGAAAATAAAAACTATTTATTTAACAAACACACAGGAAAAGAATAATAATGCTAAATAATGAAATCTCTCGCTGTGGAGAGAAAACCTGAAAGATTTGAGAGTCCTTCTGTGAGTGTGGTCTCTCTCCTCCTCGGAGCTGGGTCGGCGTGGGGNCACAAATTCTCTATTTTTTCTAAGAAACATCAGTCCTGAGTGAATTAAAAAAAAAAAAAGAAAAATAAACAAAACCAACAAAACCCAATAAACTAGAACACCACATTGCATGACAAGAAAATCTGTGATCACAATCAATCTCGATGCAGTCTTTCCAAACCTAATCTGTCCTTTAAAACTTCAGATAAATTACCTGGCTCACCACCATATCAGTATACTTATGAAGGCATGTATTCAAAATATCTTACACACTAACAGATTTTTATTTAGTTCTTTTCCTTGACTATGACCATTTGCTTTAACTGCAAAGTTTCAGCACTTTTCCAAACATGTCTTGCCTGCATTAGATATGAATTTTCCTTGTCTCTTAATTTCATTTAGGCTCACAGGTTAGGGAAATTTTGGGACTTCTACGGAAGCTATTTAGCCAGTTTGTATTAATTTCTTCAACCAATCATTAAAAAAAAATAATAATAAAATCAAATTCCAAAACAACTGAAGGTCACATTGTTAGGGTAAGGCTGTTTCCAAATATATACTATATTTTTAAAACTTCCTAGATACTTGACTGCCATTACTTTCAATACATTTGATTTCATTAAAACCAACTTGAAGGAGGAATCCATATAGTCTGAAGCACAGTGTAGAATGAAATAAATAATCAAATTTCTATGCTTTTTGGTGATTAATGGCATCTGCTTAAGAGAAAAAAAAATGCAAAAAAAAGCATTTCAGCTCACACAGTCCGTGCCAGATGGTCTGCTGAACACAGTAAATCCTTGCTTGTTAGGAAATCCTAATTACTGGTTTAAAAGAAATAATTTAGGTAATTTAGTAATGGTTTCATTTGACATAGCACTAAATAAAAAAAAAGTAAAAATAAGAAGAATGAAAATATTTATGTGAGAGGTACAATTGCATCATTTAATTTTCATGTGCAAATCTGTGATACAACCCTGATTATTCTGTATCTCTACACAAACAAAATCCCTTGATTATACGGTACTGAAAATTGTTGTGTTGTACTAAATCCTATACTTTCATTCCTTTGTTTTCTTCAGTCTTATGTATTCTGTGCCTCTGTGCTAGCTATTCATTTTACATTGCATTCCATATGGACATCACAGAATGAAATTGCAAATTTAGCCACTTTATTAAAAAGAGATAGAAAAGGGAAGATTTCTCACCCAAAAGGATAAAAATCTTATGGCATTTTATGGAAGGGTACTGTAAAGTTCTGAAGCAATTTCAGAGGAAATAAAAACTATTTTGAAGGGATAATAAAACTTTTTTTAAGCACTGTTTGTATACTGCATGATTTGTTATATCCTGTCGGCTAAAAAGAACATTCACACTAATTAAATCTCCTGTGTCTGTAACCTCAGTGATTAGTATTACTGAAATACCACACTGGATGTAATAGACTTTGCAAATCAGTCTAATATCTTCGTGCATATTGCACTGAGCTCTTTCTTACATGCATATCTTGAAGTCTTGTAGGCCTGCATATTATAATCAGGATAAATTTATTTTATCCTTTTACACTGTCATGACTAAACCAAAGACAGGAATCTGGTCCCAGATGCACATTTAAAAATCTCTATCTTAAAGGAATCTCATTCCACTTGAGCATAAACACGCAAATTTCCAAGAGTATTTCTAAACCAGACTGGAAATTGAAAGCTAAGCAACTGACTGCTGAGAATAAAAAGGAGATTGAAACTTCCATATATTTATCTTCAATTTTATGCACCAGAAAAATCTAAGGGTATTAGATGACAAATGTTGCTCTGAAGCTAAAACATATTTCCTCTGTAAAAGATTTAACTTAAGCCACATGGGTTTGTTTTGCTTTAGTTTTTGGGTTTATGTCTTTTTCGAAAGATTCTACAGGACAGTAAATGTTACTAGGACATCATTTGGGACAGGAAAAAGAGACTGATCTGAAAAAATATCAATGTCTTAGCGTGATGTACCTCCTTAGAGCATGTCTAGACTATTTCAAAGATATTTCCTTCTACCCTCCCCCCCAAAAAAATATTAAAAAACAGCAAATGATGCATGCATGAATTAACATGCTGAATCAGACTGAGCAACCTTGTCACTCACAGTGTTTAATAACTTCAATCTTGGGTTTTAGTTATTATAGGCTCTTGTTTGTTTTAAATCACCCTAACTGGCTCTTTGTCAGATGAAGCCTACTAATATTTCTAGCAATGGTTAACTTCCAGGATTTTTTCCAAAAAGTAGCATGGATGATTTTGTTTCTCACTGATTAATGACCCTTCATCTTCATCGAGAAAGGACAGCTAATAAGGCAGACAGTTAAACACACAGTACCTCCATAACCTTATGTATCTTATCTTGTTGAATATGACCCATGTTCATCAAGAAAAAATGCTACTGTTTGGAGACTTCTGTCTTTCTACTTGTAACCAATCTCCAAACAAAATTGTAGATGATACTGTGGTGTGATAGCAGCATTACAGCAGAACTACAAGATATTCCAGGCTTTCTCTGAAGCCTTTACTGACCTTGAGAACAAACACTTCTGTGGTGCAAAAGGACTTTGCACAATATGGATGAGAACTAGATCTGGCTATTGCTGTAAAAGGCAACAAATATATTTCTATAAATACATAAGCAACAAAAGGAGAATTAAGTAGAATCTCAATCCTTTATTGGATGTGTGGGGGAAACATATGGAAAGGATGAGGAAAAGGCTGATGTACCTAATGCTTTTTTTGCCTCAGTTTTTAGCAGACTAGATGTTCTCTGGAACAGAGAACAACTGAACTGTAAGACAGAAACAGGGAGCTGAGTGAAGCCCCCATAATCCAAGGGGGAATTGTTAGAAATCTGCTACATTCTTTAGACACACAAGTCTATGTGTCTCTGGCTGAAGTGCTCGCTGAGCCACTTTCCATCATTTACCAGCAGTCCTGGTTAACCGGGCAGGCCCCAGTTGACTGGAAGGTAGAAAATGTGATGTCTGTCTACAAGAAGGCTGGAAAAAGGATCTGAGGAACTACAGGCCTGTCAGCCTGACCTTAGGAAAGGTCAGAGAGTAGGTCATCTTGATTTCCCTCAGGACAACCAGGTGACCAGGGTGTCCTAGGTTACAATATAGATGTATTTAAGTATTCTATTACCACCAGCTGTGGGCCATTAGCTGTTATCTCCTGCTATGACCCATCCCTGATAACAGACAATGGGCCATCAAGAAACCACTGCATGACTCATGGACTTATCTCATCCTATTGTGAGATGCTCCCCCCAGGAGGGAGGAGTCAAGCATTCCCACCTGGATATAACCTGGCCTTGGAACCACCTAATTGGCCCTTACCTATGGGACTTCTAGAGGACAAGAGCTATGCCATGGGGCCTTCAGGCAAAGACCAAACTCTTTTCTACAGGATCACTCTTTCAACAGGACCACATCATCTGGACTGCTACCAACACCCTGACCGACAGGGTGCCAGGTTGTATTCTGACTCTCTCAGTAGTTTTTCTTTGTACTATTGCATTTATTTTACTTTTTCTTATTAAATTGTATTTCTGACTTGGATTCTCTCACTGGTTTGCTCTCAAACCTGTACACAGGGCCAGATAGTATGGGTTTAGGAAAGTTAGATATATGTACCTAGGATATCACTCTCTGTGCTGTTGAATGATGGCTCTCCCTGTCATGCTTTGGGCCCACTTCAACTATCATTTTCCCAAACAACATATGGACAGTAGGCAGGAAGATGTATTTCATAGGCAGAAAAAAAAATATGAAAATATGCTGCCCTTGGCATAGTCCTCTAGCATTGTCTCTGCAAGCAAACCTATCCATGTCTTATCCTGTCAAAAGCCAAGAAACATGCTGTTGGATAGTCATATTTTTCATAGACGGTCTCTATGGATTGTAGCAACTTCAGAGAGCAAAGCTGAACCACCAGTGAGTGTATCTGAATAGTAATGAAGTATCTCGCTGAGCAGTATGCTACTTTCAGAACACATGCGGGATAGCAGTGGTAAACATGGGAACAATTACCTTTTTTATGAAATTGATCCTGTACACAGCTGTGCATCCATAAGACCTGACCAGCTTTCTCCTCATCAAGAAAAGAGTTTTTTCGAAATGATGACACTTCTTTTAAAAGTGCCACAGTTCAGCAAGGAGTGACAAAGACAGTTCACTTGAAGAGCATATTGATTCCCATGTTTTTTTCAGTTTGGGTCTTCTCTTACTTGTTGGGTAAGGTGCAAGATGCCAGTAGGCAAAATTTTATGACAAAAGTAGAGAAATTTGCTCTAGGTAAATTATGATCTTATAAACCTATGTTCTGGGTGTGCAAGGTCTGGAAGGATGAAACCTTATGGATCATGGCAGCTGGAGTGACTTACCAGGAGAGTCTCCTCAAGGGGTAGACTGCCATGATGATCCACCTGACACTGACAACCAATAACCAAGCCTTGTATTTCCAGGTTTGCCACCTCACAGTAAATTGCCTAGGGGCACAGTCTCAGGAGGCAGCTGGCAGACAGATGAGTAGTGAATGTATCTTTGGTGTTGTGTTAAAGAGTTTTGACTGAAAGGAGGTAGAAGAACTTATGGGAAGCACTCCTTGCCAAGGCCTGTGACAAGTGACTATGCTCTTTTAAGAATTTATGTTTGTGGACATCACATATGCCATGTGTTTTGCTTCAGGCTGTAGAACAGTCCACCAAATTGGTAGTTGTTACAGACTTTTCTTGCACACATTCTCAAAGAGGTTTTTAACTGAGTCAGGAAAATGAGCTTTCTGATGTGTTATTATGGATAAACAAAGGGATCTCAACACATGGACTGTCTGGTAATAGCACACTAAATAGAGGTTTCAGATTTGAATGAAAATGATAGACAAGTTTCCAGATGAACCTCAGCTAATTTAGAGTTAGGGAAGTAGTTGCCAAAATAAAACAGATTGTCTTCCTGAACTGATAAATCTATAATATATTTCCACCTGGTTAAAAGACCAATAAGTCAAGTGAGAGAGCCTCTTAAGTTTTATTAACTTGCTTGAGAATGAGCTCTTGCTGTAGTAATAGAGTGGGAGATACTGGCAGACAAAAGTGTATCCTGTTTGCTACGATATTTTTTTCACAGCTGGAAGTTTTGCTCAATAAAACATGAGGAGGGGAAAGAGGCAGGCCTGCAATTCATCACAGACAGACAATAATAGGAAGTATGTTACTTGTGTGAACATACACAAAAAGGAAGGTGGTTTCATCCTAAGCTGTCATTTGCTAAGATTTTTATTTATTCATCCTTTCATTAATTGTAGGGAAACACTGAAAAGTAGTGTGCCGGTTTGGGCCAAATTCAGGGAAATATCCAAAAGGAATATCTCCTCAAAGGAAGGCAGGTTATGGCCATCCCTCCCCCACCAGGTTCAGGAAGGAAATATTCCTCGGAGGAATGTGAAAGAGAAAATAAAAACTATTTATTTAACAAACACACAGGAAAAGAATAATAATGCAAAATAATGAAATCACTCTCTGTGGAGAGAAAATCTGAAAGATTTGAGAGACCTTCTGTGGGTGTGGTCTCTCTCTTCCTCCTCAGAGCTGGGTCAGTGTGGGGGGGCCCCCCTCCAGGCCGGTGGAAGATCCGCTGGTGGGGTTCTGATGTTCTGAGCCAGTCCAGAAGAGAAGAAAAAAAGAACCCAAAGACCCAAAAACCCCCCAAGGTTTAACTCTCTGTCTCTCTCTGAAGAAATGGAGCCGAAAAAGCTGGCTGAAAAGCAGGAAGGGTGCTTCCTCCACTCTACTCCCCACAGCAGAGAGATGCAGAGTAGTGACCTTGAAGCACAGACTGCTTTGAAAAAGTTCATCTGGCCTTTTTTTTCTTTCTCTCCTCTCTCTTAGGCTCAGTTTAAAGGTACAGAAAGGCACAGGAATCATATCCAGGCATAGAGCGATGATAGGGGATACACATCATAAAGTCACCCCAAGACAAGTAGTCTTCATTAATTCGTGTTCTCTCTTAAGCTAACTGAATGACATTTTTGCTTTCCCTCTCCTTAGTAATCAAATGAAAAGCATAGACCACTTCTAGTCCAAAAGCAGAAACAAAAGATGTTTAAAAAGTGATGTTTAATTAAAACTGTTTGTATTGAATAATTGTGCTTTAAAGACAGCTTAGGTAAAAAAACCCCAACAAACAGGAAGTCATAATGCTATTTTATGATCAGTTATTGTGAGATGCATATGAAGAAGGCACTTGGAGCCACAAAAAAAGGTGCCACTCTGTTACTTTGATCACTAGATGAGGAATGAAGATCTAAATCTTGAGTCCTTAGGGTGAGGGCAGGCAGAAAGAAAGAGAAGTAGAAATGCATTGGTGGATGTCTTGAGGCCGATGCTGAACTAGTTCAGGGTTTATGGGTCAGGATCATAGAGCAGACCAATGGTGGCAGTCTTGCAGTGGGTGTCTACTGTAGATTGCCTGATCAAGAAGAAGTGAATGAGGTCTTCTTCAGGAAACTGGGAGAGTCGTCACACCTCATATCAGCCTTCAGGAATCCCAGGCTCCTGAGGCCCACAGGAAAGTCTGAATTAAGACTTAACCTCAGCATAGAAAGATCAAGATAGTAAACACTTAAACAAGTTGGGGGTATAAACAATTTTATGGGACCTGATGGGACAGAAAAAGAGGCAAAGGACAGAAATTCTACTTGAATGTAAAAAAAATATTTTTGCTCTGGTGATGTTGAAATGATGGAAAAGACTGCTCAAAGACATGGAGCATTCATCCTTGGAGATAATCAGACGCAGATGCAAAACAACCTGTACTAGATAATCTTGGTCTGAACAGGCATGCTGGACTCCATGGGTGATCTCCAATGAGTCTGTGATTCTGAGAAAGCTGACATGTCCTTAATAGGTGGAAGGCTAAGCAAAACTTCAGTGAAAAAAAAATCAAAACAGCCTTATCTTTCAGCTGAGAATATTTTCAAGGATTTAAATAATTCTATGCAGAAGAAATGTAAGAATATTGATATGCAAATAATTCAATTGGAGAAAGTTGATGACTTACAAATTAATTAACTGAACCACACCATTTTTTTTTTCAAATTGTTTTCCTTCAATTTAAAAAATAATAGTATTTTACATAGCAGAAAAGAAATCTACTCTTTTCCCTGAGGCTCTTAGAAGGTATACTTGGAATACTGGAGAAAGGACAGTTTTAAGACTGTGAAATACCAGTGTCAGCTGTGCTCCAGTCTGCTGAACTTAGAAATCTGTTATGCCAAAATTTTGATGTGAGAGAACGAGCCTCATGAAATTCCTGGTGGAATATATGGAGAGACTCAGATGCCTTTGAAGGTCTGTAAAGTGTCATTTGTACAGTGGAAGTTTTTTCTGTATTTGGAAGAGACATGAGACAGCTTTTTCCTGACTGGAAATAAAAATGTCAGCCATGAAATACACTGTTTTGATGGTTCATTTTTAAGTCAAAACTCAACTTTACCCATAGGTAGATATTTTGTTTTCTAGAGCTCTCTTTAAATACTCTGATCTATGAAGTTGCGTCTACCTTCTTTCTTTTATTTTCTCTTGCAAAGAGAGCTAAATCTTCCAGATTTAGTCTTAAAAATATCCAAATTTTGAGAAACTCAAGCGCAGATTTAAAATTATCTAAAATTTATCTAAAATTATCTTTTCATGATTAACATATTTATTTCCAAAATTTTACAATAGCAATTTTTTCTCTTTGACTTGACACTTATTTGTCAAAAAGATGAGACAGAAAAAGGTGTCTAGTGTCCTGGAAACGACTTCATGTGTTCATCATTTTTCTGTCTTTGAAGAATAGAAGTAGGACCTTGTAAAATGAATTTTATTTTTAATTGTGTAACTCTTTTTTTTCTTATCAAAATGGTATCAAAATCAATAACTGGGAAGCATTTGACATCACAGATACCTTAAAAAGAGATTAAAGCGTTCAGCATAAGTGTGCAATCTCACAAAAGGGTAGTTTCTACATACAGTGCGTTATATGTTATGTAAGTCATAATCTTAGACCAAACATATGCAGGAAGAACAGAGTTTAGGAAACAACAGCAGAAAATCCTAAACAGGAAAGCAGTAATCACAAAATATAGAAGCATAAAGAGGATGTTCAGAGGAAAGATATGCGAAGTGCCATAATCAAGGTAAAAAGCAATTCCAGAGGAGCAGGAAAGCCCTTGGTTTAAGGAAAAGACCTGTTGACCAGTGGAATTTCAATTTCCTTGGCAATTCAACCAAGGATATCCATTCTGCAATCACTAAAGCAGCATTTACGCACTTCAAGGTGCAATAAGACTGCTTCTTTACTGTTCAATGAACAACAGGATCAGAGGCAAATGGAGAAATCATCTTAGGAAATGGACTCAGTGTAATAAAATGCTGGGAGATGGTGAACATTTAAGGTCTGCTGATCTCATAAAGTCTAAAATACTCTGGAGACTGTGGTGCATATAAAAAGATGGAGCTTGCTAAGTTTACTAGACTCCATAAAGCAGTCTAAAGAAAATGCAGGTTTACTCTTAAATGGTTAAATTAGATTCCATTACTATCAATTGAATGTAGACAATTTTATTACCTAAGAAATAGTTGAAAGAGATTGTAGTCGGTGTTTGCAATAAAAATCTATTTTGGCTGGAATGCTGAATGAATACAGATTTCAAAAGACTTGAATAGAAGAGCAGGCAGAGTTTTTAAAATACATAAATTTTTGTGGTTTAATGTTTTTTTCCCCATGCACGCATTCAGTGCACATTCTTCCACATGTATGAAAACAGGATATTTGGTTGTAAACATTCTTAATATATTTTTTTATTACTTCCTTGAAAGAAGAACCATTTTGAAACTGTTAGGTTATGTGATTAAAGGTTCAAGAAGAACCCACAAACGACAAGGATCACAGAAGAAAAATAGCAATATTCTAATGAAAGAGGCAAGTCACTGCCCTGGCTCTGCTCCCAGATGTTCCAGGAGAGCCTCAGCCTCATGGTGTGGGAAGAAAACTCATCACTGTGAGTCAGCAGGAGTGGCTCTCCAGATGGCCTTGCGGACTGGGTGGCATTACTGCCTAGTGTTACAGGGCTAATGTTGGGCTGCAAGGGAGCAGCATTTTTGAATTTCACCAGACTTGGTATGGAATGTTAGGGGAAGAAACAAAGGCAGAAAAGGGAGGGATCAAGGTGGTTTGGAGAGAAATAAGAATAGGAAAACTGAGGAATAATACAATAAGAGGGGTCAGTCATGCTGCCAGATGCTGATCAGTGTGCTTGTAAGGCCCTGCCGTGCACCTGATCCATGCACCTTGCCACTGTACCCTGTTTCCTCATTAAACTCACTGTGTATTTTCTGACTCCTCTGCAGAGCCAGTGAGATCTGGTGGGGTCAATTGAGAAACCTGTTTGCACACGTGTGCATGTGTATGGCCATGTCTGTGTATGAGATGAGTGAAAACTAGAGTATCCAAGGGCCAGCTACAGGGTAGGCTGGGTGTCTGAGGCCACTTGCTGGCCTTTGCCTGGATCAGCCAGAGAGACAAAGATGATGAAGATGTTGGTGTCGTTCCTGGAGCACATTCATGTTTGTGTGAGTGCTGTTTTTCCTGTCTGTGTTGATCCTCGTGGCCAGGTGTGTGAATATGCATCTATGTATTCTATATGGTGTGACTCTTGGGGGTGTCCTGTGCAGGGCCAGGGGTTAGACTTTGATGATCCATGTGGGTCCATTCCAACTCAGGATATTCTATGATTTTGTGATTTTATGGATCTATATGTGTGTTTGTATGTGTGCCTATTGGGAAGGTGGGCTCTTCTTCACTTCTAGCTGGATCTAGGAAGTGGGAGCTGCAGCAGCACCTCCATCAAGCTACTGAACTCAGCTACTCCTCACAAAAAACAAAAACCAAAATACAAGTATCGCAAACATCAAGATATTGTGGTATTATTTATGGTAAAATTAAAACTCATGTTCAGGAAAACCTGTATCTGAATAGCTGGCTGGTAGTGCAGAAAGAAGTGGGGTTTTTGTATTTGGAAACAAGATATTTCCACTAATTATAAATCATAAATCACAAAAGGTATGATCAGAAGAAAAACCATTTTACATCTCTAAAGCATATGCAGTATTAAGTAATTCATATATCAGACAGTTTACCTGAGTATCATTCAGAACCTATATTTTTATCTACACAAGCTTAAGGATGACGTCTATAGATTTACCAATTATTTTCAAGTCTACTTTTAAGTAGAAGTTACTTTTGTCTAGATCTGGTATAGAATCATAATCATATAATTCTCACCTTCAAAATCAAACTTCTATAAATATTGATTTCAATACAATCTGTGTAATGTTACTGAAGCCAGTGGAAATAAAAAATTTGGTTTTTATGATCAAACTTTTGAGTACCCATTTCTGACTGTGGCAGTACAGAGAAAGGAAAAAACTTCCAAATAGCCTCAAGTTTTGGTTGCATTTGCAAGGCCAGATTTTGTTGTCGTTGTTCCAGAATACCAGCTATACTTCATGTGGAAGTCCATGTGTTGAGTAGTGGGGTATTATTTGGAAGTGGGCAGAGAGAGGTGTGGTTTGCTGATTTTTTTAAAGAAGATGCTCTTCAAAACAGAGTCTCATTTAAAGAAGAATGTCCTCTGAATATAGAATGCCTAATATGTTGGATATTTTTTATTTCCATTTAATTTACCCTTTCAATGAGTGAAATTGAACTAAAATATGTTGACATTACATGTAGTACCATAATAACAAAAAAAAAGGAAATGAAAAAGTAAAGGTGTGGCTTTTAAGAATGTCAGGATTAGTTATAAGCTCCCTCTCTGAGATGACAATCTAAGTTATGAGAAACCTTGAAGAAGACATAGCTCTATCTCAAGCTAAGCTGTTTATGAAAGGTACTTTTTGGTTTCTAAACTAAATTTTAATTATTCATTCCTTAAGCATCCTCCTTTCAAGTTCCCTATAAGTCTTCATTTCCATTTTTATATATCCTTTAGATATTCTTCCCTTCTTTTTCCTTTCTTCTTGAGTTGTTACACTTTCCTCTATCATGCCTCTTCAGCCTTTCATGATCCTGGTCTTTGTACCTCAAGAGTTTGAGTTTGCCTTGCCCTCCTCACTCTGTGTTGTAATTTATTCAGTTACTTCCCCACTGTGTGGAAGAATGCTCCCAGTATGAGTGCTCCTGTTCAAATGAGGGCTTCCATTATCTCTGGCTGTTATCTGTAACACATACTGAACCTGACTGCAGAGTAACAACTCAGGAATGATCTAAGATATTTTACAGCAATGATATAATGACATGATTTAAATGGAAAACTCTTAAAGAGTAGAAATTTTGTCTTCAAAGTTAGAAGAAAACAACTTTTAGCATTTAGATGTACTAGGAAAGCAAATTTTCATCTTGATTTAACTAACAGCTTAAATAACAATTTACTACCTCTTAATTTTGTATCATAGAATAAAAAAATAGTGGGACATAATTTGAGGAGTTCAGACATACAGTAATGAATGCATGTTCAATGTAGATTGATCAGAAGGATTTCATGTTTGTTGTTTTTTTAGACGCAGTTTTTACCTAATGATAAATTAAGGAAGTCTATACCGGCCAATGTAAGAATTTTACTGAGAAAGTTTTTGGAATTACTGCGGCATCAGATTGGTATAATTCCTACCCTACTGGGTGCAGTGACACTTTCTCAGTACTAAAGTGGTACAGTTACAGTCATTCTGCACCTGTGTATCTGTGCAAATTTAAGCAAGAGTGACAGTTCCATGGTTTCAACATCTGATTCATTAATGGATGGTTATAGCATGTGCGTCTATCTTCTTTCTGCTGGTATAAGTCTTTAAAATGAAGGGTATTTATCATAAAAGTTAATAAAATGTTGTTATATAAACAGTATAAAATTGTCTATTTTGAAGCACAGCATGCCATCTAGTGGACTTACCTTGCAAACAGCACAGCCGACAGCAGAACTTAAAAACAGTGGTGAAAAAAACTCACCATCACCTCTCCTAAGCTGAGCTGCAGTGTCCCACTATCCATTAGCGTTTTGATTCACGAACACCTGACATATTTGTGGATCTGTGCTTCCAACTAAACCTAGCCAAATATTTAAGATGGCATTTGAGTACTTGCTATAATTTATTCAAATAAATGGAAATTGAGCAGAACTGTTTTGAAAGCTGTGCATGAAATATTAGGGTCTCTTTAATGAGAGCTAGCTCTCAACAGCACAAACCCAAGAATATAATTAACTAGTCACTGAGCCACTGTAGGGTAACTTACTTTTCACAAACCAGTCCTGCAGCTTCAGGGTTTTTGTTTTCTTCATATTGGTACATACAAGAAAATGCATCACAGATGGAGGATCTACAACCTGTTTAGGCAATCTGTGCCAGTAATTGATCACTCTCAGTAAAAAGTTGTTTTCTACTGTTCAGATGAAACCACTTGCATTTTGTTCTATGCCCATTGTCTCTTGTTCTGCCACTGGGAACCACTAAGAGCCTCACTCTTCCTTCTTTATATTCTTCCTCCAGATACTACTACTATATATTGAGAAAATCCCCATGAGCCTTTTTCTCTGTAGGTCAAATAGCATAGGTCTTCCAACCTCTCCTGGCAGGAAGGCTTTGTCATCTTTGTGGCCCTTCATTGCACTCTTTCTGCTGGGGCCATACCTCTCAGTACTGAGGAGTCCAGAACTGGACACAGGACTCCAGGTGTGGCCTCACCAGTGCTGAGTAACCCCTGGGGGGGAGGACCATCTCCTCTGACCTGCTGGCAGTCCTTTGCCTAATCCAGCCCTGGATACCACTGGCCTTCTTTGCCATAAATGTTCAATGCTGGTTTTTTTTCGACTTGGTATCCAGTAGGACTCCCTTGTCCTTTTCTGCAAATCTGCTTTCCAGCTGAGTGGCCCAAGTACATATACTGGTACTTTCATTTCTAAAAGGAGAAATATTTTGGCCTTTCTAGCACCTATTCTGGTGCTGCCATGTATTCTGATACATATAAAAATGAATCAATAGTTTATCTCTGCTTTTTCTTGCCACAAATCCATACCAGACATAGGTTTCATCACCCTTTGAATGCACACATCATTGTGTACATGATTTAATAGATTAAACACAAAAGACATTAAATCTGAAGAGCATATCTGTTAACCAAGTGGGCATTCTCTGATATTTCATGGGACAACTAAGTCATGACCTCCTCCTCTAGCAGCTAATAGTATTTCATCTTCAGAAAGCTTTCTGTAGAAGCGAGTATGTCAGCCACCCTCATGCTGCTGAGTTGATACATGAGCATTAATGTATCCAGGTGTGATAGCATGCAGCTGTCTGTCTTACCAGTGCCTGATAGGAAGGGAGAAGGAGAGAGGGCTTCATTCAACATTTCTTGCCATTGCTCCCAAAAGACACACAGGAGAAGGGCTGAATGATCTCTTTCTGCATCAGTGTGGTTTTAAAGGACTGAAGTAAATTGTGAAATTGCACCCCAGAGGCAAGCTGGCTGATGAGCAGTACCATTCCTGTCAGATGTTTCCCCTGCTGGCTCCCACTGCATCGTGAATCCAGCGACCTCAAGTTTCCCATGCCTCTTATGTGCTCACTGAAGAAAGAAAGCTTTTCTGAGGTTGCAAAATCTCACCTTGGTTCCCAGTTTTTGCTAAGATTCAAGATTATCTGAGTTATGCAAAATATTCAAATGAGTTGTGGAGGCATTCCCCACCCCCATTTTTAACACTGGTGTTCATACACTAATAACTGGATCACTTCAAATTTCTAAATGTAATGAAATTTACCCAGAGGAAGTAAGCATTCTTCAAACGAATGTCAACTATTCACTATTAACTTTGAGAACCCTTGAAGGACAGTTGGATTTCCAAAGCAGAAGAGGAAGAACGGAGAGACAGAGACAGAAAGAGGGAAGAAGCTTCCTGATTATGTAGCCCAATCTTAGTTCCCAGAAGTGTACACCAACAGATCTATCTATAGCCTTTGGAAAAATCAAAGATAGTGTTAAGAACAAATCACTTTGGAGCAATGCAATTTGGAAAAGCAAAAAATGAGTTTCAAGTAGTATAGCTCACTCTCTCTTTCTGACTTTAACGTTGGCTCAGATAACCTTGCAATAACGCTTAGGACACATGGCACAAAGCAAAAAAAAAAAGTGATAGAGTAGGAGCAAAGCTTGCTAGAAAACTGTACCCACTGATTAAATCAGAGGTAAACCATCATAATGACTGACAGTTTTGATCAGGGTTCTTCAGTGTGTCTTTGACAGTTTCTAATCTGAGCATAAATCAGTTGTCAAAGTGCAGCAGAAAGGGGGACAAGTACTGAAATGTTTAAACAGGAGTGTTGCTTGTAAGACTGAAAGGAAAAAAAAGTTCCGCCTTGGTCATAAACCAGAGAGCAGGTAACAAAGAATGTGCAGAAGTACAGGAAACAGGACGTACAATGAATGACTGTAGGTATGAGCACTATTTAGTCTGTAGGAGACTAAGAGCATAGTCTTTGTGTGAGAAAGAGTTGATGCTGCGAAGAAGAAGGGAACAATTTATTCTCGGTGTCCACAGGAAAAAAAACCAAACACGTTTCCATTATAGGAGGCTCTTAAGGACAGATTTGACAAATATTTGGTAGGAACAGTTTGGACAGGGTTAATTTGAAAGCAAAGGAATCAGTTATGTGACTCTCAAGGTTAATTCAAGTTATAATTTCTGTGACTGTAAATGACAGACATTTTGACCAAACTATGAAGCTTATTTCCTGTGTCCAGAACTAAAATTCCCAGAGGTGTCTGGTAAAAATTAAAGTCTTTTCTATTCCTGTTGGATCTGTTGGAAGTTTCGGGAAGAAATCAAGACTCTCTTTTCCTTTTTAATTTTTTTTTTTCCCTGGAGGACATACTGAGAAAAAAAAAAAGAAGGAAACTTCTGAATTGTGCAATGACTGTCTCTTTATACTTTACTTGAAGTTAAGATCATTTACTTGACATTAAGGATAGATAACATTTTTATAAATATTTTATAAATTTTTATAACTCTTAGTCTCTCAGTGTAAGTTATGAAGAAATAATAGCTTTAATGTAATTTTGAAATCATGGTTTTGGAATAATTTAACTGTCTATTTTTGTCCTTCCTTTCCCATGCCAACCCTTTTTTTTTTCATATGTGTAGTATAAAACATGACTGACTGAATAATAGAACTGAGAATTTTAAAAATAAGAAGGGACTTGTGAAAGATGAAAGAAAGTAAAGTAAGACTTCAGATAGGGCTACTAACATCCAGAATTTCTGAGTTGACATTTTCATGACAGAAGTCTAGACACTGCACACCACTTTTCCTACAAAAAAGACAGT
Source organism: Falcunculus frontatus (assembly GCA_013398115.1). Classification (NCBI taxonomy): domain Eukaryota; kingdom Metazoa; phylum Chordata; class Aves; order Passeriformes; genus Falcunculus; species Falcunculus frontatus. The sequence goes on from VZRV01003483.1 coordinate 548,037, forward strand.
CTCAAAGTTATACCAAGTTCTGGTTTAACTAGTTTCCTGGAGCTATAAAGTCCTAGCAGTGTCTGTCTGGATGCTGAGAAGGACACACAGCTCTCTGTAGGCCAGGGTCAGGAGTGGCTGGAGGACTCCTAGGGTTCCATCAGGTCAGAGCCTGGCATCCAGGTCCTGTCCCGTCCCCCTGTCTAGGAGCAGGGGGCCATCAGGCTTCTTCCTGGGGACAGGGATAGACCAAGACCTGGCTGGATGTGGGCTTGAGGGTGGGCCGGGCTCAGCAAGGTCATGGCTGGGCAGGGCAGGGCTGTGGGAGTGGCTGGTGGCTCTGGTGATGTGTGACATGGGGTCCTGGGCTGTGGGTAGGGTGGCAGGAGCCCTGGGGGGAAACTAGAAATGAACACTTAAGGATGTTGGTGCTGCAGGGCCTTGCAAATGGCCTTGGAAATGTTACATATTGCTTTCTTGATGATAGGCTGGGAATATTTTAAACACTGTCTCATTATTTATGGGGGAAAAAAGAAACAGATTTTATCTAACAGTGGCAAAAATAATTTAAAGAAACCCCAAACCCCCTAAACTTCAAAACCTCTAAATTAGGTCCTTCCTTTAAAAAAAAAAAAAAAGTTTTGTTTAATTAAACAACCTTCACTTTCTTCTCCAATTTGAGGCCATCTAAAAGCTTCATGTGCAGTCCAGAAAAATTACAATAGGCTTACCTACGTGTGCTGTGACATTCAAGGACACACATTCTATTAGCAAAATTTACTTCCTCTGGCTTCACCCCAACTATAATGTTGAAAGATATTCCTAGATCAGTGCTTCCTTTCTCGTAAAAATAATATTTTTCACTTTTTGCCAAAAATATCACCTGAGTAGGTCCTAACACTTATTTTACAGTAAAGAACATCTATCCCTTATGCTTTATCCTGTGAAATAATTTCATACTTCTGTTTTCCATACACAAGGAACTTGCGTCTATGCCTTGTAGCCAACTTTATTAACAAATACCTATTAAAATTAGATGTGTCTGTAGATTTCACATATCTTGTTTTGACAGCTTTTTTTTTCAATTAAAGACTCTATCCTAACTAAGGTTCATAAATTGTCATACTTGTTGTATCTTCAAAATCATATCTATGTAGAAACAGCACAGTATGGGGATACAGTTTTGCATTTAGGAACAGGTGACAGAGGTGCTCTGGCTGTGCTCTCATGGCATGAGTGTAAATAAAGAATAACTATGGAGGAGTACTACCCCATACAAAAGATTGTCATTACACAAAAATGTAAGAAGACACTTGCCTGCTGTGCTCTTATTTAGACGAATACATAGATGCTCAGAATAGAAATTTGGAGTCAAATCATTCTACCTACACTCTAATTCTGCTCAGCCAATGATAGACCCATACAAATCACATGACACATTGATTCAAGTCATATGGAAAAGACTTTCATAAAATGTTAAAGAAACTGTGATTGTTTGCACCAACAAAAGGAAAGAATCCCACGAGGGTTTATATTGTTTCTGGTGTCCTATCATCTCACTCTTCTATAGGACTAGGAGAAAAGTTGTAGCTTCACCTTATTCAAGCAAGCGAGACTTAGCAAGTCTATGCAAACCTCGCCAAATGCTGAATGACCTCAGGGTAACTGTTTCTCTCTTTTGTTTTTTTAATGTCTCTCAAAGGACAAACTCATCAAACAGAGGAGTCTCCCAGCATCTCTGAGGGTCATTAGGTTGAAGTTAATTTGCACAGGAGTGAGGAACAAATTCCAGAGAAAAGCAACCTTATGAGCTCCAAAAATTTCCTTTTTGCTTGCATCTCTCTGACAGCCGGCCCACTGATTCCCTGGTTCATACATTGGCTGCTAATGCATATTTTTGTTTTCTAGCTCTCTGTCTTTCCCAGGGAACCTTTGTAACTGGGAAAAACTGTCATGTGCAAATAGTGTTTTAGTTGATAAAACTAATAGAAAATTAGCAGACAAAGCAGATTGCCACAAGCCATAACAGTTGAGCATGTAAGCAAAAGTCTCATGATGCATCTTGCAGAGACACCATGGTTAAAGCTGTAACTTCTAGTATTTGAATGGGGGTCAAGTGGAGGGAGAATCTTTTTTTAAACCATTCTAATTAATTTCAATTTTAAAAATATACTCCTTACTTAAAAATAGCCTTAGAAGCTTTCTAGTAATTAAATAATTTGAAAAGTTGGTAGAAGATGAAGGAGAGAAAAGTAGGAACACTGTAGAACTGGCAATATCATTAACATCATATTATAGTCTAAAATTATATACTCCCATTATCCAGGCGGGCCCCAAACCAGTGGGGTAAGTACAGCTGTAAGTTTTTGAATGTAGTGACTGTAACCAGGAGAAAATGTCAACATCCAAATGTTGTGTTCTTACAAGCAACTTAACATATCATTCACCATGACTACATTCTTCAGGACACATTCACATGCATTTTTTATCAAGCCTGTCAGTATTTTTTATCCACTGACTGGAATAGGGGTAGAAAGAGGAAAGAGAAGAGACTGATCAAAATAAAAAATGTAGCTTTTCAATGAATTACAAAGTTAGGTAATTTTTTCATTTTTATCTATGTTTCTCATTCAGTCTTCCTCCCTTTTCCATGCCATATACACATTGTATAAACTTGGACTAGGCATTCACCAGTTGATGAATTTATTTCAACAACTAGAGATTCATTCCCCTTTATGCAATCATTTTCTGACACCAATTCACCTTCATATGAATTGCCTGCAGGCTGCACACTTGTACTGCATTTATTACAAAACTTATGATGACTTTTCCAGGCTTCAGCTGTAATGCATCTCATGTTTATGGAGGTCAAAAGAGCCAAAAAACTGTGCTTTTGCTTTTTTTTCTCAAGTTCACGTCCTTTTCTTCAGCACAAAATTTCAGCAGGTGTTATCCATTGTAAAAATAAGAGGAAATAAAATAAAAAGAAAAATTTAACCTTTTCTGCTGGAGCAAACATTGTGACAGTGCAGCCATATAGCTGGGTAGACAGCCTGTGACATAGCAGAAAAGATATTTGCAGAGTAAAAAGAGCATCTGTTTCAGAATGCAGATATATTTTCAGGTGAAGGTGAACAGAAGTATGCACATCTGTCTTTCTAAGATAGAAGGAATGTGATATTTAAACATGAAATTACAGAACTAGAAAAGAAGAAAAATAATTTCCAGGAAGCAGGTCTCTTAACTTCCACTCAACTACTTTTTTTTATACGAGAAGAAAAACAGCTTCTTAACAGCTTCTCCTGTGTCTTTTGTCTTGCAGGCTCATATCTGAGCCAAGATATCCAACAGCTTTTGCCTGAATAAAAAGGCAGGCAGAATTCTGTTCATGAGGTGATGAATGTGCACAGACAGAAGCACATTGTTATCCCAACAAAGAGATGGCGTGTTCGGTAAACCATCACATCACTATGTCTCACAAGAACTGTGCTGAAAGGCAGGTTTAAATAATTTGTGATTTTCTTGTCAAACGAAATTGTATAAAAAGAAAAATTTGAAGAATCTAAAAATTAAAAAAAAAAAATTGGCATTCAGCAGAAATGTAGTACATGTTTTCACTGATAGGTGAAAGATGAGCTGCTTTTGCTTCTCAACCAATTTTTTCTGCGTACTGTATCTTGGTTAACATACAGTATCTATCACCACTTTTAACATATTAGGCAAAAAACAAGCGATTTTTAATTTCAATGTAGTTGCAGCAAAAGCAGTTCTAACCTGCCAATCTGACAAAAATACAATTTCTCTGTGTGCACTAGACAGAAATAATTACTTTCAAGTTTTGTCATAAAGCCTAATAAATACATACCAAGTTTCTAAATAAGCGTTTCTTGGGTCTCTGGTTCATCTGTCCCAGGGCTAGGAACACTGAAATGTGCTTCTTCTTACATTGGGTCATGCCTTCCACCTAGATCTAGCAATTCCAGACTCTGTGATTTAAGAGCAATAAAAATGCCAGTTTTTATATTCCATACTATAGAATAAAGAAACTGCAGGATTCTGGGGTATAAATAAAGTTTCCTAAGCAAAATCTCATTAAAAGCCCCACCCAGAAAAAGATAAGATTATTTAACTATGCTCTTCATTTTCTACTTTTGAAACAACTACTCAGCTTCACTTTTATCTCATGACTGCAAGGTTTCCTTAAAGTCACGCAGTGAGGGATTTTGCCAAAAATATTCTGAATTCAGTTATATCAGTATTTTTCTAAGGAACTTCTAATTTTCTAAAGACACTATCAAGATGAGGAAAAATCTTGGCAAGACAGCACAATAATTAAGTGCACCAGATGCAGATCCTACAGTGAGAAAGGCTTAAAAGCCAAAACTAAAAGGTTTTATTTCTGTCCAACAGATATGTAAACTCAGTAGAAGTCTGAAATTTATTCGTTTTTGACGTGCAACTCCCTCAGATGCAGGCTGCCCTTAGCCATGCCTCTATCTCATGCAAGCCTAGCCACAAAAACTGAGTAAAGCACTATGCACTACTCTTCTGGGCCATACCTACATGTACTGGGTTGATGCTGGCTGAATGGTGGGCACCCACCAAAGCCTATCATTCCCCTCTGTGGCTGGACAGTGGAGGGGTAATGGTTTGATACTGCATCCTGCATCTTATGTCTTTCACAAAAGAAAGAATAAAGCATACTTAATTCTTTAAAGATCATATGTGACCACCTTTATGGATCCAAAGTAAATGGAAAGTTTGGAACAAATCCTCAAACTGTATAAAGAGATTAGATTAGAATAGCCCAGAACAGAATAGAACAGAACTAAACATTTCAGTTGTCTGAAAGTCAAAGTATATTGTTAAGGACATTGTCCAAGGGCATTTCAAACCCTGATAGGCATGGGGCATTGATCACCTCTCTAGGAGGCTTCTTCTCATGGTTGACGACCCTCTCAGTAAAGAAGTTTTTCCTAATGCCAAGTTGAACCTCTCCTGATGTAGCTTTGAATCATTGCTGTGTATCCCATTACTGGATACAAGGAGATCAGTGCCTCCCTATCCACTTTCCCTTCTCTGGAAGCTGTGGAGAGCATTGAGGCTGCCCCTTAGTCTGCTCCTCTTCAAACTAGACAGATGCTGTGTTCTCAACTACTACTTATAGAAATGCCGTCCTGCTCACCAGCTTTATCACTCTTCTGGATATATTCAATACCTTCACATCCTTTTTAAATTGTGGCTCAAAGAAACCCTTGTGAGTATATGTGGATTCCTAGCACGTAGCACTAACCTTGAGACCACATATGCCACGAGTCTGGGCTTTGTGGGGTTTAAGCTCATTTATGTTCAAATGTTTTGTCAAATCATTATCCAGGTCTAGGTGAAGTAAAAATTTGAAATTCTGACTGCATCTAAGAAAAACAGCTCTTTACTGTCTTCACTTCTTGTCTAGAAGTTGGAAAAAAACATTACGCTTTTGAAAATTCTCAATGTTTTGAAATAGAATGTTATATGCACATAATTTTCATTTATTTTTTAAAACAATCCCTCTAATCCCACAGTATCAGCAATATGGACCAAGTGACACCAAACTTCTGACAACTATTGACACATCTAGCTAAGGCACCTGGACATCATATAATGAACTGTATCCTCACATAATATTTCTTTTATATTCCTCATCCTTAATAGTGGCCTTTTTCAGTGATTTCACATATATCCTTCAGGTACATTTTACTTTCCAGTAATTTTGTTTGATTTAAAAACTTCTCCCTTTCCGTGAAAAGAAAAGCTCAGTTAAAATTCAAAAGGTCATCCTAGTCTTTCTTATGCCTAGAATCGTGCATTAGCTCTGCTCAGTAACACCTCCACAGGATTGGTATTTTCTCCTGATAGATTGTGCCCTGAGGTAAATGTTCAAATATATTTTGTATTTCTGTGAAGAATTCCAAGTGTTCTACATACTCAGATGTCAAAGATTTTCCCCAAAACATCTCCCTCAGTAAGCCCTTTTTGGATCTTCATGGGTTTTTTGGGTTTTTTAAATTACAGGTTGCATACTGACCGTGCTCTCAGTTTTCCTAACTGCACTATTGCCCAGGGCATTATTCCTAGTAATTTTTCTTCTCAGACTCATCTAAACCCCTGACAAATGGAAAGGAAGCACACCAAGAAGGATCTCACCCCTTTAGAAGGTTTGTAGCTGTTTTGCAGTCAAATGTTAGCTCTTCCCCTTGCTCACTCTTTGGTCTCTTTTTCCTTTCAAAGCAGCGACTTTCTTTTTTTTCTTAACTTCCACCAAGCATCTCCAACCAGTTTACCCTCAGAGATTGCATCTTTCAGATTTCTTAGCATTAAATAAGGTGAGGGAGTTGTACTGGAGCTATTTTTAAGGAAACAGACCCTAGTATTATGCCTTGAAACACAAGATTGTAAGTCCAATAATTCTTTGAATTCACTTTATGAGTGTCTGAGGTACAAAGACTGACAATTCCAATGTTACTGAATAAACAGATATTAGATATGTAATAGGAGAATGAGGTGTGAGTAAAATATGGCACAACATAAAGCAGAAAGAAATGAAATACAGCTTGCTGAACAGTGCCTAGCACAACAGGATAAGGTGGTAACAGAAAAGAGGATATTTTTCATGTAAAGCAGCCATCTATACAGCCATAACACAAGAAAGTTTCTCCAAAAGCTGCTGAGTTGCTAATGGAAAAATTAGTAAGAAAATAAAGATCTCCAAAGAATATAATAAATCAGGGCTCCAGGATCCTAAAGTACTTCTCATGCACAGACTGTAATGACATTTCATTTCCTACTTTTCTGCCAGGAATGCCAGGCCAGAAGAATGATATAGAGTCTTATAAACCTTTCTGTTTCATTTCTGTACTGGATATTTAGCAATGTGTATTTAAATAGACTAACAACACAGTAGAAAGTCATGTGTTCTTATTTAATATTCCTATTTTCTGTTCATAAATACTTCAAGACTTCTTATAGTGATGTGACATTTTCTACAAAAAATTAGCTAAGGGCTATATGTGTTTTTCTCGTTATTTAAAAACTGAGCAGTGTATTTACTTCTGATTTGATACATAGAATGAATTTACATGTTGTAACGCGGTTAGAGATCTAGATACTAGATATCGCTGATGGCACAATACAAAATTATAAAGACATCATTTGTATGAAAGGATGTTATATAGACTGTTAGGCAACCTCTAGTTTAATACTGGTGTCTGAAGCCTGTGGCCCAAAACTGTTTTTCTACCATGCTGGTTGTTTTGGATCTGTTTCTGAGGTATCTAGCTCCCCCTTGACATTATAAAAGCAGCTTATGCAACTAATTTAAAATACGGATGTGGCTGTGGGAAAGGAACCAGAAAGTTAGGTTTTGCAATATTCAGTATTGCTTAACAACTTCCCTTCTTGATTTAGATTTCTCTCTAATGTATAAGGGAAATCTGTCTGAGAACTTGATACCAGTTTTCTCAGAAATCAATCTGTTTTGAACCATGTTTTCAGCAAAGTAATTCCACCTAGTCCAGTTTATAGCTTTTAGATTTCTGTACATGCCCTCATGAATTCTTTGACAAAAATTGATTTTTTTTTTCCAACAAAGAGCACCATGAGGCCCGTCTCAGACATAAAATCTGTGAAACTTAAGAAATTACTGGGCAACTTCCTTACCTCCAAATAAAGTTTTAACCTGCACCTTCTTCAGTATAGCAACGCATAATGTTCAACTGATATTTGACTGATTTTATTCCATTAGTATGATCATTCTTAAAATACATTTGTTTCACATAAAATAATATTTCATATGGGCCAACACAATCAATGTTTGCTAAATGCCTCTGGAACATTCAACCCAGACTTTTTGGCAAGGTCATGTCATTTAAGTGTTTGATGACCAGTAGTAATTTTCCTGAACGGCAAATACTAAAGTCATAGAATTACTTGGGTTGGAAGTGGAATTATTTACTTCCAACCTCCCTGCCGTGAACAGAGACACCTTCCACTAGATTAGGTTGCTCAAAGCCCCGTTTGAGCTGGACCAGAACATTTTCAGGGATGGGGCATTCAGAACTTCTAGTGTCTCACCACCCTTATGGTAAAGAATTTCTTCCCAATAAGTTATTGAAATCTAATCCTCTTGCAGTAAAAAAGCATTACTTCTCATCACTCCCTGATACAGAGTCCCTCTCCAGCTTTGCTGTAGGCTCTCTTTAAGTACCAGAAGGCTTCTATAAGTTCTTCCCAGAACCCACTCTTCTCTAGGATAAATAATGCCAATTTTGTCAGTCTGTCCTCGCAGGGGAAATGCTACATCCCAACAACCATCTTCATGGCCCTGTTGGGGCAGGTCCATGCATTTTTTATGCTGGGGTCCCCAGAGCTAAACAGAGTACTCCAGGTGTGGTCTCACAAGAGTTGGGCAGAGGGGCAGGCCATGCTTCTTTTGGTGCAACCCAGGATAGAGTTGACTTTCTGGGCTGCAAGAACACCTTACCAGGTCATATTCTGTTTTTCATCTTTTTCATCCACCAATACCCTCAAGTTCTTCTCTGCAGGGATGTTCTCAATCCACTCATCACCCAGCCTGTATCCACGTTTGGGATATTTCCAGCACAGGTGCATGACCTAGCATTTGATCTTGTTGAACTTCATTAAGTTCATATAGCGCCCCTCTCAGGCCTGTCAAGGTCTCTTTGAATGGCATCCCTTCCCTCCAGCATCTCAACTGCCTCACACAGTTTTGTGTCATCAGCAAACTTGCTGAGGGTGCACTGAATTGTCCTGTCTGTGTAACCAACAAAAATGTTAAATAATACTGGTCCCAGTACAGATCCCCTAGGGACACCACTTGTCATTGGCTCCACCCAGACAGTGAGCCGTTGGCCACGATTCCGGCCAATTCCTTGTCCAATGAGTGGTCCACCTGTCTTATCCGCGTCTGTATTTTAGAAACAAAGATGATGTGCAGAACAGTATCAAATGGTTTACACAAGTCCAGGTAGGCAAAGTCAGTCACTCTTTCCTTCTCCACCAATGCTGTTGACTTCTCTGTTTTCCATTTACCATGGCATAGTTTACAGTAAGATCTGCTTTGTTATCTTGCCAGGCACAGGTGTGAGACAACTGACCCAGTTTCCCAGGTTATCTTTTTTTCCCTTTTTAAAAATGGGAGCTATATTTCCCCGCTTCCGGTCAGTGAGGACTTCACCAGTCTGCCCCAGTTTTTCAGATAGGATGGACAGTGGCTTAAAATCTTCATCTACCAGTTCCCACAGGACCGTCCTGCGAATTTCTTCAGGTCTCATGGGCTCGTGCACATTCAAATTCCTCAGAGGTTCTCGAACTTGCTCTTCTCATACAATGGGTGGTTCTCCATTCTCAGTACTCCAGTGGGAGTAAAAATATATCAGTATTTGTCCTCAGATTGCTCTTGCAATAATGTTAATGCATGCATGATGGTGTAAATATATTTGTTGGTATATAAGAATAGCCACACAAACCTGAAGTGTTAAAAATTAATTACAATAACACCAATCTACAAATAAACAGTCTAAATGTTAAGTCACAAAATACAGTCACTGGTTCCGATACCTGAACTTTTGTTTGTTTCAGGATATTTTCAGTGGGTGAGCCAATACCAACAACTCTAGAAATTCTATTTAGGGGTAGCTATAAAATGAATTTACAATGACAGTCGTATTTTAGTATTTGGTATAGAGATATATTGGTTTTACTGAAATTAAAATCAAGTATGAATAGACATTAAAATAATGTTTCATTTAAAGCTTCCAGTGAAAAATTTATGCAGCTTTATTTTGTGTAACAAAAGGCACTAGGTGTAGTAAGTAATAATGTATTCAAAATATAAGGGAAAGTCCCTCTCCAGCTCTTAGACACCTGAATACTTAAGATATTACTACTTCACCACTGTGGTGTTTTGAAAAAGGAGGTCCTATACAGTGCATTGACTTGAGCTAAAAGCAAGGGATTACCTTTAGGCATTTGGATTCATTTATTTTCTTGAACTCCTCTGTAATTAATCACCAAAAAGATCATCCATCATATATTTCTTTCTCGGTTCATCTATTATAGCCTATATAAGCTAGTTAATATAAAGCGAGCAAAGATTAGATTGTGATCACTCCACTTACCCAATCAAATGTAATTTCATTCAGTAACTAGTTTCAAAGAAAGGCAAAGCAAATAGAAAGTGTATGAAATTACTTCTGTGTGTGTGTAAAACTCAAATGGGCTGGGATATGTCACCGTGGAAAAGACAAAGCTTGGGAGAAGGGTGAGTATGGGTGGTATACGTATACTCGTGTATAAGGAAGAGAAGGCATGGGAGCTGACAGTTCTCCATCTCTTCCAGTGAAAGGAGAAGGAACGATTGGCAGAAACAAGGAGGGTACAAGTTTGGAGCAAAGAAAGGCAAGTATTTTTTTAAGCAATGGGCAGCAAAGCTGTGGAACTCCTTGCCAAAGGACATTGTGGTTGTAAAGATTTGACAAGGCTTATGAGAAGCTTGGATGGCCACCTGGAAGAGTTGTGCACTGGGGTGACTAAGGAGGGAAGTCAGCTGGAAGTCCAGAAAGCCCTGAGCTGAAATCAATTGAATCTGAGAGTATAACAGGAAGCCACATGCCTTCTCTGTGCATACTCTTGCTTGAGTACCTGCTTATGACCAGTCAGAGCCTTCTGGAGACAGACTTTGGATCTAGATGGATAAATGGACTGAAGAAGTATTTCTATGTCTCAACCCCATAAATTTCGGGAAAGTGTTTGTTGTTCTATAAAAAGAGATTCTTGTACACATCTCCGCTCTCATTTTCTTACCCGTCATTGCCTCACCAAACTTGATTCTTTCCAGTAGGCACCTGGGAATGGATTTCCTGCTGGGCTAATTACTCTAAAAGCTGACAAACCTGTCGACTGCTCTCACCACAGCAGCTGTTCAGACATTCCATTATATATAACCCGTGTAATTCTCCCCTGTTAACTTGCCAAACAGCATGCAGTTGGCTGAGAAAACAAGTCATGGCAATCGTTCCTTTATGACTTGCATGCATCACCTCCTCAGTAACTTAGATCACGATAAGTGTGTGTGTTTCTTAACTATATTGCCTGTGCACTCATGTCCACATCAATACAGATAATGGTGCAGTCTTCTGGCAATGGAACAGGTAATTACACAGCTTCCACAAATGTTCTTATATTACTCGTTAATTCATACAGCAAAATATGTTAAAGGTTGCTATTCTGACCCAATTTTGATAATTTCATGTGCTTGTATTTCTCTCTGCAAAAAGACTGTGCCCATCATCAAAATAATCACTAAACAGTGGCTGCAGGTGAAGGCTACACTAAATTGGAGTCAAGTTTAGGATTAAATAACTGCAATGGCATTGCACCTTTTATAAAAACAGTTAAAAGAAATTTATATATACATATACATCAAAATAATTTCTTAGGGCATGCAAACAACCCTGCCTCTGTCATAAAATAAGGCCATAAAATACTTACATTGTTGAAAGACTATATTTTTGTCCATTTTCAAAAACTGAATTACCTCTCAAGAGAATTTTTTTTTTTTAATCCATTTGGGTTACTTCAGGCTAAAATATTTTTTTTACAGTGCACTCTCACTTCCATCCATACTTCCACTGCATGTCTTTTCATATTACATAGGTCCTGATTTTTAGCATTCATCTCCAGAAACAATACACACATCAAGTTGCTGAAATTCATTTGGTGCTGTCATCAGTACTGATGCTTCAGTGTTCACATGCAGTTTTAAAAGAATCTCACTCTCCCACCCAGTTTAACACTATCAGGTGAATATAATATCATTTATCTTAAACACTTATTTCAATGGTAAGACTCCAACATCTTAAGCACCAAAAGAAAATACTTACTTACAGAGTTTTCAAAGGTGTTAGCATTTGCATGCCTTTCTGAAGTCGCGTGTCAAAGGGCAGTGGTATTCTAACTAATGCTTCTATAACATTAAATAAGCTTAGTCCATTGAATGATGTAATGGTGGCATGATAAAAAGTCTTAGAACATCCCTAATAAAGACAAACTTCAAAGTATGAGTATGAATTCACTTACTTCTGTATATCCATTGCTATCATGTAGTTGTTTTTCCCCTGATATTGTATTGATGAAGTGTTCTGTTACTTCAAGACTTCTTATATTACCTCAGGCTGTGAAAATGTTATTTTTATTTCTTTTAGAATAATGTCACAACCTGTCTATTAAAATTAACCACTAGCATGTGAACTGCAAGTTGCTTGGCAGCAAAATGTTTGCGCTAGTAAAGACCATTCCTCCCTCCCCAGCCTCCTAAACAGAAAAGCAAGCCACTGTAACACTGAGTTCCTTACTAGAAATGTTTGCCCCATTTACTACTGTCACTAAGGGTCATTCAGAAGTCAACCTGCCTGAACTTTACCTTCACCCAATAACCCTCAAAACTATTCATTATAACACTCATCAGCCTTAGACTGAATGAAGCAGAAGAGAAAGCTATTAGGCAAGAACAAAAGCTACAATGAAAGTAGAGTTTATAACAGCATTCTTTGTAGGATGATATTTTTTCACTTCTTCAGAAAAGCAAAAGCTAATAAGACCAAGAAAAAGAATAATTAGTCTGAGAAACAGCATAGTGGAAACAGTGATAAATACAGATAGGAAATAAACTATAAAAGGGCCTTGGGCACAAACAGAAAGGAGGTAATTATTTTATGACTCCATTTCCTCCCTTTTAGTTACTGAGATTATATTTTATTTCACTGGCCAAGCAGTCCCAGAAGTCAAGATGTCTGTTTGTGCTTGTGCAAGTATAGCCCGGACAGTATTTGTCCTGGCAAGCCATTCTATAAGCTTTGACTAATGACATCTAGCAGGTCTTATTTCCCAAGGGGAAGATTAATTTCTCATTAATGAGCATTGTAAAGATGATATCACAATTCATTACCCAGCTCACTGCCCAGGAAAAGACTTAAGGAGGCCTGTGTTCTTCCTCAGCACTGATTTTTTTCTATTTTCTTTCCTTTTTTTTTTAATTGACTAAGTTATGTAAACTCTGAATTCTTATACTGTTGAGTGGATGAAAGTAGCTGTATCAAAATCCATTGTTACAACAGAATATGTGCAAATGCCACCTTTGAACTCATGAAAGGGACTCCAAATCCCTTGCTTTTTCTCAAAGATAAGTTTGTCAATTGCAATAAGAAGGAAAATAGAAGTCCTACTGCCAGAAGTTCATTCAAATGCATGGAATATATTCCTTTCCCCGCTCTCTGCGCACACATTGCAGCAGGAACTCTGAGAAGAATTTACCTTTACAATTTTTGCCATTTAAATCTTCCTTTTGGCAATTCCAAGCAATCTATTTGATCCAGACCCTTGGATATACCACCATTTACACCAAAGACTTACAAACTACTTAAGATGAAGCAGCTGTCTGACAAAATAAAGCAAGGCTACTCGTCAGTTTAGGACAGGAAATACAGACAGTTACCATATGCAACTTTAAAAAAAAATGGGGCAATATCCAAACTGGAATGTGGCCAAGACACTAGATTTAACAACTCTATTCCCACAGGCTCTGAGACATCTATTTCTTAATCCCCCAAATCTACTTTAATTGTGTGTAAGGAAATGTCCGTGTTGAAAGAAAATAACAGGGGTTACAGTAGGTCTTTTACAGCTCTTTGTCTGCATATACCACTCAAATCAAGTTTCCTCACCATTATTAAACTTTCAAATTACTGATTTTTTCTAATATGTTCCTGTTTCCTAACATTTTCTCCGTTACTCTGCTTCTCTTGACTCTACTTCATTAATTTACTGCTGGTTCTTCCTGCCTGCTGCTTGCCATTTTAACCCTTTAACTGGTACCTTCTGAAGTTAAGGTACCAGAGAAACGGATTCTCTCTGTCAGTTGACTAATAAAAAAGTGGAATAAATAGATGTGACTGAATGGCAGTCTTGTCCTACCATGTAATTTATCATTTTTTGCAGCATTTATCCTTAAAATTTTTCAGCTTCACACACATCCATAGCTTGTGCATCCAATCAGTTGTTCTTCTTTGAGTAATTGGCAGACAGCATGTATTCTAGAGAAACATAGACTTTGAATAACAAAGGATTCCTTTCTTTGAGACAACACCTTTGAGGTGTTATACTTTTCAGCACTCCCATCAACAGTACAAATAATCATTCAATTTTCTGGGAATCCTGAGAGATCATGTATATTTAATATTTGTTTGTATCAGTTTTTTTGTTCTGTTTATGAAACGTCATTTAAGATGTACTCTTTGTCATTTTGTTCAGAGATAACACACTGGTGCTATGCATGAAGAGATTGATACTTACTTCGCCAAGTACTTTATACACTATTAATTAAATCCACAGATTTAAAGGGTTATATGTACAATCTGTACAGTAATAAAATATAAAAATAAACTAGTTCGCTTTTTTCAGAGCAAAACTTAAAAAGTGGGCAGGAACTAAGGAATTGGGAGTGGTAACATTTTTTCAGAAGTGATCATTATTTAAAATCTCATTTATATTCATATATTTTTAAAAGTTTCAACTATTTAGAATAACGTATCCAAAAAACATGCTATGTCCTCCACTACAATAGTCATGTATCAACATTTTAGAGAAGTTTGCATGAAACCCATTGACACAAGTTACCCTTCTGCAGTGTCCATACAAACTACATTTGCATGACACTGAAGTGTAGGGTGGAGTTCTGATTTCACTTCTGGCAATGGTACATGCTTCAAAGGCGGTGGAGCATAATGTCAATTCAACACCACATGACTGCTTCTGAAGAGGAAGTAACTCTTTAGAATAAGGTGTAGGCTACACAGATGTTTAGCCGCGAGGCTATGAGAGTCACTGGAAAATAAATCAGTTATAGCTAATGGGTCCTAATTCTGTGTTTGCAAGTGTATTGGTTGGAATTAAAGAAAGAAGCTCAAAACAGTTTGAGTCAGCCCTGAAACAAAACTCTTGAATTACATGGTAAACTGAAATAAATGGCACCAAAAGATAGCTTTTCATAAAAAGAACCCCCAAACCTAAACCAAAAATTAACTCCAAGCAAGCAAATAATAAGGAACCTCATGCATATTGTGTCAAAAATCCCCCCAAAACCCAAACAAACCTACTATTTCCATTTTAACCTAAAGTAGAATTTTAAACCAAATGCAGACCCTCTTTTCATTTTATAAAACAGGTAAGTGAAAGTTTCTTAAGCTGAATTTTCAAATGTAAAAGTGTTGTGAAGTACCAATCACATGTCCTGACTCCCCTCAAGGGTCTTCATGCGACTGAAGCCTTTGTTTAGGGAAGGTTAACACGACTTGATAAGATGAGATTAAGTTTGACTAGATTCACCTGCCCCCCAACTTTCACGCATTCACTTTTCTTGTCTTAAGGAATGGGTAGCCTACAGCAAGATAAAAGGGCAAGAAAAACCAGAAAGAAAAAAATAAAGGAAAAATAAGGTAGTATGAGACTACTTCCAACATCGTATTCCATTTCACCTAAGAGCTTAATTGCTCATTCAGAATGACGCAACTCCCATGGAACAGGAGTGATGACTCCTGCAGCAAAACTGAGCAATGTAGAAAACTTAGGGCACGTTACAAGAGCATGCAATCTGCAGGTAACAGTTTTCTATGTCAATTTCAGTTACTATCTCTTACTTTAATAGTTGTGAGAGACCGAGAAATTGATTTCACACTAAGAGAGATTTCCGAAGGCCCTGTCTGTCACAGAGGTGCCCTGCTTCTGTATATGACCTCTCCTAACACGGCTTAGATGGCAAGTTGACTTTAGTATCTTTGACAGCCTGAACCTTGCTCCTAATGCAGTGTCCTCAGATTTATAAGAATGCATTAATAAATAAAGGTATTGAATAAAGAGTTAAATCTCAATGGCAGCAGGTGGGTACTCAACACTTGAAATATTTCATCCTGATTTATCTTTTTTTTGTCTTATATTTTAAAAGACTTAAACAATTAGAATTTTAATAAATGTTGCTTTCATTTTTATTCTTTTATATAATTCAAAAATGTGTAAAGAGAAATAATTTTAAAACATAACTGCAATTTGATGAGATTACTATTACTTCTCATTTTTCAAAAAAAGGAATGAACAAAAATTACTTCCTTACAAACTTTGCCTTACAAGGTCAGGATTTTGACACACACACACACACACATATATATGTGTATATATATATATATCACAAATCTAGCAGTTTTCAACCAGTCAGTCACTTTCCAATTACTGTAGAGATAGTACATACAAAGAGTTCACACTCCTGGCATTGATTTCTGTGATTTCTGGTAGAGGTCTGTGGTCTCACTTAAAGATCTGGTCATTCAGGTAATATTTGTTCACATGGAGTCTAGGCTTAAGCTCTTAAGTAACTCAAGATTTTCAAAAGTTGTACTCAGTGTAGCACTAGAAAATTAGTTTACAAATGTGTGGGCACAAAAAAATGGAATGAGTTTAACTGGAGGGTCCCACTTCTGAAATTCTTCCTATAGTGCTTCAACTTTACAGGTTTCATGAAACTGATCTCTATATCATTAAATAATTCTAAAATAATGAAATAATTGCAGTCATGAGTTGCTGGGAATATAGTGCCATTTTCCCTGCCAAGTTTTATGGTGCCATTAAATGTTTTTGTAATAGCTCATTTAACAGGTAATAAAATGTAATCTCAGAGGCTTTCTCCACTCCCCCTAATGGAAATATCAGCATATGGCAATTGAAATAAACATAGATTTAGTTTAAATTTCAGACTTTATTCAGTAATTTCATTATTTTGCAGGTCTCTAGTTTATGAACCATCATCATTCTAATATAAAGCTCGGCTAATTCTTATTCCAAAGCCACCTGAGTCATCTTTTTTTTATATTGTTGTTTTTTCGGGTTTCTTTTACTGAGAGCTGGTAAGGAGTGTGTGGGACTTCAGTTCACATAAATACATGAAGAAGTCTTACTTTCAAAATATTATTAAGACTAAGAATTATTTTAAAAAACTCAAACAAACCTGACAATATAAAAATTCTATTGTGCAGGGAGCCAAAATCTCTCCTTCCCTTTCTCTTTCATCCCTCAATGATTACATGCTCCTAATTTTAACATTGTTCTCTGGTGTGATATTCCAGAATATCTTTAACTCTTATAACATTAGAATGGAGGTTCTTAATTTAGAAGACACCTACTCAACATTACATTTGGCTTTCATTGTTTAGTTCCTGAATTTAAACACCCTTTTATTTTTGATTACTTGTACATAAAACTGAGGTCTCTAAAATTATCCTGCAAAAAATTTTTTCCCTCCAGCCTCAAACATTGTCTTTAATCATAAGTAGTACTTAGTTTTTTGTCATTTATTCTATTCTTTTGGAAGTGGCCATGTTGCTTCCCCTTCTCTCGTTATCAAAATTCTTTTCTCTCTTAGAGGAAATTTCAGGTTTAGTAATGCATTTGAAATGGAAAAAGTTTCACGGACAAACTCTGTTTTTACCATTTCTTTAACACAGAGGAAATTCTTATTCGTTAATTTTCACATGGGATTTTCTCATCATAGTAAGTTCTGAATGTGTTACTACAGCTGAATCTCTTTTGTAACAGCTATGGAAATTTAAGATCATGCAGTTATTCCAGTCTTGTAAATGACATTAAACACAAGGATCTGGTTCAACACTGGGGTTTAGAGTCTAAAATTCTATTAGATTGCATGTGTGTACTTACATCCAGGCAAGAAGTTGGAAAACTTGTTGCTTAATGTACTTACCTGCCTGACCTGTCTAAACATGGAATGCTGTAGACAAATACTTCCCAGAAGTTTTCAGTTCTGCATAGCCAGAAAGGCCTCTGCCTTTGCGCAGTTAAATGCCCAGGCTCACTGTGAGTGATGACTCAAATGAAAATATCAGGACAGTGCACATTATTTCATAGCTCAGTAGATAGACTACTTAGACTAAGGCAACTTTTAGGCCATACTACACCTGAGGGCATTTTTACCTACGTCTGTCCTAGCCCAAGGAAGTTCCTTTACCCCTAGTAAATGCAGCTGTGTGAGCAACAGCCTCCCACAACAGACCCTGATCTTCTGTGCAGCTGGGAAAGCAAGTTCCTACACAGAATTCCAGACAAACTGTCCAACGGGAAGTAGTTTTTTACTGAGTTATGATTTTGTTGGGGTAGGGTTTTTTATCTGCTATAAATTTTAAAAAGTACATAATTTTAACATCCTTTTCAAAATCCAGCCCCTTTAGATTTCAAATTCTTGCTCCAAAACCTGTAGGTTGGGGTGAAGGTCAAGTCATAAGAATTATTCTTCCATTATGAGAAAATTAAATGCTACTTCTTCATTGGAAGAAAAAGGCTGGTGGTGTTCTATTAGTTTATGCCTCAGTTTTCCTTAAATTTGCTCAGATGAGGAAGAGCACATTGATGGCACTTTTTAATTAAAGATATTGAAGTAAGGTCTTCTTACTGAAATTACTGGATGCTTTCATTAGTAGGAAGTGCTACAGTCACAGATGAGTGGCTGATAGTATTATCTATTGCTATTTGAACTGTTTTACATGTTATAGTTATTTTCAGATCCTGTGAAATCCTAATTACAGATTACATTGGCCAAAACACTAAAATCCCTAAAGGTTATTGTGATAACTGTCATTTTGGTGTCTGGCTATAGCAGAGGAGTCTTCATGTAGTACTACAGAACAAATTAACATTTTCTAAAGAGAACGATGCAATAACATGGATGTCCAGAGCGGGTCATTAGTGGTGTTCTATGTGACATTTATACTTATATTCAGGCTTCACTCTTCAGGGCTGACAGCCTGGAACATTCTCTGGAGGGTCAGGTTGGCTAGACCCAAAAGTGCAGAGCAAGGCACTGAGTTTTTAATTACATATTTTTAAGCAGATCTATGGCATGCCTTCTTCAACACAGTAGATTCTGCAATGGGAGGGTATTCCAACCTACAGTGCCCACAGAGAGCTCTTTACAGTAGGCTTTATGCCTCTGTAAGAAACTGATTTCTTCACTGGCTCTCAGTTTAGTTTTTATTCTTTTTCTAAATATAAAATTTAGATTTTATCAGCAGTAAAATAGGTAGAGAAATAAATATTTCAAATAATTTTACTGCTAAATTTGACTAATAAAATGTTATGTTTATCATGTATAGAAAATCTAATTTATAGCCAAACAATGCTTGATCTTTATAGGTGTATCTGCTTAACTCCAGCCGGAAACTTAGCCTCACACAGACACTTGCTCATTCCCCAGAAGTGAGATGGCAGAGAGAACTGGAAGGGTTAAAGTGAGGAAACTTGTGGGTTGACATCAATACAGTCCAATACGTAAAGCAAAAGCCACACATACAGGCAAAGCAAAACAAGGAATTCACTCAGCGCTGCCCATGGGCAGGCAGGTGTTCAGCCATCCCCAGGAAAGCAGGGCCCCATCATGCGTAACGATGACTTTGGAAGACAAATGCCATAACTGAACATCCTGCCTTCCTTTTTCTTTCCCCAGCTTCTACCATCACGTGTGATGTCAAATGGTGTGAAATATCTCTTTGGTCAGTTGAGGTCAGATGTCCCTTCCCAGCTTCTTGTGAACCCCCAACTTAGCGATGGAGTGGGATGAGGAGCAGAAATGGCCTTGACTCCATATAAGCACTTCTCAGCAATAACTATAATAATCCTGTGTTATCAATGCTGTTGTGGTCACAAACCCGAAACAGCACCATGTGCGTGCTGCTAGGAAGAAAATTAACTCTATCTCATCCAAAATAAATACAAGAGGGAAGAGAATGCTCATTCAGGACTTCAAAACTCTGAATAAGCAACTTGATAGATATGATGCAGTGGTACACACATAGTGTTCTGTCATGCTAAGAATAAAACCTAGCTGTCTTGAGTCTCTTTAGTCTTTGTATTTGGAGGCTGTCAACATTTTATAGTTTGGCAGCAAGTACTTTTTGTCAGAAACAATCATCTGTATTTCATTTACTGGTAAATTAAATACCTTAAAAATCGCAACAAATTTTATTAGCTATTCTGCTAAGAAAAAAAATGGAAACAATTAGGAAATCATAATCCATTTTATTGTATGAAAATAGCCTCATCACTATGTCTCTGTTTATACATGAATAAAAATGTAGAAGACAACTTTTTACTGTGTAATTCATACACTACACAAATGCGTGAAGATTCTTTCTGTTGGGATCTTTTACATTGTTTGTTCTGCATGTAATTGAATGAAGTTTATTTTAAGAAGCAAAGGTGGAAAAAAGCTTCTGGCTTTACTAACAGCTAAGGATATCCATCTGTCTATATGCATCCACCCTTACACAGGTCTTCAGCAACTATGTTATCCACTGAATTCAGTGGTATATATTTACGTGTGTGTACTGCATGTATGGGCACACATACATGCATATTTATTAATTCCCATATCATCAAATATCAAGATTCCATTACAGTTTTGGTTTGGTTTTTTTTTTGTTGGTGTTTTGTTTGGTTGTTTGGTTGGTTTTTTTTGTGTAGAGACATGTTACTAAAAATTATAGTCATTTTTGGCTTCATCTTTTCTTTATCTTCTTCTTGAAGAAATTAAGCTGATTCTTCCAAAGTTGAAAATATTTGGGGGGTTGTTTGTTCTCTCAGTGTTAAGAGACTGGAAGACAAAATCAGTCAAAACTCTCAGGAGGTTTGCAGATGTTCTTTTAAAGGCATTATTGAGAAAAGCAGCAGATGTATTCTCTGGCAAACAGCTTAAGTTGCTGTGACCCCTCTGTTTGCACCTCGGAAAGCTAATTTATTAAACAATGAGGTGAATAAGACCTGTTATGTTCCTCTGTGAAAGAAGGTTACTGCAATAAGTACATTGTCCAGCTGCAATGAGAAACAAAGCAAAATATTTTTCCTGTAAAGCCATATCCTATATGGAACTAAACTGCAATCCCCCAGGCTTTCTTAGCAAAGATAATTGCTGTCTCACAGGGTCAATCATTTGACCGATGAAGGAGAAAATGGCACTTTGTTTCAGGCCAGGTGGGCTTGTGGTAGCTGGTATTGGTACTAGTGGTTTTATGGGTGGCATAAATCTTTATCATGACAAATAAGACAGCAGGGAAAGAGGAAGACACAGGTTCCTCTGGGAGCAATATTATGGTGCTAGATGGGAATATGCCATAAAATGTAGATATATAATCTAAGATAACTACTTTTGGCTCCTTTTGTCAGGGGAGAATGAACAGGCTTTTCTTGGATGCAGTCATTGAAGAGAACATTTAAATTTTGCCAATGTGTTTTGGAAGTAAAGGTGCCAATTTGTCATTAATGGCTATAAAGAAGGTGGAAAATCTAGCTCAAACAGAGGCATTGGCAGTCTAGGCATTGGAGGCCTGATTTTCTTAACTAAACATAGGCATCTATTGCAATCTGAGAGGTTGCAGGTAGTTGGAGACACTTGTGTGAGGATGACACACAATTCTATAGATATCATATGCTCTCAAGGAGATTTGGGCCTTTCTGAAGCGGCAGCTTGAAACAAGGCAGATTCACAAAGGAGTTCTAAATGCCTATGACTAGATAATTTAATCAAGTCCCTGAAGTTCTGTGGTATTAATACCACCCTCTCTGGTTGCTAAGCATTGATTTAGATTGAAAATACATGCGAATAATGTCTAAAACTTTTCAATATTGTTATTATTCTGACACTTTCAGAGCTTGATAATCTCTTACTATGAAGTAGCCATTAATTTGCACCTTTAGTAATTAGCTTTTTTAACTGTAATGAACATTAACACAGCACTCCACAAGTGACTGCTCACATGTGCTTGTTCATGCATGTTAAAAAATGTAATGTTTCCTTATTAGGCAGCTACATTACTGAGTTTTTACAACTTTTTTTTTTCTATTGCTACCCCATGAGCACTTATCTTAACAGTAATAAAAGAAATAAACTAATTTTGCATTTTGAGAGCTAGAATTTCAGCTGGCTTATATAAATATAATTTCACTGGAGTTAATGGAGTTTTCAAAGTTTACACTGATTGATATTTGACACAGAATGAGGTTATGCAACACATTTTACCAGTACAGCTTGATACTTTTGTTATGAGTACTTAATTTGGTGAAGTGAGCACCGCAAAAGTCAGTTTTTCCAATACTAATGAGGTTTATATTTTCTTTGGACTGTGGTTACAGAATGACTTATGAGGTTCAGTGTTCTGCACCTGTCTTTCCTTCTTGTTGGGCTAGGAGTGCTAGATCCTTCAGTCAAGCATTCCCACAAAAATTTGTTAACTCATGGCTTCTGGCTGGATGCTCAGGCTTTCCTGAGTTTCCTAAGTTTTTCAGCTTTCTGGCTGTCCTTCACCACTGGATTGTTCTGGCAGTTGGCCATTAGTAGTTTTGCTCTCTGTTTCACCACTCCTCTTTGCCGTAGTGCGTTCTTTTCTCTAACTGCTGCATGGACAGGAGACTTATTTCTAAAATTTCCTCCTAGTTCTATTTCCCAAACTGATGATTGAGCACCAAAATTTATTTCGGGTTCTTTTCAGAATGTCCCTTAACAGGGAGCAGCCAAAGGGTGGAGTGAACTTGAGAGAAGTTCACCCACTGAATGAGAGAAGGATACATTATTCTCAACTGGCTCAACACTAAAATGCAGCAGCAGCAATATTTAGTCTCAGTCTTTCTGGACTTTGAAAAGTTTGAAGACACAATAGGCTAAATGCCAGAAGTCTGTTAACCTGAGTTTATGAATGATATAAAGTCAAAACAATGAGGTAGGTTGTGAACGAGACTATATCACCATAACCTTTCAAATGTCCTTTTAGCAATATGGGAAGCAAACAGAATCCATATGCACCCTTGGAAAACAGAATGGATTAACTTCTCCTTGGTTTTGCCATGTATTTAAAACAGAAACACAGAAGCTAATTTAGATCTCACAAAATTTGTTGGAACCAGAGATATCTTCATTAAAGTCAGTAAATACCTCACAGTGTAAAAACGGAGCGAGAAGGTAATAAGTAGTCTAAAAGATTCACAGAATCATAGAATCAGAGTAGCCCCAGTTGTAAGGGACCCACCAGGGTCGTCAAGTCCAGCTCCAGGTCCTGCACAGCACCATTCCCAAAGTCACACCACGTGCCTGAGGGCATAGTCCAAACACTTCTTGAACTCTCTAAGGCTGGTGCTGTGACCACTTCCCTGGGGAGCTTTTTCCAGTGCCCAACCACTCTCTGGCTGAAGAACCCTTTTCTAATATCCAAACTAAACCTACCCTAACACAGCTCCAGGCCATTCCCTCAGGTCCTGGCGCTGGGCACCACAGAGAAGAGATCAGTGTCTGCCCTCCTCTTCCCCTCAGAAGGAATTTGCAGACGGCAATGAGGTCTCCCCTCAGTCGCCTCTTCTCCAGGCTGAACAAGTCAAGTGACCTCACACACTCCTCAGGCAGCTTGCCCTAGAGGCCCTTCCCCACAGAAAATCTTTAATAAAGATACCTGAGCCTTTAGTGCTGGAGCATGGTGTTCTCTTTGACAGCTGTCTGTATTGAATGCAAAATAAAAATACATCAGGTGCCAAACCAGAAATCTCCAGTCATTTGTGAGGGCATATTTGTGTTGGATGATTTAAACAAGCAATTATGTAAAGGGTGTTGGTACATCAATACTACTTCTATAGCTTAGTGTTTATCAGAAAGAAGAAAGACCGGGCAAAAGCAGAAAAGTATTACTAAAGCCATGAAAGAGCATGAGGAATGAAGGAAACATTTGAAATAGGAATATACTAGGGTGAACATGCAAAGGTAAGGGTTCACAGAGTACTCACACAGGGAAAAATACCAAAATAGTGACTTCTAGATATGGTTAATATAAAATATTTTTAAGAGAACAAAGGTTATCAGGCTCCACTAGCTTTTACATCATTAGAGTTCAAGTTATTGGATACAATAACTAGTGGTTTTAAACTTGATGACAATTTCTAATAGATGGTAAAATCAGATACATTGTATTGCTGATTCACAAGGACAGATAGAATTAATCACCATTAATTTTTTTAATCTTGAGATTTTGAGCTTTTCCCAACACTCAAATATGTTCAGAGTGTTTAATTTCCTTGTATACAAAATCTAGCTTGAATACCACTTTGCACGCCTTTGATTGAAACAGCCTCAGGTATCCATGTTTAATTCTTACTTCATGCGCTAGGGGGTTCCCTTTCCCTCCTATTATGTAGACATTCCTAAATAGTTTTAACACATATATTTAAGCTAACAGGAAAAAACATCAAGTGTGGTTTTGATTTGCTGCTATTTTAGGTAGGGGTATTTATGCAGCAAAGTTAACTTTCACTATATGAAGAATTTAAACTACAATCCTGTCTCTGATAGAAAGATATATAACATTATCCTGCATTTTTAATCTTCTCATTTACATATAAATATGTTTCAAATGTCTTGAGCTGTATGTGATTGAAATTTACTAAAATAAATACTGTCTTTATACACTTACTCATGGATATAATCTTTTTTTTAAACCCCAAAAAAAAACACCAAGAAGACAGAGTTATAAAATTTTAATAAAGTTATAATAAAGTAAAAAACATTGGGATAAATAAATATGCAGAGCAAATATGACCTTTTTCTTGTTTTATGGATTAAAATCAACTGGCTGTAGATTTTAAAACAGTATGTCATTGTGGTTTCTTTTTTAAATTTGGAAAAACCTAATGTGCTATAGTATTAAATTTATCAACAATTACTATATAACACAGCAGAGATTTTGTTTGGATGGGTGGGTCATAATATCATCAGTGTTTTGAGATGTCTGTAAGGTCTGAGACTAATTTCTGTTCCATGATAGACTTTACCCTGGTAGAAATTTCTGTCTTACATTCAGAATATGTCAGTAAAGGGAATGTTTTTTGAGGACTTTGGGAAAGGGTAAAACTCTGAAGACATAAATCATTGGTCCAGTATCTTACAGTACTCTAATAACAGTAGCAGTTCCATTCAAATCTTCTGTTACAACCAAATTTCTGAAATATTCATGCATTATTTATAGTAAAAAAGATAGGTTGTAGTATAATGATCCGTTAATTAAACACACTTCTGTTTCTAGTTGTTTCTGTCTAGATCTTTTCCCAGGCACCCCAGCCTAGGATAGTCTAAGTAGGACTCAATGGCAGACTGAAGACATCTCTTATACATCGTGTATATGTATCAACTCAATAGACACCTAGCTAATACAGTAGATGAGGCAGACAGCTCTTCAGTTGAAAAAATTTAGGTGTCTTTGTTAGGGGGAGCCAAACATTTCTCCATCCTCTACTGGCTTCTTTAATTACATTTGTATTTTGATCACAGTGTAGGCTAGACATCCCAGATCACACAGGAAAAGATAATACTGTATCTACACTTAGGACCCGAATCGTCTTCTTAAAGTGTTTAAAGAGAAAATATTGTCTTTTCTTGTCTAATTTCAGGTAGAAAAAAATATCATGGGCTTAATTAATTTACTTACACATAACAAATTCAGTGCTACTTACAAGGGTCCAGGTGTCTATCGTGGTTTTGGCTGGGATAGTATCCAAGACTTCTGCACAGACCTTGCAGATACAGCAAAGAACATACAGAGAGACCCACGCCCCTCTAAAGTGGAAGCTGGACACCATGTGCTAAAGTCTCTCAAAAAGTAGTAGTTGTCTAAGTGTAAGCAGCTGAGTTAAGCACTAAGTTTCTTGTAAGTGTTAAAAGAAAATTTATTTATTTCAATGAAACAAGGAGTAGCTGCATCTAGATTTACCTCTTGGGATGTGATGCAGTGTGCTCTGCTGTGAATGTCTTTCACCCACCATCTGCAGGAATACATAAATCCTGACACTGAGAGAACATGAGAAAGGTCCTTTTGCATACAAACAATAATGCATTACAGATTGTTTGTTGCCCTCAATGTCTTCATGCTAATAAAGGCTCTAATAGTTTTATGGCCAGGCCTGGAACTGATAAGCCTGCCCGAGTACTCTAAAGTCATCATAGCCAAAGTAATTCTGATGACATCATAAATAGGAAAGATAACTTCTCTTTATTTTTTGTTCATGGCAAAAGAAATCATAAACCATTTTAGTAAAAACAAGTTTTCTTAAACAAAGATGATGCATATCTATAGCAGACATTGTATCTGTAATTATCGACTAAAAACTGGCAGTGCAATCCGACATAACTTTTCATCACTTCTGGGTCTGAATAACTTCCTTTTGCATTTGCAATTGCTCCAGCTACAATGACATAGTAATTTGCTAAGCTAATGCCAGATGCTTGTGTTTGTCAGTTGTACTTTAAAAATTAAATCTTTGCTGGATCAGTTTCTGCCTAACTTCTAAATCTTAATTCCTATCTTATTACTTTTATTTTATGCTCACATTATTGCAATCACTACATTTTTTTGCAGTCTAATCTGTTACCATTTGTCAGTTGACCAGCTTACTTATGACTTATAATCTTAAGAAATGGTTAATGTAGTTAGCATCACTTTAAAAAGGTATCTCATTTCACTTGCAGGAGCATGATAGGTTAGAGAAAGGAAGGTACACATATGTTAATTAATCTTGGCTCAATTCACAACAGATAATTTGATAAGCAGCAGTAACTTGATCAGCTGAAGTACTCTGAATATGTTGTGAAACCCTGTCAACATAGACACAAATATTTCTGTGAATGTGATTTGTGGAACAAATGTCCCCAGCTGTATGTTTGGTCCCTCTCCTGAAGGTTACTACCATGAGAGCAGAGCCAGTTATATGCATGTTGTCTGTTCTCCTCTTTTGCCTCAGTACAAAGTCAAATGACCTTATTTGTACAACTATTTACATCTTTGGATTTTCTGGTGGGTTTTACTTGGTGTTTTATTTAAAAAACTGAAAAAATTACCTTCAGAAAGCCTGTGTAGCACCGGTGATGAAATAGTCATATGAAGATGTATATTTTCTAGTACAATGAGAGCCATACGCAAGAAATTTATTAAAACAAGAATAAAGAAAAGACAAGTATGTACTAATCGTGGCCTCACCTAGAGACTGTGATTCTCTGCATACCTAATATTGCACTGCTAACAAAGTAGCCTGTGAGAGATTTCAATTTTGTCTGAAAAGACTTATCAAAGCCTGAGGAATCATATTTGATGAGACAGAGAACTGAATGGCAGAGTAAAAGATATCTTAATTTCTCATTTGCTGATATAAACAAAATGTTGTCAGATTTCAGGCATTACATAACAAGTGAGAATTCAGGTCATCAATCCACCCATGGCTGGACAGCCCTGGGTGGATTGGCATACACCTGCATGCCAGATTCACACTGGCAGGCATATATATTATTAATTTACTTGTGCCTGTGAGTATGTGCATAAAAATATCAATGAATCCACTGATATCCATTGTATATGTATTGACTTCTCCATGGGTATGGAATTCACTATATTTATTAATATATTTAATCATCATCTTTGTCCCATTTAACTAGCATCCACCTGACTTTTACCAAGCAGAATGCCATTAAAAATATTACACTTGAAGGAATGTGTTTCCATTAAATTTGCATATTTATACAGCAGGCATAATTTCATTACAAATTTCATTAAGATTTTTCTTACGAGAAACACATAAAATAAGCATTTCGTGCACTGTACATGGGAACAAGTTCCTCTGAGCAGAATGAAAGAATTGAAAAAAAAAATATTATTAAATTCCATTGCCATCTCTGTGATAAAACATTTTGCAGTAGTAGATACTTTTCAGTGTTTTAAATTAGTCTGTGTGAAAGTGAAGAAAATTAGGGCAATATAATTTTTGTTATGCCAAAATTTATAAAGGTGTACTTACAAAACATGTTCTGGTTTTCTAACTGTAAAAGACTGTACTTATTAAAAGACTGTACTTTCAATAATACTGATGTTCAAACTGAAGTGTCCTGAATTAATCCATTTTGAAGTCATAAAGTTTCTGAGCACAACCAGTTTAACAGTAACAGTATCTGAGAATTATTAAAGGTCTTCACATTAAAAGTGCTTTAGCTTAGAATCAATAAGGCTAGACACTCTCCTCCTCCAACACATTTTTAAGTGTCACTTTTTAAAAGGCAGCATAATCTTACCCTATGATGCCTGATATATGATCACGTGTTTGATTGTTTATGTGGGCCCATCCTTTATTTGACAGTCACCTGTAACATTTTAGAATACATTAAAATTTATTTCAATTATAATCACAACAATCCGAGTTCTCAGCTGGTTTAAATCGTTATTTTTCTACAGGAGCGAGTGAACAGATAATGACTTCAGTGGGGATATTTTGATTTATATTTTCAGAAGTCGTATCCCACTATGTGGAAATAAATTTTAATACAACAAATTGTGTTAGCACATCATTTGGACCCAAGAACCCTTTGTTGACCATAGTTAATACTTTTTTTTGATGTCTCTTCCTAAATAAAACCCCATACACTTCTCTGTACATCAGAAGTCTATGGTAATTGAAAAGGGGTGCATGAGGACATGTTCCTTTCAATTATCTCATTTAAAATGTTGTCAGTTTCTTAGTCTTAAGAAGCACTTTATGTATAACTTCAAGTGTATACATTATTATACACCACCATCAATACCTTACCTTAGATAAAAAGGATTGCATTTAACTAATTCTTTTCCAAAATTTTGCTGATCACATGAAATTTTCCTTAAGCAGATATGCAGCTACACAATATTGTTTGACTTGAGCACTGTAGGAGATCTCAAATATTTCAAAAAGTTTTGCATTTCACTATTCAGAAAGTTTTGGCCTAGGGAAACAATGTCCTACAAGCCCTCTAAGCTCTACATCAAAGTATCTAGACAATAAAAAGCTATTTCAGAGAAGGGTAAAGGCAGATCTGGGAATGATTTACAGGAAAGACAGACTATCTTCCTGATATTCTGATATATCCTCCTCCAAGAGGAGGACTCTCCTCTAGGAATTGCTTTAAAATTGCATTCTTCTGAAAATGAATGCTTGTCTGTGATGAAATTCCCAAATGCAGGTTAATCAGATAATGTGTTCTAGAAATATACCCTCAGAAGTCTGAGGAATGCCTATTTCAAACAGTCTGGATACCAGTTAGTACTGGACTCCACAACTTAGAAATTTCTTGTTATGTAAATTTTCCAAAATCGCTAAAGCAGGCAATTTTAAAGGCACAGCTAAAAACTGACACAATCTTGAGAATAGGTACAAAACAAAGCAGAAAGTAAATATAGCTGCACCAGGAACCTTTTTAATTGTTTAATGTGTCTAAAGGTGGGTGCAAAAGAAAAGTATGAGAGCTGAAGAAGGAAACGAAAAAAAGGATTATGGCCAAAAGTAAGTTACAAACAAGTGACTTAGTAAGTAAGGAAACCGTAGAATCCTAGAATGTTTTGGGTGGGAAGGGACCTTAAAAGTCATCTAGTCTCAACCTCTCTGCAGTAATAACTCACAGACTATTTGACAACTTGGTTTATTGTTGCTAAGTAATAGCTGATGGATCCATCCTCGCTCACTAAAGAAACCACAAACCAGAAACTCCAGATACTGGTGTTCTTTGGATCTAAGGAATAAATGCTAACGTTTAAAAAGTCAGACCAATTCAAGAACAGAAACATTGGAATGAGTTAATGAAGAGTAATTTTATTAATATCTCAGTAATAAAAAGGTGACCAGAAATAGACACCACTGAGACTAATCAACAGCTGTGTCTAATGTGTCATTTCCTTTCTGGGTGCTCTAAAAGGTCAGTTATACATGGGTAACTTAGTAGACCTGCTATAGCTAACAAAACTTAGGATTCCATACAGATGAAACAATAAAGGATTTTCATCTATTTGAAAAAGTACATGTTATACTATTATCAATAATTTAATCATGAAAATACATCAATGAAGAGTTATCCTTCAGAGTATTGTATTATGCTTTTTTTTTTAAATTAAGAATTAGTTTTTTATTAACACTTTGTCCAATAGATCAAAAAGAACAATGATAATGTCTCAAGAATAGTTGTAATCATTCTTAAAACAAGATTAATTCAGAATTATTTTGATAAGAGTCTCTAATTTCAGCTCAATTTCAGAATACTATCGTTTTAAAAATAATTTTCATATAATATCTCCTTAAGGAGTTGTGCCATGTTATTTTAGGTCTGTGACACAACAACTGCATTTTTGTCTGATGCTCTTTTGTCTCTTATTGAAAGAGTAAGGAGGAAAGGACCCAGAGCTGAAATTAATTTAGGTTCTGTCTGTGTTTGGCTAGATGTCACTTTCAGTTTTCCAATAAATTTAATAAATTTCTGAGTGAAAATTGAGACACTTTTCTTCTTCTATTACTACTTTCACATCCATAGAAGTCTACTTGTCAGTAAAAGGCTTGCTGAGATGCAGTTCTCAGATCAGCATTATATAGTTTACATATAGATCTGGCCCTGAAATCCTACTATTTTCATGGATGTTGTAGCAAATGAAGGCAGCTTCAAGAGGGCAGGAGCGTCTTTACTGAGTCAAAACCTGTGAGTTGTGGACATAATTACATTTTTTGATAGATTTTGTGCTATGGAAGTTGTAGACTCAAGGAAACCAAATCATGCCTTGCTAACAGAAGGTTCTGTATGATTTCCCTAGTGAGAAGCGCCGGTGTTCATTGGCAAGGTGTCAACTACCCCGTGTGAAAATACCTCATATGAGAATCCTGGTGGGGTAAGTTCATAACTGTGACTCCCCAGATTAATAAATAGCTTCAAGTGTGGAAGAAAAACACATACTTGAAGAATATCAGCTGTTAATTCCTGTATTAGATTTAACTCATTAGGAACTACTTCATAGTGAAGACACTAATTGAAATATTTTTAATTGTACAGTATTCGCAGGCATTTCATAGATCTTAATAGGTCAAATACTTAATGAATGAGACATTTCATGATTGGTCAGATAAATTGTGTAGCTGATCTGTGAACAAAGGTTACTGATATGGAGTATCCAGACAAGATTATGTTACATAAGAACTAGAAACTAGAACTAGAAATTTTTGTAAAGGTGATTAACCATCACTAACTTTTAAGATAAATAAAGCAAAGAACAGTATCAGTACCTGTATTTGCACTCAGGATGTGGAATTTTATTCTTTTAACGTATCAGATAACACTGAAAAAGATTAAAATACGTTGATGCAGGATGTTGCTCTTAACTTATTTTCATTGCCTTGAAAATGCCCAGTTGCAATTATAGAAAAAAAATCCTATGACCTTAAATACTGTCGTGGGTTGACCCTGAGTCTGATGGACAGATCTCTTGACCAGTCACGCTTCTCGAAATTTCCATATTTAAGCCAGTGGAGACACAGGAAGTGTCCCTTTTTGCTTCTGCTTAAACCTCCTGGCGGGGAGTTTGGGGGGGGGAATTTGGCCGGGGCTCTTCGGAGCGGCCCTGGGCCTCCCCTCCCCCGGCCCCGGCGGGCATGGGCCCCGGCCCCGGCTGGCACGGGCCCCGGCTCTGGGAGAGTCCCCTCGGAGCCGTGGGCAGCAGCTGCTGCTGCAGAGCCGAGACCGTCTGAAGCTACTGCTGAGGAACCCCCCCACATGACCGTGAGGAGGCGGCGGGAGCTGACGGAGCTTTCCTGGAACCAACTCAGCCTATACTGAACTGTAAAATAACATCAAGTGCAAGCAGCATAACAGGAGCGAGCTTTTCTCCATCGCAAGACCCGAGAAAAAGAGGATTGGTTTCCTCATCATGGCGTCCTCGGTGTCAGAGAGAAGGAGAAAAGTGAGTGAAGCTGAAAAGATGGCGGCGGGGAAGAGAGGGCGGAGACGTGCTTTTTAGCGCGCAGCTTAAATCTGCTTTTTACAGACCGTGGTATGGACTGTAATATCAAACTGTTTTCTCCCTCTTTAATCCATTTAACATAAGGGGGGGATGAGAATTCAGTGTGCAGCCTGCGAGAGAGATAAAGGCTGTTAGCTGGTGCAGTTTGGGAAAAACCACGCGACGTAAAAGAGACCTCTATTTCCTCAAATTAACAGAGAGAGACTTTTAAGAATTGTGAATGCTGACCAAAATTCCATGTTTTGTCATTATTTGTGCTGGAGGAAGTAGGAGGGGGGGTGTTGGAGGAAAAAGGGGTTTTTGTCTTAATCTCTTATTTCATTTTACTCTTAACTCTGTTAGTAATAAACTTTCTTTCATATTCTTTAAGTTTGAGCCTGCTTTGCCTGTCTTCAAACCTCTTATCTCACAGAAGGTAAGAAATGCGAACTAAACCACTACACTTAATTGGTGTTTCTGCCCGGTTAACGAACCTAACCCGCTGCAAATACTGATCTAGAAAAACAGAATGCATAGACAGGGCATGATAGTTAATGACTTCTTTCCGTGCCAAACTCCATGTCAAGAGCAAAATAGTTTACTGGTTTTGACTGAGAATCTGGACACCATGAAATCAAGAAAGGAAAAATACAATCAAAAACAGTAGGTGAATATTAAGGAGAAAAAACCCCACATTTATGACACCCTGTCAATTATTTCAGTCCTCAAGAATGACTTTCAAACTGTGAGTGCATGAAGGACTTTTCAGAAGGCACTAAATGATCTAACCCACATTTTGAGAATTTAAGACATCATCACATATTCAGATGACTTCATTCGTTTCCATAAAACATCGGAAGAACATCTGGCAAGAGCGGAAAAGCTTCTAAAGCTTTTTAAGGAGTAATGGTTTAAACTTGGGAAAAACAAATGTCAGTTACTGAGGGATCACATTACCTTTTAAGGATATGCGTATTCTGAAGAACAGCAGAAGCCTCAGTCACAGAAACTGGATATTAAGTAATATTGAGATAGTTCTTGGAAAAATGGGTACAAAATCTTATACAGATTCTTGAGTACACACAGAATTTTCCAAAACAGCCAACAGAAAGCAGCTTTCTCACGCTACAAAAGCATGAGAGAATTTTTTTTCTTGGAAAGTTCTAAGACCATAATTTCTTTCAATTCCTGAAAATATAGCAGCAGTTCGCAGAAACTTGTAATTTTCCGATTTTAATTGTTAGAGCGTTAGGTGACTAAATCATTAAGATGCTGAATACCAGATTTTTAAGATATAAAAAAAAATTGTATCAAAATTAAATACTCAAATACATAATCTGAATTTTGAGGAGGGCTTAAAGGGATATTCAGTAAGAATTATATGAATCAGGTACATGAACTATGATTCATTGTGGTCTCTACTTAAAACCTGCAGTCTCATGGAATGTCACACAAACCGCATTAGAAGAGTTGCAACGATGAACTACCTTGGAAAACACAATGACACAGATTTCATGTTGACTGAAGACACTGTGATTAGAGACATGAGGTTCAGTGAAGGTATTCAAGAAAAGCAGGCTTTGGAGATAAAATTGAAAGATTAGGCCAGTACTAATCTGCATGGTTACACACAGAACAGAATTTGGCATTGTTTCTGTTGTCAGTGGTATGCAGAGAAGAGAGCTGGAATGTCCTCAGAGTCTATGGTGAATGTACAATTAGAGACACTGGGGTGGGTTGACCCTGGTACCCTGAATGCCAGGTACCCACCAAAGCCTCTCTATCTCTGCAACTGGACAGGGGAGAGAAAATACAGCAAAAGGTTCATAAATCGAGATAAGGGCCAGGAAAGATCACTCATTATTAATTGTCATGGGCAAAACAGACTGAACTTGGGGAAATTAGTTGATTTTATTGCTAAAAAAATCAGAGCAGGATAACAAGTATCCCAGGCACTTGCCAGTACATTCCATAATGCGGTGCATGGGGTCAATGGACTGGTGCCGCGCTTCTCCCACAGAGTCCCTCGCAGAGACGCTGTGGCAGTGCTCTGTCAGCACCTACGCGAGCACTCAGCCTCACCCTTGCTGGTGGACGCAAGCAGCCACTCACAAACTGCGCATCATGGAGATGAAGAGGCAAGAGGGATTCTTTGCGTGCAATTCTGATGCCATTTATTGGGGTCGGCACAGACTGCGAACAAACAGCCCCAAAGGGGAGGCAGAGACAAAGAACCTCGAACAAAACCGCCCTCCCGTTTTTACCCCGAGGGGTCCCAGGGGTGGGAAGAACATCAGTAACCAATAATCTGAGGGCTAGGGGGGGGAGGAAAGGTTGAATGGCATGACAGGGGCCAGTGCAAGAGGGGAAAGGAGGGGGGAGAGGACCAGGGACCAAGGGAAAAAGAACCTTCTGGCACAGTGGTGTGGTGAGTGATCACTTTGAAATAACATGGGGGGTGTGGGGTGGACTTAACCACCGCAACAATTCCACATACCTTGCAAGTCAAAACTATCCAGCCTCATGGGCGATCTCTAAAATAGATCTCTTATATAGAATAGAATAGTTATTCTTAAATAGATTAACCCTAAAAAGACCTGGAACACTTTCAGAAGAGTTAGCAACAGGGACATGCTCGTTTGAGCATCCCAGGGATTTTCAAAATTCTCAAGAGCAATTGTAATTAGCCTGGAGGAGATGGGAGGAGGTGTCTCCCCCTTAGGTTGGCTTGGAGAAGGCATAATTATTAATAGCTTCCAACAGATGGCTCCCAAAGTACAGAGTTGACAGCAATTCTGATTATAAATACCAGATTAGTTTCATGACCTGTGCTTCTCTCATACCATAAGACAGTGTTTCAAAGCACAACAACAGGATGGCCTTAGCTCAGTTCCCATAAGTGATAAACAAGACAACAGGGATCCTATACTGCAAGTAAGGTATTACTTAAAGTAATTTTAAAAACAAGCATACCAGCTTTATGAGAAAATAAATCAACACTGTGACTGGAAGCTATTAAGAGAATATAATGAATGCTTGTAATTTTTTTTCTAATTCTCTCCACTCAGATTTGTTGTTAGCTCAACCTGTCATGCCCCACCTTAAGGACAGAAATTTCTGTCATGGTTTAATTCCATATGGCAAGTAAGTATCATGCAGGCCCTTGCTCACACTCGCCTCACAG
This sequence comes from Falcunculus frontatus, assembly GCA_013398115.1. Lineage (NCBI taxonomy): Eukaryota > Metazoa > Chordata > Aves > Passeriformes > Falcunculus > Falcunculus frontatus. The sequence goes on from VZRV01003483.1 coordinate 583,161, forward strand.
TGGAATGGGAAGGACAATCAGAAATTAAAATGACAAAACCTGTGGTGTGGGACAAGAACAGTTTAAAAATTGAAATAAAGTAAAATATCATCATCATCATCATCATCCTAAAGTAATAGAAAGGGACACAACACAAAGAGAATAAGGGAACCCAAGAATAAATGGTGCAAAATTCAATTTCTCATGATCCACTGACCGATGCCCAGCCCATTCCCGAGCAGTGATTTTCTCCTTCCAGCCAACTCCTCCCCAGTTTATAAATTGAACAAGATGTTCTGTGGTATGGAATATCCCTTTAGCTAGCTCAGCTCAGCTACACACCCTCACAGCTTCTTGCACACCTCTTCATTGTTAAATCATGGGAAACTGAAAAGTCCTCGACTTAGGGTAAACACAACTTAGCAATAATTAAAACATCAGTGTGTTATCAACATTATTCTCATAATAAAGCAAAAAACTACTTCATTGTATCAGCTGTCTATCAGGGAAGAAAGTTAACCCTATCCCAGCTAAAACCAGGACACCAATATAGAAATAGTGGCAGAAGAATAGAGAAATTCATGTTAACCTGGACATGAAGGCCATGATTTGTAGCTACAGTCTTCCATATTTTAGGACTTTCACTACTCTTCTCATTGCTCCTTCTATGATTAAAATCAAGTCACACACCTTATATATTATTTTCTAGTACAAATTAATTTGAAGGTATGACTCTGAGTATGGGGGTAGTCATAAAAAGCAATCTATAACTTATTTGTGGCACTGGTGATGTTCTTCTTATTTGTCCTTTCTATATCTGCTTTGTTCTGCCTGAATGAGCATCAGTTCCTGTGTCACATGCACTCGACTTAAGTTGAGGGCTAGAGTTCAGTCCTACAACTAGGCTATTGACCTTTTTTAATTTTTTAATTTAAATTCAAATCAAATTCCAGAGAAGATTAACCACTGCAGTGCCATTCACAAACATGTGTTCTGTTCCTGTAGCTACAAAGAAACATTTGCAATTTGCAAAAATCAGTGGACTAAAAAGACTAAATCTCATGTAAAATTTATGAAGTTCCTGTGTTCCCCAAGTATATTATGTAACACTACTAAACAGTATGCAAGAACTGTTGAAAGTAGGTAAAACCATTCAGTATGTGAAATATGAATCCTTGTCTTCTTTGTAATGCAGGGTATTCAGAGCCTCCATTTCCCAGATGATACCCACAATTACAAAAACGAAATTAAATCTTGAGGACTGAGGGAAAGTTGAACCTATGGCAGGTGCTGTTAAGCTGCCCATATAACTTCCCATAACTGGTGTCAGCAGTAATTAATAGAGTCCTGATGCCCACAGAGAGGAATCTTAAACATCATCTGGCTTCTGGTTCAAAAAGTTTATGAAACTCACCATCAAGTAGCAGACTGCCTGCAGCTAATGGATGCACAGGGTTGTATGGTGTTTGGGGTGAAACTACTACAGGAGTCCTTGGCTTCCTTAGCCTTCGTGATGTCCTAGTGTTAATTGAAAATGCAAGCAACAACCAATCATTTTCTTTTTTTCCCGTGGTCACAAGTGATAAATTGGATAGCATGTTGCACCAGTTTTATGAAATATCAAGATCTTCCTGATATGGAAATTCTCTGTTGCTGCCTATGCCACCTTTAGAACCGTTTTTCAACATCTTTCAAGGATCTGCATCACAACAGAGGACTGAAGAATCATGTCTGAAATCTATTCAATACAATAGGATGCAATTGTTTGGAACAGCATTGAATACTAAATGTCTGTCTTATCTGTGCATGCCATCTGAAAAAAATTAAACACATAAAAGGACTGAGAAACCCTGGACACACAAATTAATTCCAGAATTGAACTGGGTTCTTCTCTTACTACACATTTGTAGAATACATTAATTTTTGTTGCGATCTTCTGCTGAAAAACCCAGCCACTAACAAGTGCTGAGGCAAAATACAGCTTAAGAGGATCCTTAAACTCTAAATATGCCTTAAGCAGAAACAACCCAATATCCTGCATTTAAAACGAAAATATATTTCTCCTTTGTGAATAGTTAGCTGGAGCCAAGAACACATCTGTTATGAGGATTCTACCTCATTTTTGTGTTCTGCATTCTTGAGAACAAAAGGTTAAAAAAAATCATTTACAAATGTATATCTGCAAAGAACTTTGTATTATTTATTTGCTATTCTATTTAAAGTATTCTGTACATCTGCTGTTTATCATTAAGTTCACTAACATAAAACTGAATCTGCCCTGAGGTGATAATCTAAAAAAGGGGCATTAGTGAGAGAAAATGTTATGGGAATGACAGAAGAATGCAGCTATATATTTTGATGAACAGTGAGTGTTCAGTGACCCAAGACAGAGGAAGCTATAAATGATTCATAACTTTGAGAAATTCTGTAGTTTCTGTAATTTAAGACATAGAGTTCTATCTAATTAAAAGTAAGTACAGTATCTATTCTAGTCTCAGCTTTTTTATTGGGTTCTGGCTTCAATAAAATTATTTTCATGTGATGCACATTGCTGTTTTAAGGACCTCTGTATGGTGTATTCATTGATTTATTATTATCTGATTTGCACATTGAGAACAATTGCTCTCAGGAGAATCACAATGGGATTTGATGCAGATGTAAATAAATAACAGAAGAGCCCTGAGATCTCAGCACAGTTTGCTTCTTTTCATAGAGCTTTCCAGATTTCCCAACTTGCCAGAAAATCTTTTTCAAACCTAAAGGCATAAATTTACAATTTGTGTCTCACTTTTTTTTGTGCTGTTGTTGTTTTTAACAGATACATTATTTATCTAATGAACAGCTGCCTTTGACTTCAGGAATATGGTTGTTCTTGCAGTCATTCCTCTTTTAAAGGCAGACTAGATAAATGTTTCCAGTGCTCTCATTTGATACCTGGAAATAACTTTTTGCTGTTTGTTATAGAAATACCCTGGTTCTGCAAATATATGCATGCACAAATTTATTTAAAACTTTTCAAATCTGTTTAAAATCTAAACATACAGAAAAAACCTCAGATACCTTAAAGTTAAAACCTGCGACTTGTAATTTCTAGACACTTGGCATTCTGAAGGGTATCCAAAATCTGGGTGCGGTTACATTAGAGAGGTAACCAAGGCTCTACGTAAGTACTGGCCAGGGAACTACAGAGCTAGGTAGAAGGAAACCAGAAATCCTGAACTTCCCTAGAAAGTAGGAAACTGAATGGGACTGCCAATGGGTTCTTCTGACTGTCAGGAATGTATAACTGTGTCCTGGAAAAGTTACCTAGAAAGTATTTTTGAAAGAAAAGAAAACAAAACTAAGAATCATACAGTATTTGTGGCTATTGTTAACTCAAAAAATGGCAGTCTAAAGGAAATTACGGTGACAGAGTTCACAAGTCTGTAACTCCAATTGAGGAGCAGTAACTTTTTAAATACCTTGAGACTGATAAGGTCAGGTAGAATTTGATCTGCTGGAGTGTAGGAAGGCTCTACAGAGGGATCTGGACAGGTTGGTTCATGAGTCAAAGCCAGTTCTATGAATTTCAACAAGGTGAAATGCTGGGTCCTGCACTTGGGTCACAACAGCCCAAGGCAGAACCACAGGCTGGGAGCAGAGAGGCTGAAAAGTGGCCCAGCAGAAAAGGACCTGGGGGGTTCTGGTCAACAACCAGCTGACCATGAGCCAGCATGTGCCCAGGTGGCCAAGAGGGCCAATAGTATCCTGCCCTGTATCATCAACAGCGTGGCCAGAAGGACCAGGGCAGTGATTTTCGCCCTGTACTCAGCACTGGTGGGGCCACACTTTGAATCCTGCATTCAGTTTTTGGCCCCTCACTACCTGAATGTCATTGAGGTGTTGGAACATGTCCAGAGAAGGGCAATGAATCTGATGACGGGGCTGGAGCACAATTCTTAAGAGGAACAGCTGAGAGAGGTGGGATTGTTTAGCCTGGAGTAAAGGAGGTTTGGTGTGGGGCGTGACCACATTGCTCTCTACAACTACCAGAAAAGAGGTTGTAGCCAGGTGGGGGTTAGTGTCTTCTCTCTGGTAACAAGCAACAGGACAAGAGGAAGTCTCAGGCTGAGACAGGAGAGGTTTAGATTGGATTTTAGCAAGAATTTCTTCACAGAAAGGCTTGTCCAACATTGGTACAGGCTGTCCAGGAAAGTGTTGGTATCACCAGCAGTGGAGGTATTTAAAAACAGGTGGCACCTGGGGACATGGTTAATGGTGGACTTGGCAGTGCTGGGTTAATGCTTGGACTTGACATGCCCAAAGTTACTTTCCAACCTAAATGATTCTGTGATTCTGTTTGAACAAGGCATGTTTGAGTGTATAATTCATTATCTTATGTTTGCTTGTATCCCTGTATACAATTTTATTACTTCACCTTACGTGCAAACATTTTTCCACAGCTTTAGAGTTTGAGCCCTCTTAATGGCATCTGGAAATGAATTTTTGTGGGGAAGGAGGGAGACTAGATCTCTAAAACGCTGCAAGTTGCAAAAACTTTTAATCAATGATAGTTTCCTCTTATTGGTACCTCCTCTGATCACAGATATCCTCTGATCTTCTCCATGAAAGTCCTTGGCTAGTTCTCTCATTTTTTTCTTTCCCATGTCTCTTGAAGCTACTACTAAGGTAGCCTTATTAAAGTTAAGAGGTGTTGAAAGATTAGATATGAAGAGAATGATAGATAATATTGTTAATAATATGATTTTTCAGAAAGTCTTTCTGCAATTGGCAATTTTTGGTATGGGTGCCAGCACATATTGCAGTTGCAGTCTCTAATAGGCAGCATCCCACAGGGGCTGAGTAGAATGGGCCAAGATTGTGGCCAGTGGCAGGGACCACCGGGAGCCCCCAGAACCACCACGGACCACTGAGCCAGGACTGAGGCCCAGCTTGGGTGTCGCATCCCAAGCATTTGGACGTGAAGAGCAAAAGGTAGATGGGAAAAGAAATATTGAGCTGGGAAAGGTAGAAGATGATAAGTTAGAAAGTGGACCTAGAGTTAAGATAGTTTAAGGCTTTGCATATCACCTAAAAAACAACACACATTCAGAAGTCATATACTTTGTGGTACTTAAGGTATATTTTATCCAAAAAGGGTTGTCTTTATGTACTGAAAAACTTTTATTAATGGAAGGTTTCAACCTTAGAGACTTCATAACTCACCTACAAAACATTCGTTCTATGAGATGTACAACTTGCCTTCCAACTAGCAGCCGGACTTGGGGAGAGGACATAGGTGAACCATCATTTACCAGTGCCCAGGGGGGAGGTCTAGGCAATAGACCTTCAGATGAGAGGGAGTAGATTAACTTCTTCATCTCCCTGCTTTTTTACTAGCCCTGCTTTGAAAGCACCATTGGCGCTACTCCTAGAATTAAATAGACAATATGAGAATCCCACTGCACCTCAGGTATGTTTCAGAGGGTTTGAGGAATATTCCAAGAGCGGAACAGCTGTATACACATGGCCACTAGGAAAATACAGTTTCCTATGGAGTTTGAATGCTTCCCTGGTTTGTTAGAAGATATAAAAGAATTCTGAAAATTTTCAGAGGTCCATAAATTTCTAATACTGTCTTAGCATGATTAATAAGTATCAAAATCTGTTAATGAATTTAATTCCCCATTCCTTCAATTCCTCTTTGGCAACCTCTTAATATATCATAATGATGATTTTGGGGTTTTTCAAGACTGTAATCTCTCTGCTTATTTCTCAGTATACAAAATAGGTCTCAGGTGTCATCTCATATTTACAAGCAATATTGCAACAACTCTTACAGTAAACCAAGGTTTGGTTTATGGTAATTATGTTGGTAGAAGAGAAATTATTTAGTCTGAAAGTTTTATTACAGATTAAGCAGAAAGAAAATGACACAGCAATTAAAATATTTTATATTCTTTAAGTTTCAGATTCTCCAAATACTTCAAGGTCAGTAAAGAGATGACCGAGATTAATTCCAAAAGTTGTCTTCAATTCAGTAATTGTAAAAGGGTTGCAAACACACTTTTAAGCATGATTCTCAAAGGAAAATAAAAGAATGAATTCTGATTCTAATGGAGATTGAGAACTAAATATAAAAAGATAAATATTGCAATATTAACAGCCGTATAGTTGTAGAAGAGGCATCAGGCTGGTGTTAGTTACCTTTTAAGGTATAATTAGCCTGCACAGTACAGTCCCATGCAGAAGTACTTGAGCTGTTATGAGCATGACAACCTAATTGTATGGTGTCGTTTTTTTAATACTGATCTTTCCTATAGAGATAATTATTTTAAAGTACCAAATATCCTGTACCTTGTAAAATCATCAATTCCTTTTAAAATAAATCTGGACTCACTGACATTAAGAGCACAATAAAGACCAAATTCTTTGTCCTTTACAAAGAACTGAAACTACCAAGTTTGGATAGTACTCTATGAATAAGTAGTGGTCAGCCTTGCTGGGTAGAATACAAAATAATACGTAATTTGTGTACACACAGACCTTGCTGGTTTTGGATTAATGTTTACAGACATCCTCTTAAAGATTCCTAAATTTTATGAGAAACAATGAGGCATTAGCTAATATAGTATCTTTAGGCATGAAGTATTTTTCCCTCAACCCTCTCAAATTATTTTTGCAAAATAATTATTGGAAACTTTGCTTATGGATATGATAGTATGTTCTTGTGAATGAGATGTCATCATTTGTCTGAAGGAGGTGGTAAGCCTGGAAGACAATATAGTGATAGGGAGAAATTGTTAATTATTTTACTGTAAAAATCTGTTACCAGAGTTTGAATCAACTCCCATCAGCCCCCTTGCATGTCTCGACAAAAATAAATTTGTTCAAACATAAAATAACGCACTTATTCTTAAAGAAAAACATACATGAGATGAAGCACCTGACTGTCGCCTCCTGAGTTTGCATCACTGGTTTAAACTGCCCAGCAAAATTTACTCAGAGTACTTAGAGGTAATATTACAACAAGCCAATGATTAGGAGACCCAATGAGGGGAAAATTAAGTCAAATGGAAAACACTGCCTAAATGAAGCAGTTTAAAACATGATACTTAGATAATTTTTTCCTGTCTTTTCCTAAAAGGTAAAAAGATTTACCTTCATGTTAATTACATTTAAGAAACCAAACTTTTTATTCCTTTTGTTTTCTTCAGAAAATGTTAGCCCTTAATAATAACATCAATATTAGGAAAATAGTAAAAGTATTTTTATCTAATCTGTTTTGGATGGAAATGTCAGAGCTAAACTGGGTAAGCATATAATTGACTAAAAGTTATAAATCTTAATTTATGTTCATGTCAGTTAGCTCAGATATGTTTAAACATCCAGCAGAGCTCTAATAAAAAAAAAATCTACATAACTGTCATTAAATTATCCGTTTCAGTGATACTTATCTATTTTTTTTCTTAAAATAAACATACTCCTTTATTATTTTAATCTACAAAGTGAATCCACATGTTAGATAACAGCATTAAAATATGAAGAATGTGATTTGAACATTTATGGAAGTTTTGATCCATATGAGAAAACTGTGTTTAGGCCAAAAATTGCTTTCCTCATCTATAAAAATCCTTCATATGATTAGAAACACTTCTACAGTCTTAGAAGTCCACTCAGAATCAATCTTGCAAGAGTAAGTGTGAAACTGGATTGTGGATTACAGACTAAGATGTCAATAATTAGCTTTGTCACCATTTGAGTATCTAATCCTCCAGGTGTGCATGTATATATTAACACCAGCAAAGCTCTGGGAGGGTGCAGGGATGTGCCTACATAGCCCTCTGCATATTCAGACTTTTTTTTCCCACTTTTTTTGAGAGGTATTTTACTACCTCTCAACACAGCTTTCACATAAATTAACCTTTCTTAAAAGAAATTTCAGAATTTCTTTTTGGGTTGAAGAGAGAGGGGAGAAAAAAGAGTTTTATAAAAATTGGAATTTGTCCATAAAACTTATGTCATTTAAACTCTGAATTAATAAAATCTCAATAGAAAATATATCATATTTATTTTAGGTGCATGCTTATCTATGACTGTGCAGAAAAATGCAGGACCAGATAATAATATACAGTGTTCATACACTCTATGCACTTCTTTTCATCTTTCAAAGACCTTTGAGGTTTTTTTGCTTTAGAGTGACAAATCTAATAAATGTCCAGAAATTTTATACAGCATTGTTACAGCAGAAGTTGTGACTCTTCAGTCACCTAAAAAATGAAAAACATTTTTTTTTTCATTATAACATTTTACTCTCTGTTCTTCCCTTTCAAAACCACCTAGCTTGTAGAATATGAATTGTGTTGTTTTTTAATAACACTCTATGAATAATACTATATGGAAAATGGTATAATAAGATAGTGTCACTATATCAGGATATTTTCAAATAATAATTCTCTCCTGCTCTTACAGAAACACCAGATCCGTTGCAGTGATTTGGGATACAAAAGACATGATCCTACTTATTTTCAAAAGAGAGGTTTTAAACCTGTAACAATGTTAGAGTGCAAAGGTTTGCCAAATTGTACTTACACTATTTATGATCTGTTGCATTTAGGAAATTATAGAATAAGGTACAATTCTCAGTCTGCAAGGGCGGAACAATATGATTGTGACTGTATTAAATAAAAATCTATTGGAACTGTTCCCCTCTCTCACCAGGCTGCTGATGAAAAGTGGAATTTCCTGTGTGTAAAGCATTAGAGATGTGAGGAAACTTAAGGCAACAGGGTTCTTTAGGTTGTTCATAAAGATAATAGCTAAGTAACAATAAGAACAAAATCAAATCCCAGCACATTCTTATCTTTACAACAAATGAACTCTCATGATTACATCAGTGGATCTCTTCTCCTGCCTAAAGCACAAAAGCATATGATCTGAAAACTCTTAGAAACAAATGCCCATGTCCTTTTCTGTTTTCATTGTTCAAGGAATCTAATCATTGATATCACATTCATGTTTTACGTGAACCACACAGCATTAACAACTGCCTTCCCATATTGTCTCAATAGGTTTATCACCGAAGGAAGAGTGGCTGCATCAGAATGAAAAACTGTCAATGGGCTCACACCCTGCTGGACAGCTCCAAATTAATCATATAGTTCATTACAAAAACAGCATTTCTCTTCTTTTCCAGATGACAGTGATTATAGCCAGCCATGGAAAAGTTTCTCCAGATGAGGTGCCTGAAGGAGAGCACTGATCTGACTCTTCTGAAAGAGCAATGCTTTCCTTTCCCAGAGGCTACAAAGCACTATAAAAGAATGTTCTCCTTGGCTTCCCCCCATCTTTTCCCCTCAACATACACTTCTCAATTTATTGAATGGCTTCAGAGCCTGAACTGCAGAATTTAACTCCTGCATATCTGAGGTGAAGGGGATTCAACCTCATTAGCTTGACTTTCCTTCAAATCTCTTTGTTCTTTTCTATCTTACATTGAAAAGGCAAAGAAAGGAACAGAAGTGGGGGGAAAGCACACAAGCAGCCATGAATGGATAATTTACCTCTTTAAAATATCTCGTTTTCTAAGGCACTTAACCCAAGAAGTGACACAGAATAAGACAAGAAGGAAAGACTTTTCAGGACGGATAACCTACAATGTGGTTAATGAAGGCCAAGAGGTTGCACTAAGCTTACTGGTGGTCCCTTAGTTATGAATGACAGAAAAATGGGATAAATACTTAGGATAAATCTACAAAATAGTCATGTGTTTGCTTTTCAAGAGCCACTATGCTTTCTCTTGACCAAAACAGGGGGAGGAAAAACCAAAGAAAGAACCAAACCAAACAAACCTATAGGGTACTCCTAACACATAAATCTTAATTTCCTCTAGGGAAGGGAGGAAAAGATTTGACACTTGTGGAGCTTAAAGAGTACCTTGACCTTTTCGGAGCAGTTTTTCATTTGAGATTCATAAGTAATAAAACAGATAAAGATTAAATTTTACGGCTCTTTGTCACTTGGTTTGGTGATTTTTTGCTGTTCTCACAAAGGACATGGAAATGTTCCTCAAAAATAGTATAAGCTTGGGATGCACTAGGTGTTTTGACAAGAATTTCAGCAAGAGAAAAACTTGAACCAATGGCTCTGGGACAGACACAGTCTACATTTATGGTTGAAACTCTTGCTGACCTGGTAACTCTTACAAGTCTCTTTAGGGACTCGTCTGCTCGATAAGAAGGCAAATCTCCATCCCAACATGATATGGTTCTAAAGGTCATGAAGATTTTCTCCTTTTCTAGGCTTTACTATATTAATGGATTTTTTGCAAAATGGGGACTATTCTCAAAAAATTCCCAAAGGTATAAATTGAAGGAGCTCTTTTTCCTTTATTCTGGGGTTTGTAAATATCTTCTTGTTTTTTATTTCTGGTATCTAAACCTCTGTTTTGTTTCTCATTACAAAGTACAGGAACAATCTTATTCTATACCATTATTTGATAAACAAATCAATGCAAGAGACGTATGTTATTCCTCAAAATCAGCAAAAATGTAAACATCTGCTCTAAATCCCCATATGAAACACATTTTCCTTCGGGACATTTAAGTTTTCATTTCCTGATATATCATCTTTCGTGTCTCAGCCTTCTTATGGGAAATCCTGAAGCCATTACTCTGGATGAGGATAAATAAATGTAAGAACTCCAAAGCAATTAGGGAAAAAACCCAACCCAAACCATACCAAGCCAAAACATCCCTGATTAAATTGTTAACAATATACACAGGCCATGTGATCAGAGCTAGATAAAACAGGGTTAAAAAGACTGACAAGAGTTTTTCATTTTTTTCTTCCAAATATATGTTAAGAGGTCTTTGTATTTTGTATTTTTATTTGGGGGATTAGTGAAGATGAGAAAGGACTGGATAAAACAGGTTTCTGCTGCTTCGAACATAGGCTTGAATACCTTGATGTGAATTTATGTAATGGAACTACTATACAGGGTTAGGGCTTAGTACAATTCGAATCAAAAATCAAGGATCAGAGGGCAGTAAGAATGTCCTTTTTAGTCAGCAAATATTAGTGTGGAAGTCTTACAGACTGATTTCATAATGGTGGGAAAAACTGGTCTGAAAAACTATTTTGTACCTTTCCCCAAATAACTGTCTTGGACAATTCAAATTTTAATTATATCGTTGAAATCACCTTTGTTGGAAACCTACTTAAGGACTGAAAAGGAAAAAGACTGAAGACATTGGCCGGTGTTCTCACTGTGATGTCAGTACAAACAGATCTGAATATGCAGATTCCTCAGAAAGTTTTGACCTGGAATGAAAAGAACTAATTGAATTTAGTTTTATGACTCATCACATTGACAAATTACCCTTTTGCAACTCAGGATTTTTGCAAGATCCAAACAGATTCCACAGTACAATCAATACTGTTCAAAAGATGCATAAAGCTATAAGACACTAGCACAGGATAAAATCCTGATGTTAAGGACAGTGGGTAATTTTTTTTAAATCATTTTAATGTACCTAAAATGTGCTGAGAATCTTTATTACTTCATTGCTTTCTGACATGAAATAATCCTTGATGTGCTTAGTTTCTAAAATACCGGGTTTAAACAGTACTTCCTTCCTGAAACACTAAAGTGCATAGAGTTTATACATCCAAAATTTGAATTAAATTGAGTACTGGAGAGGAAGGATTGTATACCAGCCTGTTGATTTAGATAAGCCTGAAATTAAAGCAATTGGAGAGGTTCACAACGTGTCTGTATCCACAACCACGAAATTACATTGCTCATTTATTATGTTGTGTTTCAATACTGGATCCTGACCTGGTACTCTGCTTTAAAAGAGGGAAAATATGTCTTTCCGTATTACCGACAGTAATATTATGACTTCTTGTTCTGCTGGTACCTTCACTCACACTTTTCAAGTTTAAAATTAAATATAAAATTCATTAACATTCTCTCTAGAAACAGGTTTTAGATGTTTATCCTTTATCTTTTGCACATCAGCATGTTTATGGACATTAAATCTGTGAGTGGATTGTAAAGTATTGGCATTAAATAATTATATTTTAATTAATTAGACAAACCTTACTCTTACCACAGAAAAGTGAAAGTAGAGATTCTATTTATGCTTGTATTTTAAGAATACTAACAGCTGTATTTTTTTGTGGACTATGTAACAAACTGAAGGATTTGAACATTTTTGTTAGTTTTTTATTCACATGGTTTGCTTAGAATACTGCTAGAATACTACTTAGAATATCTTTTTTGATCCGTCTGAGATTGGTGTCATTAAAACTGTAGATTCGTAAGTAGCCAGCTGCTTAAATTAGAATCTGCATGCTATGCTGAATTTTAAACATGAATTCTGTAAAGGCTTTGTTCCAGCTTCCTTGAACTAACAGGGTCAAATTCTGCTTAAGATGTACATCTGGCCCCAGTTCCTGAAACAGGACATACTGTATTTTACGAAGAGCACTAAAGTTCAGCCAAGCGACCTTTTATGTATTTTACAAATGCAATTGCACTGTGTGCAGCTGCTGTGGTATTCTTCCAAGGTGTTCCCCTTATTTGTCCCTCTGCTTCTCCCAGTGATGCAAACTGAAATTATTCCATTGCTAATTACAGATTATATTAATAAATACCGGTGCTTAAGTAGGAGAGCAAGAATGTCTGGAAGTAACATCAGCAGTTCAGTGTCCAAGGAATAAAAAAAAAAACCCTCGAAAGATTTCTAACTTCTTTTCTGCCAAAATAAGTTTTAATACCACGATTCATCAAAAGAGAACAAAACCAAAGTCAAATATATGCTTTTTGACATAATTTGTCCTTCCACTACAATGTACAGAATGATGTACCCCAGAACCTGAAATAGCACACCTTCCCTGAAATTCAAAACAGAAGAGCAGTCTTTTCAAACATGCATCCAGTGATTATACCCATCTAGAAAGAAAATAATGTTATAACAATAAATTAAATTGACTGTGAAAAATTATTAACCAATAATTTTTGCTTCAGTTTGTAACTAAATTATTTAATAATGATATATGCTTTTAATTAATTTAACTGATCTACAGTTAATATGTTTCTATGTAATTATTTAATATATAATAAGTATAAATTTATTTATGATACCAAATACAATATTCAATATTATAACTGCAAGAAATAATGATATTTAATGGAGACTTGTCCTCTCTTGAAAACTCACACCATTGGCCACAGCAGTACTTCATTGGTTTCTACCAGTTTGAGTCCTGGGTTCTTCTTGGAAGCTTTGTTTTTGTACATCAGAATCTATTGAACTCCCTAAAATATATAGAATAAATACCTGTATGTTTTTATGTAACTGACTATATGTATTAACATGTACACCCATACATACATATGTGTCTGATTGGAAAAAAAGGATAAATAATAGAAATACACTGTAAGAATGTCAAGGTTAAAAATGAAGAAAATAAACAAATCACCACAATTAATGAAAGAGGTTAACATAATTCAAAGCTCTATGGCTAAAAAGACTCTGTGGTAAAAAAAGGTAGCTGCCGTACAAAATCATGTTAACTTGATAAATGCAGTATAAAGAACTGGCAATCATGTAAACTCCACACTGCAGAACAGATTTGTTAATGTTTTTACAACATATTAAAGTCACATGAATCATTAAGTCATCTTAGTTGTTTGGGTTTTTTAACAGTTCAAAGTGAGTTAGGATGTTATTATCTTTAACTGTAAAATTTCTGAAAAAACTCTATCAATGATCTCATATGTTGTAAAACAGTTTGATTTTCTAGATTTTTTGGGGGGGGGGTCCCATCAGTATTGAATTTTCACTTGCCTGTTCAATGAGTGTTTTACACTCTAATTAAGCCAATATTAATATCAGTAAAAAAAGGGAGCAGCTCTACGTTATGTCAGGTGTTCCGTCATATGCTTGGTTCAATTACAGCACAAACCCTTAGTTTTCCAATCAATTGAAAAGAATGGATATGTGCATTTGTTACATTAGATTATAATAACCTGTGAGACAGAAGTGGTGCAACACCATGTGGAGAGAACCTTTTCCATTCTCTGGAACACAGTGCTCATCTTTCCGAGGTGACTGTATTTAGCTGGGCTGAGGGAGCTGGAGTTTAACTAAAAGTCAAAACTTCCCTATTTTTCTCTTGTCGCCTTCTCAGAATCCATGCCTTGTAGTGATAGAGCTTCAGAGAAACTGAAGTACTAGAAGGCCAATTGTCTTAGACATCCTGAGGAACTGAAAGAACAGAATAGCTCAGTTAACTGATGCATTGGTGAGATATTCATTTCCACTACTTTCCACATAAAATAATTCAAGAAAAACAAGTAAATATTAATGGTAGTTTAATATAGCTCCCTTGAACAGAAAGCGTGCCTCAAATATTGATGACTACTACAAACAGGGATACTCTTGCTTCTCTGCAGGTGCATGGGCTGTAGATCCTTTTGTGCTTGCAAATGATACTGAGTCTCTAGGCAATTATAGTCTACTGGGACTTCCTGTCTGCTAAGAGATCAGGGCCAGCTATCTGCTGTGAGTGAGTTTCATTGCAGCCCCTGGAACTGCACTTTGTCAGAATTTCTGACATGCAAATTTTAATAAGAGTTGTATGAGAGACTGAAATAAATCTGTAAATTAACAACCAATAGTCAATCATTCCTGTGCTAATCACAGATTGTATATACACATGAAAACCAACAGAAGCCATAAACCCCTTGTTTTTCAAACCATTAAATTCTTTGAACTTTGAGATGTTTTCTCATTGTTGTAACAAAAGTACTTGTCATACCTGTTTTAGAAAGTATCAGGGAGGTGAACAAGAGCTGCTTCCCAAGTAACGGGTTTTTATCACATGGGGATAAACTGACAGTCAAAAATAGGCATAAGCACAAAAAAAATAGATAATGTTCACTCATCTTTTTTCTTGCTTGTTTCAAACTGTTCTGAGAGATTTAATTTCAGAACAGGAAAAGATTCTCTTCGAACTAAATGAATCCCTTTTGGCATTTGAATTCAGGAGCTTAAGCACTTCCTATAATTAAGTCCAAAGAAATACTTATTTTAGGCTTAAATAAATCCCCTTGGAGCTGTCAATGAATGCTAACTTCTCTGGGCTCCAGAGAGATGCAGGGGTCCAGGGATTTCTCTTAAGTGCCTCATTACCCATTAGCTTGCAAAACACATTTATTTTCAATACCTGTAATATGATATTGAGTTTTAAGAGAGCAAAAAAAAAAAATTTAGAATCCAGCAGCAATGTCCCCTTATGAAATTTAATATGGAACTAACTTCAATCCCAGGTTTTTTTTTCCTGATGTAAGCTAACATGAAACACCATACAGGAAGCTTTTTTCTTTCTGCTTTTTATGCACCCCATCCCCACCCCCATCTTTGAAAACAATGTACAAAAAGGGACTCTTCTGCTGCCTGCAAGAGGTGTCTAATTACTAGCTGGAAACTCCATTCATCGCCCAGGTGTTAGAAAACACAGCCCTCTAATAGCAGGCCATTGCACTCCAGTGAACTTGCCCTGCAGGGGTTTGGGCTGTTCAAGGCCAAGCCTAGGGTAACCTGTTCACAACCACATGAAGGAGGTCTATAGTTCTGTTTATAACAGTCCTCCTTTAATTCCTGTTCTTCCTCCACTATCCCCACACATATTTGAGAAAAAAAGACATTGCAGGAAGAAGCAAACGCCTACAACCACCTGTACAGCAATTCTTTTATGCATAGAAAGTAATTGTTGGCTCTATCGTGCAAAAGCAGAATGAAGTATGCATGCATGAGCAGTTATCAAGCATTAATGTAGAAAAGAAATAGAACTAAAAAGAAAAATAAAATAAATCCACAAAGCAGTCACATAAAGTAGTATAAAAAGAAATTTAAAAGTGACTTGAAGAAATTAAAAAGAAGCTGTTTGGGGCAGAGCTGTACGTCATAGATTATATTCGCACTTCTAATGATCAAATCTAATTCCTTTCCTTTCCTCTCCTTTCCTCTCCTTTCCTCTCCTTTCCTCTCCTTTCCTTTCCTTTCCTTTCCTTTCCTTTCCTTTCCTTTCCTTTCCTTTCCTTTCCTTTCCTTTCCTTTCCTTTCCTTTCCTTTC
>VZRV01003483.1:599629-720773 GCA_013398115.1 Falcunculus frontatus
TGCCCTGCCCTGCCTTGCCCTGCCCTGCCCTGCCCTGCCCTGCCCTGCCTTGCCTTGCCTTGCCTTGCCTTGCCTTGCCCTTTCCTTTCCTCTGCTTTCCTCTGCTTTCCATCTTATTTATTTGGAACTGGAGACTGATGGCATAAACAGACACACTGTCTTGTGCACTTAAATAGTTGAAGCATCTGTGCACAATAGTCTTATAAACCTTCATGTTTGTCTTCCTGATATTTCAATTTAATTTTATAGCCATTAGAGCACTAGCAGAGACAAACACATCCCTTTCACACAATTGGCCGGAGCCTCGATCTTGCAGGAGTTCAATTTTTGCTAGTTTTAAACAGTCTAGTACTCAAATTCCACTATGTGTATGCCAAGAGGCCTATCCCTGTTGGTGCAAAATACACTGGGTGTAACTATAATTGAGTTTTAGGTCAGATCGGGAATGCACTTTTGAAAACAAATCTGATCATTGTGGAGCCACTCTCCTCACAATGTAGTCTGAAAGAGGGAGTGCTAAATGGATTAGTAAAATGCAAAGTAAAATGCAAGATGTGTGCAAGGAACAAACTTAATTTCTCAAAACTGGTAATGGATGTTCAGCCCGTGGGACCACCCTAGATTTTGTGAAATGTCCTAAAAAGCATATAGTGTTGACATACCAGGTGTTCAACACCAGCTGGGTCCTGTAGCATGAGTTGTGCTGGAGTACTTACTAATGCTGACATGATGTGTGAGCATCTGCTGAGCAACAGATATTCATCAGACCAACAATCTCTGGATAGTCCTTCTATTTCTTGTCTGTCTCTGAAGTGATAGATAGATAGTCTTTCTGTATCAATTGTTTATGAGCCACTCACAGAATCACAGAATCTATGAGGTTGGAAAAGACCTCAGAGATCACTGAGTCTAAACTTTGGCTGAAAAACACCATATCAACTAGACTGTGGCACTAAGTGCCACATCCAGACTTTTATAAATACCTCCAGGGATACCACCGGCTCCTGGGTAGCCAACTCCAATGCTTGACAATCCTTTCTATGAAAAATTCCCCCTAATGTCCAGCTGGAACCTCCCCCAATGCAGCTTAAGGCTACGTCCTCTTGTCCTGTCACTGGTTGTCTGGGAGAAGAAACTGACCCATAGCTGGCTACAACCTCCTTTCAGGTAGTTGTTGAGAGCAATAAGGTCTCACCTGAGCTTCCTCTTCTCCAGGCTAAGCAACCCCAGCTCCCTCAGCTGCTCCTCATAGGACTCGTGCTCCAGACCATTCACCAGCTCCGGTGCCCTTGTCTGGACTCACTCCAGTACATTTCCTGAATTGAGGGTCCAGGAACTGAACACAGAACTTGATTTGCAGCCTCACCAGTGACAATTATAGGAGGACAATCACCTCTCCCATCCTGCTGGCCACACTATTCCTGATACAGGCTTGGATGCCATTGGACTTCCTGGCCATCTGGGCACACACTAGCTCATATCCTTGTTCTTGATTGGCCCCCCCAGACCCTTTTCCACCAGGCAGCTTTCCTTCCACTCTTTCCCCAAGCCTGTAGTTCTGCATGGGGTTTTTGTGACCCAGCTGCAGGACCCAGCATTTAGTTATGTTGAACCTCATATGTTGGCCTCAGCCCATCAATCCAGTCTGTCCAGATCCCTCCGTAGAGCCTTCCTACATTCCAGCAGATCTAGACCCCCACCCAGCTTGGTGTCATCTGTGAATTTACTGAGGGTACACCAATTCCCCTCATTCATATCATCAGTAGAGATATTAAACAAGACTGGGCCTAATAGCGAGCCTTGAGGACCACTAGTGACTGGCTGCCAACTGGATGCAGAACCATTTGTCGCCACTCTCTGGGCCTGGCCATCATCCAGTCCTTAACCCAGTGCACCTGTCCAAGCCGTGGATTTCCAGCTTTTCCAGAAAAATGCCATGGGAGATGGTGTCGAAGGTTTTGCTGAGGTCTAGCTAGCCAACATCCACAGCCTTTCCCTTATTCACAAGGTGGGTCACCTAGTCATAAAAAGAGATCAGCTTGGTCAGAGGACCTGTCCTTCCTAAATCCTTGTTGACTGGTCCTGATCTTTTGGTTGTCCTGTAAATGCCGTGTGATGGCACTCAAGATGAACTGGTCCATAATCTTGCTGTAGCTGCCTGGATCCTCCTTCCAGCCCTTTGACCAACCTCTAGTCATCTGGGAGAGCTCCAGTCAGCCAGCTTGATGATAAATGATGGAGAGCACCTTGGCGAGATCGTCTGACGTCTCCCTCAGTACCCTCAAGTGATCCCATCCAGCCCCACAGACTTATGAGTGTCTAACTGGCACAGCAGGTCACTACCTACTTTCTCCTGGAAGGGGATTCTATTCTGCTTCCTGCCCCTGTCTACCAGCTCAGGGAGCTGGTTGCCCTGAGGATCATGGATATTTCTGTTAAAGACTGATGAAAGGATCGCGTTAAGTACCTCAGCCTTGGTGACAATTTCTCCCCCCACCCCCATCCAATAAAGATGGAGATAAAGAATCCAGAAAGTATCAAGAAGGAAACGGAGTATCACAAAGAACCTCCCTCTTTCATACATGAATACCAAAGTGTTTGTAAACTCACAAATAATTGGTAGAAAAACAGTGTAGTTCTGTACGTTGAAGTAAACTCAAAACTTGTGGTGTAAGATACATTTACTTCATGCTATGTGGACATCCCTACAGAATAAGATTCTACAGGAATCACAGAAAGTGATTCATGCAATTGTACTGAAACACTTAGCTTAGGATGAGATTTATCTGCTGAAATGTCCCTGAATATATATCTACGCACATACATTTTCACATATATAAAATTATATTATACATTATACACATATGAAGTTAAATGAACAGTATATTAGTGTATACTTGTTGGGGTGAATAATAAACATAATGCTCCTCACCTGTACAGCTGGAGAACAGACTGATGTTTACGCAGAGTGTCACATGGGTTAAAAGCCATGATGCCTTTTCCTTTTTCTGCAACCTGGGCTTAGAAACAGCACCAGGCAAAAGTAGCTACGCAGTTTGTTGAGTAGAGTTGCCAGTCTAAGTAAGCCTGACTCCTGGCAAAGACCAGATATGTCTAACTGAATGGCAGCAACATGAACTATATTTGTTGTGGCATTGTGCCACATTAATGTCACTCATTGTTATCCAGAATAATGTCCTGACATTTCAAACACAGCCTCGAGAAGCAGGAGCCCATCTTCTTCCACCCATACAGAAATTCCCCGTGTTTTTATTTCCTGATAGGGCTCTAAGTACTCTGGGAAGTGCTGTCTCTTTGAGGTCTTATAGTACCACCCTGGGTTAAGAGCTCAGAAAATAATACGCACAAAAATACTAATACAGGAAAGGTGTGTCTTCTCTTATAATTATTGGCATTAACTGGAAGTGCCTCTAATCTAAACAATAGGTTTTTATTACATTCAGACTGAGACATTGAAGGAAACAAAGAACTGGTCCTACTTTTCAGAGTACATATTTGCAATAATGAACTAGGTTCTGTTGCCGAACTTGGAAGCATAGTAAACATTGCTTGGGTCTCAAGTTCATGAAGATTCTGAAATTCTCGTCTTTAAATTTTTCTAGACACCTTGTTCTTGAAGTATCACAACCACCTCAGAAGCATCCATTTATAAAATTTCCATTTCTATCTAACAATTTTTGCACCCTGTTCCAGGCTTTTCTCTTGTTAATAAATATTTTCAAAATTATTACAGACCTCTTTCTCATGAGAATTTGGTATTTACTTAAAAAATTCCTATATTCAATCAGATTTTTTACTGATCTTTTTACAAATATTATTTCTGAATACAAAAGTTTTCAGAAGTCTAATTATAAAAATCTTCTAAAGTGTTCTTCTGACAAGAAAAATTAATGAATAAACTCATATGTTTTTCTTATTTTCCCAGTAACTGCACCCTCCAATTCAATTTGCTGATATTACTTGTTTTCTTTTCACCAACTTTCCCAGGCCTCTACTTCCTCTGCGATGAGAGGCCTTTCCAACTGCATTATCTCCAAACTCCCTTGTTGACAGAGAATTATTCTTTCAGTTCCTTTGGAAGGACAATATCCCTTTGAACCATCTGCCGAGGAGATATGCTATTATAATTTTCATTCCTTTTTCTTCCTCTTTCCTCCCTCAAGGAGTAAAATGTGTGTACCTCAATCAAAAACTGAATGAATAGCTATTTCTCTCAGATCTTCATCTGTGTTTTTTATATTTTACTCATTCCAGAAGAGGAAGCTGAATGGAACTTTTTATATCAACTAAAATAAATAATTTATCCCTGAAACATCAAGTGATCTTCTGCAGAGTACTGCTTATACTCTCTCTCTAATCTTACATTTTACCAAGAGGAAAGGTAAAAAACACCAGGATGAACAGTAGGGACTCTAAGACATTTTTCTGGAAGGTATCTTCACTTTAAAAGATTTTAAAAGCATATGTAGAAATCTGTAAGCCTAAAAGCTTGCCTCAAAATAATCTTTTCAGTGTATTTTTGAGCTATGTAGCAATCCTATGTAAACACCACAGCATTAGACTGCTGCTTGTTCTGCTTACTTACTATCATAGGCAAATCTGTTTAGTCTCTTTGTCAAGTTATTCATAGTTTTGGATTCAATGTTATCCTGTGGCTCTGAGCTCCATTTCTTTTTTTTATTATTTAACACATCACTGAGTGTCACTAGATTCTTATAAGAATCTTAAGAAAATAAAAATTTTATTACTTTAGAAATCACCATGTCTGTCTAATTTTGTGTCAGCATGATCTTGTATATCTATTTCTGTTTGAGTGACACAGACCACATAATATATGTTGAATATGTTCTGCTCTTTACTTTCTTACCTTTAAAAATATTTCCTTTATCAAACATGTTCAATTTATTAAAAAAGAGCTCCAACCAAACAATAGTAATTTGCTACTGCTCCTATCTGCCACAGCTATGGGAAACACATTATTCTCTTTGGTTTTGGAAAACTCTTTGATATGTTTGATGGGTGTCATCGTGAGCTCTCTAAATCTTCTGTTCTTTAAGGTAAGAGGCACCACAAATTTCATTCTTTTCTCATACATTTAATTTTCCATACTTGTCACTGTTTTCATTAAGACTCTTAATTTAGTCTACATACTATGATCCTAAAGTATCTAAACTTGAGTTCCAGCTGATATTGTAATATTGCTCAGTAGAGAAGATGAATCATTTACATGTCCTGCAAACTTAATTCCTAGTTAAACACCTCTATTTGATTGTTTTCTTCATAAAAATATGGCAGAGTGAAGATCTGGTTCCCAGTAATATCGGAGCCTTTTCTTAAGAGCTGCTGTAAAATAGTTTTCTTACCTTGTATTTCTCCAACCTAAATGGTTCTATTATTCTCTGTTTATTCTTACTTTACAATGTCCCTTCTTAAACATCCATTTCATTTTCTTCTCAGTCAATTTCACAACCTCTGTTGCATATGTCTCATATTTGTCTCTTGCTGAAAATTCCTCATCTGTCTACAGAGTATTCATGGAAGTCATTCCATATCACTGGTTAGTCAGTTGATTTTCAGCGTACTTTTTCTACTTCTGGTGTTCAGTAGAATGATAAGATGTCAAAAGATTAATATACAAAGTGTTTTTAACACAGTTTATTGAATAGTAAATGTAGTTCTGTTACCTTATGGAGAATTGTTTGTAAAATAAGTACAAACATCAGAATCAAGCTGCAGAAGAATTAACACATCAGTGCAAACCCAAAATATTTCCATGCTGCACAGTTTCATCTTGGTAAGTTTTATGCCACATCTCCTATTCAGAAAGCAGACAGATGCATTCTGTTACTGAAAAACCTTTTGCACACCTGTCCTCATGTGGCTTCCTGGTCTATTGTGTAAGTCTACAATGCCTTTTGTTGGTGAAGAATGTTGACACACATTTTATAGATGTGATAGTGGGAAGTTATTTAAATTGTTCATGCAATTGTCAGTTTGGGTCAAACAATATAAAAACCATTTCATACATTTCTACTTGTTTTTACCTTATTGTGTGTTTCATCCAGAATTCACTGAAATCATGAGTTTCATTTAACAAAATTTCTTCTGCGTTTCAGTGCTTTTTGGTGAGGCTTCAACTCTGATGTTTGCTTGTTCTGGTTTTGTTGAAACAGTTTTGGTTTTGTTTGCTGAACTGCAGATGGACTCCATGGACTGGAACTGTCTTAACAGCAAAGATGTGGCCTTCACCATTAAATATCACACTACTCTGTGGCAATTTAGTGATTATTCTATCCATCATATGGAATTTTTGGTATGTTGGCAGACATTGGACACTGATGAAATTCCAAATGTCAGGAAGCTATTTCAACTGAGCTCAGGGTATTTGTTGTTTTAACTGGAAAGCAGTACTGGCAATGAAACACTAGGCTAAATCAAAATATTAATTGTTGTGCATTTTTTATTCTCTAATTAGGCAAGAGCTTTAAAGTTAGTTTAAAGTTAGTGTAACATTTCAGCAAGCAAAAATAACTTAGCACAAAACTGCTCATGACTTGAGGATTGCGTGTGTCATTTTTATGTGTGTGTATATGCATATACATGTCAAGTGTACATAAATGAGGGCAAACTTTTTAACTGGAAAAAAATACAGTAAGGAAGTAGTAGAAGGAAACTTTTCTTCATAAGATGAATGTAGTAGGTTTTATAAAATTCCTTACTACAGATGCCTGAATGGCTTAGCATTCTTTTTTGCAGTATGACCCCATTACTGCAAAATCTGAACTAGAGATAGGCAGAGATAAAATTTTTCACCAGTACGTATAAAAACACTGAAAGTCCAGAATTCCAGGGAGGAGACTCACCTCATGTAACTTTAAATGTCTGAAACTGATCATCAGCATGTATTACAATTGCCTTATGCTCACTGTACCATCAGCAGAGGAACATGAAATCTTGAGGAGCACAGTTTGTCTCAGCTTCACATCTAAAATCTCAGTTCGGGTCAACTCCCTTTTCTTCTCCACGGACTATAAGTAAACCTTTTATGATCAGCTCAGATAGAAACATTTAAATCTTACAACCCTAAACTATGGGAGAAATGCTCCAAATTTTGACAAAAAGACATTTTGAAGATACTGGTCATTTCTTTAAGTCAGTGACAAATCAGTAATCATGAAAAAGGCTGTGATTAATTTTGACGTTGTAAGGTTTTTGAGCAAGAGCTTGACCAGAAACATGCAAACAGTAACCTCACTTGTAACATAAATTTAATGGAATGACTTAGATAATCAAGGTTGGGATTAAGTACATGAGAACAAGGGCTCTTACCATCTTGTCTGTCTGTCGAATTTCATACATTATATGGGTTCTGTACACTAAACTTGATAGGCATTACCACCTAAACCTATTTTGTATATTCTTAATTTTAGATTTTGTAGATTTTTGTCATTTCAGTTCTCAAAGATACTGGAAAAAGAAGATATTGTTTGTAAGATTTTCATAGCTTCAAAGGAGGTAGAATACAGTGGATTTTCACACCAACCACTTGTCACAAAATTTTCCAATCTTCCATTGCTTAATTAAGCCAAGCATTTTTAATAGCTGTGAAACAGACTAAACATCAAACTGTCCTAATCCAAAAGCTGCACCTCTGAAGTCCGTTCATTTTCACTTTAAAACTTAATTGAACTGACTTTTCTGAAGTTAGCACTTGATAAAATCTTGATGAAATATTTTTAATTATGATATAATTCATGTTTTCTCTTTAAATAAGGAGTACGTATTATTTTGTGACTAGTGACCTTAAGAACTGTAGTAGAGACAAATTTAACGGTGAAATATAATCAGCTTATCTCAAAGAAAATCCATGCCATATTATTAATGCTAAGCTGTTAACAAGATTTTCCTAATGTTAGAAACTGCTAGCTGGAAGTTACAACACATATCAAAAAATATGTAAGGTGTCCATGGATGTAATGTTTTGTACCACTGTTATACAACTCCAACACTTTCAAAACACTTTCATATATAACACATTATATATATATATATATATGTATATAAAATATATATATATATGTATAGTTCTCACTATAAATTTATGTCAACTTGATCTTTCTTTGATGACACAGAACCATAAAGAAAGGTCATTATACATATTGCAGTCATAAAAATCACAAATAGTACTGTAAAAGATCTCTTGTGGAGCACAAGAAATAAAAGAGCTTGAGCCTGTGGGTGTAATGTGGCTGAGGAGAGAGAATCTATTGTTTCCACTGGTGGTAAATCAACTGGCATTCCCTAAGGATTTTAGCCTACACCCACAAATATCCCTCTGCAAAAACAAACTGATTTCCTTTCCAGTCCCACATGCTGCTCACCCTGATGTCAGAGCAGTGAGGATATTATTGACCAGAAAACAGTAAAAGTAAATGCTATTAAGAGCTTCTTTTTGTACAGTTAAATTGATTTTATCGTTCAAATAAACCTGAGCTTCCTTTGGAAAACACACACAACTACTTCATGCTTAATAATTCAGCAGTTTATAGCTAAAAATCCTGTTCTCAGCTCAGTACTCCAGCAAGTGAAAGTATTGTCTTTGTGCAGAGATATGTTCCCCAAAATGTATCTTCTCCATTTTCTTTTTCTTCTCTCCTGCAAAAAAGGTTTTAGAATTTAATAACATTTTGTTTCACCTTTATCACAACACTGTGGCTTAGATTACCTTTCTTGTCGAATTGCTATTGGGAAAATTTTAATTAGAGTGGAATGGAAATAACAATTTCTTGAAAGTTTCTAATAAGCTTAAAATCTGAGATGCAAAAGACTGGTGGCAGCAAAAAACTTCAAATATACCTCAGCATTCTAAAACCTACACGTATTTTTCTGTTAATCTCCATTGTTAGAAATTTCACGAGGGAAGCCATGGAATAAATGGAGTAAAAAATAGCAGTTAGAAAGTCACAGAACCAATCAGAAGAGGAACTAACATATAAAACGTAGACTTTTTTTCCTTGTTATAATTGTTTCACAGATGATTTTTAACTTTAGAACTATTGATGACATATTTTTAATGCCTTTCATCTATTCTTTCATCTATTTCACCTAAACATATGGATTGATATACCTCCTTGTACAGGGCATAACCATGGCTTTTCAATGTTGATTAGAATAAACAGGTTTTACTTAGTTTTTTATCAAAGAAAAATCCTCATTACATGCAGGTCTCTGAGGCTGAGGTAATTCTGGTTTAAGAAAAAAATAGAAAGCACATTTTTATCATTTTACAGCAAGCCCAGGCTACAAGAGCAATTTTATGGAGATATTTACTTCTTTGCTGAGTCCATCTGGGCTTGCTCTAGTTAGTTATATAAAAAATTACAGGTTTACCTTTTTTTTGAGTATACATTATAAATTGAAATACTGTGACTACATTATTGTGCTCATGATCAAAACAGTCCCTCACATTTAATATTTTCTAATATATTTTCATGTAGCTTTTATAAGAGTACAATTTCATATATTACATGGGAAATCTAAGATGAAAAGCACAACGTAAGAGGAAGTACAGCTTATATCTTACTATTTAGAGAGTCAAAATTTAATCTCTGCATAAAACAGAAGACAGGTTGGGTTCCATGAACGACTCCTGAATAGGAATGTAACCCTTTTTCGCTTTTAGAAAAGGAAAATCCTAGCACTAACATAACACTGAACCTACCATCAGTGCTTCCTGATGGTAACTGCATTCACATTATTATTTAATTTACCCCTTGAACTGTCTTTGTAACACTTAAAAGTCACCATTCTCTTCTGTATATATTCTGCTGTAAGGTAGCAATTAAATGGAAAACTGTAGCACCTTTGCAAGCTGTTTTGTTTTACTCCCCAGTTTCCAGATGGCACGGAACAGGTGATACAGCAACACAGAAAGTATTGTTTACAACAGGGAAGCACTTCAGTACGCATAGCAGAGCGTCTCATCTCACTGCAGCTATATCTCCACAAAAAAGAAGAAAAGGACCCCACGACAATATGAAGTTTACAACAGCAAAAGTGCACGACAGGCGACCAAAAAAACAGTCTCCCCTTCCTTTTAAAGAAATGTAGAGGCAAAGGGAAATTTCCTGCCTCTCTGCCTACCCTGAGAGATAGTCATAGAGCTAAAAGACATATCTCAAGATCATGGCCAGCAATTCCAAACCCTATTGTCATCTCTTCTCTCCTTGCTGGAAAGACACAGATATGCATGTCTTTTCTTATATATGTCTATTAAGACTGTTAGTTAAGATATTTATTTTTCTTAGTGTTAGATTGTTCAGCAGAGTCATTTTGCTTTGTTTTATGCTTCAACTAAGGAAGTCCAGGCCTTATGTATTATGAAAACAAAGGCAATACTGTCATCAGACGTGTTAGTACAACACAATGGAATGTGTTGACTCTCAAACCAGTTAAGATCCAATCCAGAAATCTCTAAAAATTACTTAAATTAGCTTTTACCCGTCCATCTATCTATACATACATTCATACATAATATATACAAAAGCACACTATTTTAACTCTTTTTCTTTTTTTTTTTTTCCCCTCACATGATTAGGAAACTTAGTGCATTTTCTTCTGGAACCTGAAGGCACCCGTTCCCAAAAGCTCTCATTTTACCACTAGAGGGCCGGTAGATACTAGATTTCTTTAACTTTCCCATTATATAGCTAATGCAGGAAGAATCTGGAGCAGGAGCAAATATTATTTCTGGCAATGTGTCGCTGCTTTGTTTTGCTTGTTTGCCACTGGACGCTGCTCACAGAATCTAACTGCTTGAGTTGTTATGAGGCAAAGATTTGAAGTGCACAATTCTCGTGATGGGATCAGAACCGCATAAGTAAATATATTAACTACCATGTTTATCCAGCTTATTACATGTAAACCCTCTCCATACACACCAATATGCTAAAGGTGACACTTGCACAAATGGCTGCACATGGGCACATGCATTTGAACTCAGTTGCAAGTTGCCTGAGACCTTGCATCAAGTTTTCAGAAATGATTGCTACCTAGGGTATATTAACAACCTTCTTTGCCACTTCTGTGATATAAAATTATTTCAAAATATTACTTTAGGATGTTTACACATTTTTACTTTTAAGTAAAACTACTTTGCGACAATTAGGATAGAATAAATTAAAACTCTTGATCAGGGCCATTAAAAATTGATTCAATACAGAAAGATACCTGATGGAGCTTCATGAATCTACCTCAGCAATATCTGCTGGAATGATTTTCAAGTACCAGCTAAAGTGCATTCCTGTGTATTTCCATTTAAGCCATCTGCCAATCTTAATACTTATTCCTGAGGGAGGAAATCTTCCAGTGCTGTTTTTCATTTGATTTGCAAGGACATCCTGTTTAGGCACTTATCAAAAGAACAGAAGAATAGATGCCAAATTCCACCAGTCTTGGTTTAGAAAACTTAATGGGTAAGAGTAAAGTAACAAGCTATATTTAAAAGAATCTGCAGCATTGTTCCTTTACATTTGAAAAATATATGTTGCTGCTTTCAGGCCAGATATATTTATGCATGTCTCCACAGTAACTGCTCTGCTTCCTAAACATAAAAGGATTTTGCTGAAAGTTGCCGAACTCCACTGGTTTGATGATTAAAGATGAAATCCAAAAGAACTACTAAACAAGTGAGCTATGCAAGGAGAAATCATGACTGACTTAAGGCACCAGTTAGCTCAGTTGCCTAAACAGTCGTTGACCACAGGGTTCAAAGCAGGAGTGTTTACGTACTCAGATGACTAAAGTTCTGCTACTGTACTTGTTTAGACATGCTGCCATTGTGTCTGAGCCAAGGTCTTGGTGCTTATCTCATGCTTCAGTCTGTTTGGATCAAGCCAAAGACTATGCCTAACTCTCACAAAATTCATATGTTGGAGGGAAAGGTGAAGGGAGGAGAGAGGAAGAGACTAAACCTAAAGAACCCTCACAGCACTGAGTACAACACAACCACACAGCTACCTCATGGACTGCCATTTCCAAAAACTGCTGAAGAGAAGCTGTAGGTTTGCCCTGGACTGTTGGTGTTCATTGCTTCTTCCAAAAAGAGTGTCTAACTAGCAGTCTGTGTGCAAAGCTGGAACTGCAGTGGGAAGATTCTTGCATTAAATGTCGGGCTACTGTGCAAAACTAGGTCAGTGAGATGTACAGGAGAAGCCTATGCATTGCCCAGTAGTTAATACAGCTGCGCTCCCTGGTGGGAGAAGGGATTCTTTAAGTTCCATTTCCTGATTCAAAGATTTTATACTTTCTGCATTAAAGAGTCATTGGACAAAATGCCCTAACTTTAATGGCAAGAATTAGAATTCAGGGAGAACAGGGAGAAACAGACAAGCAGGGACCTGTCTCAGTGAAAAGTGCTGTTTTCTTTGCACCTAATCTCTCAGGAGGCTGAATTCCTAGAGTTCCCACTGGCTTCACAGTCAAAAATTCCCATCCCAGGATAAATTGCAACCAAATACTGTCAAGGTTTTGTGATCAATATGATTAGGTGACTCTGCCAGCTATGCTCTCTTCCAGGACCTCTTCTCACCAGTAAAGCTCTTATCGATGCTGAGGATAGAAGTGGTTTCCCTCCAATGTAAACTGATCCATCTCAGCTATTCACTTTAGGGGTCTTTTACAGGCAAAGAACAGGGGTTTGAGAAATAATCCATCTCATCCAAAGTTAGATACCGAAGCTAAGTTCCATAATTTTGAATAACCATAAAGGGGTCAATTTCCTTCTGTTAAATAGAAAAGAGTTAAAGTAGCCACTCAGAGGAAAAGTTCTATCATATGGATACCCAAAATCAAGTGAGCAATAGTGCCTACAATTTCACCGGGAGGTTTGCTTGCTTAGGAGTAGCCAGTCGCAATCTCCGACCTTCATTTTAGTTAAATAGCAAAACACTCAGTGAAGTTCTGACCAAAATATTATTTTTTAATAAAATATTTTCTAATGCAAAGAGAACCTTAAGAACAAGTCCTGAATTTTTTCTTCATAGCAAATAAAACTTGATTGAAGGCACAGATACAAATTTGGAATCTTTTCCTACTAACAGGAAGAAAAAAAATTGATTAAAGGTGGCCTGATTTAGTGTAATTAGTAAGCCGTTGATATCTGCTGTTTTGAAAAACAGCATAAGTGTTAATGTGAATCTATGACTAGGAGCTTTAAAATATGCTGTTGAAAAATGGGACAATAAAGTCTATTCCCAGGTATCCACCAAATATTAGCAACTGAAGTTACCTTTGCATGGTTCTGTGATACCTCTGCACAGAGAGGCAGGGTGGAAATGCTTTTTCTCTATTAGATTATCTAGTCCTGCATCAGTCTTGACCTACATGTGCTTTTCCAATGCCGTTCTGCTCTTATGTATGCAACTTGCATAATGCTGGGCTTTGCTTCCTGCTGGAATTATTAACCCTGTGAACTTCTCCTTCTTGTCTCCAGAGCCAAAGCAACAAAATATTAAGTTACTGGCCAAGAGCCCATGTGTGGCTAAAGAGATGTTACTGGGGCTTGCCTATTAATGAAGACAAGACTGTTTCAAACCTGAAAAAGAATGTATTTTTAAAATCATGGTGGAACATGTTTCTTTCTACAAGTGTATATAATACAGAGAAACCATTAGTAAAACAGCCATAACCAAAAAACCCCCAAAAAACCACAAAAAAACAAAAAAAACCAAAAAAAAACCCCAAACAAAACCCAAGTTAGGGGATTGACATGGATGGGGAATCAAAATACTGAACACTGTTAAAGTTGTAACTCAGATAAGTGACTGCCAGGAAATTGAGAGTTAAAGATGACATTCCATCACAAGGTCATGCTGCTGTTCCTGTTTCTGAGTTCTCATAGACACTGGAGAAAACTTTATGATCTGAATTGCCTTGGGTTTGTTCACTGGAGTTCCTAATGCAAGCATTTAAATGTGGCTTTCCTCTGTATGAACATACTCCATTCATGAACTCCAGGCTTACAGTGACCCATTTTGAAATGCCCCTTTAGCTGTAGGAAGAGCTAGTTTGTCACAATAACTGATCATGAACCACAGAAAAGCTCCTCAGTCACATCTTGCAGCATGAAACTAATATTTTTATATTTTCTAACATGGCTCTTCTTTCATATTCATTTTTTAAAAGGGAGATTGGCTGCGATAGTATTTTACTAAGTAATTCTATCTGATCTGGCACTGTTAACTCAGTCAGGAGAGATATCTCCGAACAAAGCAGTGCTCATTTGCTCAAACGTCTAAGCTATCACAAAGATATTTTAAAAATTACTGATTGCAGTTCAACAGGAGAGTCAGTTTGAAAGAGGTATCAGTTCATAGTCATGAAAGACCAACACATCCATCTAGTCTATCACTTGATGCTTTGGAGGCAGAATAACTGGTTTGTCTATCCTTTGACAAGGAGACAAATCAGCCTGGTGTTAGAGCCAAATGATTTTTGGCTTAGCAATTTATAGGAATATTGCAGAAACTTACTTGCGAGAGTAGATACATAGGAAATAAAGGTCAGAAAGGATTAAATCCAAGACAACTCTAGTAAAAATCACTGCAATTATCTTGGGAAAACCAGGAACAAAATATCAATACACCACACTCTCACTTATCTTAACACAAACTTCCTTTTTTTTTTTCTTTCTTTCTTTTTTCCCCCTCTCTCTCATTCCATTAAGACTATTAAAATTCAGAGAATTAATTTATAACTGTGCCGGCATTCCTGTGCACCCTGACGTTTGCTGCTATCAATTGGCTCTTTATGCCTCTCAGTGGAGGCCGGATGTTTGCAGTTGCTGGCAGCTGTTGTTCGAGGCCCCCGAACAGCTGATGGACTGGCAGCCGACATTGAGAGAGAGCAGCCCGGAGCCTGGGAAAGAGCCCAGCGCTGAATGCGCTCGGCTCTGATGGGTAATTAGCTTAGTACATGCAAGATTAGAGAGCTAGCGCGGGAGATAGGGCATCTGACCTGCTTTCCAAAAGTCATTAGAAATTAGAAATGGTAATTCTTTCACTAGAAATGTAAAGAATTTTGTGAATGGAACTGGTTGGCTTTTTTTATCAAAGAAACGCTGCTAGGAGTTGATCTCCTTTGAGCATTTATTCAAACAAATGGTTATTGTGTTATTTCACTTTCTACAGTGAAATAGTAGATTTTAAAAATTGTTTAAAAATAAATACATACGGGCTTGTCTCCGGAATTTGTGGGTGCTACAAATTTTCAGGCATAACTGTTTGTACCACTAAATCATCTGGGGTTTTTTGTTTGGTTCTTTTTCTTTTTTTCTTTTTCCTTTTTTCTTTTTCCTTTTTTTTCTTGTTTGTTTTGATTCGTTTTGTTTTGTTTTTGAAGGGGGAATCACCTTTGAAGTAGTTAACCCCCAGTTCTTCAGGATCTGATTAAAAAAAAAAAAAGCTAGGAAAAAGATTTTATTTGTAAAAATAGATTTTATGCTCCATTTTTTTACTTTCATTCATCAATGGATCATTCATGACAGGATCAGACCCAAAGCCAGATGAGATCAAGTGAAGTCCTCTGTGTCCTAAGGGGATCTGCTGTAATATTCAAGAAGTATCTGTATGCATGGGGGTGGGTGTGCGTGTATGTATGTGTCGGAACATACCACATCCTTTTCCATATCCTGCATTTAGACTGAGCTTCTTTCAGGATCATGAAATTCTCGGAAATTCTGATCTAAGCATGGCAATAAAACATTGTCTCATCCAGCTATGACACTAACTCCCTCTATGCTGCAGCAATGTTTTCATGCATTTCTGCAAAAATGAAGAAAATTATTATCTACTTCACAGATGTTTTTGGAGAAAAATAAAAGATATATTTACAACATACTTAGAAAAAAAAATATTACCATAACTACAAGTCCAGCGCCACTGTTCTTATTAGAAATTTATATTCTAAAACAATTTGGATTTCATAAGTCACAATACTAAAGTCTTGGGATATGCAACCCCTAGAGTCAGTGCTCTACCTGTATCTGGACTTGAGAATTGCTACCTGTGGTGCATGTTATCCCTAATATCTGGACCTGGAGAAACCACAAGTTTATATTTTGAGTGAAAACAAGCAAAAAATTATTTTAGCAGATCTAAGAATCCACAGAGAACATGGATGAGCATTGTCCTCTTCTCTTTTAGCTTACTGTATTTTCAATTAACAGTGACATTTGATTTTGGGGGCACCCCTTCAGAGAATAAAATAAAAACCTAGGAGGGGAAACGCAGTTTAGAAGAAAAAGCATTAGAAGGAAATCACAGGAAAGAGCAAGGACATATGTTGTAATTAATTTTTACTATTTACTTCCCCTGGGAATCTGCAACTTGCAAGGGAGAAACTGTTGGCTTCATCTGTGCTTGGAAGTAAGCTACACACCTGGGGTAGAAGAATACATAGGAAACTGTAAATTTTAAAGAGAGTGGTCTGAAATACTACTTTCATAAAGAGGTTTTGGGGATGGGGAGCACTCATGTTTCTAGCAGTTTCTGTTCATTTCCAGTCAAAACCTGATTAGAGGAGCAAGTTAAACTCAGAACTGTGTAAGTGAACAAGTTAGTCTGTATCAGATCTCTCTAAGATTAATTCTTGGAGCTGGGATTACTGCTTCTAGATGAGAAAAGGGAGGGGGGCACATGGCAAACAGAGCGATGGGGACAGACAAGGGGACAAGGGATGGGAGACAGAAAAAAGCAGAACAAAATGTATTTTGCTAGTGACTAGTATTCATTTTCATCAATTACTGAACATTATCAGCATACTGAATTGTTAAAAAAAAAAAACCAAAACAAAAAACAACACAGCTCCAAAGTGATTTATCATCTTGAAATATCAAAAACTTATGTGACTTCATGCTATGACTCTAAAGCCAGTCTAAAAGATACAGCCATTCAAACTTATAAAAAGACATGAGGGGGNAAAAAGCAGAACAAAATGTATTTTGCTAGTGACTAGTATTCATTTTCATCAATTACTGAACATTATCAGCATACTGAATTGTTAAAAAAAAAAAACCAAAACAAAAAACAACACAGCTCCAAAGTGATTTATCATCTTGAAATATCAAAAACTTATGTGACTTCATGCTATGACTCTAAAGCCAGTCTAAAAGATACAGCCATTCAAACTTATAAAAAGACATGAGGGGGAAAAAAAAGGTGACAAGAGAAATTAGCTTCTTTTCTATTCATTGCCTCAGTGCAGGAGAGGTACAAGACAAAATGCCTGTGGTTAAACTTGCCCACAGTTTAACTAGACTACTTGGGAAAGAATATGACAGTAAAGACCGTACTGTTCCTGCGAGGACTCTGCTTTCAGAATAGCTTCCATAATCATCCCAGATGTGTTGTGGTGATCTCGAGACCTTTTCTGAAGGTAAAAGAAGGAAGTGAAGAAGAGTTTGAGTGTTTTCTAAACCAGAAATTGGACACACAGTTAACTGAATGCAAATTCAAGTACCTGAAGCAAGGTGATACATGTGAGTTAATCGCACTATCTCCAACAGGGGCTTGTGTGAACTAATTTATCTTACCCTGAGGCAAGAATGCTATATATGGTAACTTCCCATTTTACCCATTTCTCTCAACTGGATCCTACTACAGGTGTAGTCACATGCACCAGAGATGCCTTAAATTAAGCAAATGAAGTCATTCTCTGAACCCCACCCAACATCTTCACTGTCACTCTTCCAGAAAGTTATTCCATGACCTTCACTACAACTTCAGACCAAGAGTGACCAAAACACTCCATTACATGAGCTACATTAAATTACAAGAACTTTACAATTTACTCCACCAGTCCTGTTTGCATGACTCTGTATGGAAAGCAATGAAAAATATCATCATGAGGATAATCTGACAGGAAAGGGAAGAAATACTTGCTAGTCCTTGTCACTCCTGAAGGGCATGTGCCCACATCAGTGCTTGGGTTGGGGAGACATCGTTTCTAATTTTTCATTCAGTTGCTCACAGACGCAATTCCTCTGCCAGGAGGAACAGTTTATAAAACAAGAGATTTCTTCTATTTCATTCCAATTCGGCCAACTATTCCAAGAATCCTGCTCCCTATCTAGTGTCAGAGTAGGCTGAGTGCTCATAGGAAAGGTAGAGAGGAAATGTTAAATATGCTTATGGTTGATTATAACAAAATATTAAATATGCCAAGGTAGATAATTCCACTGGTCAACTTATAGAATCCTCCCACATATAAAAAAATATATGCGCCCATATAAAAGTGGGGCATTGCAAAAAATGATTTTTAAATGATAAATGAGTCTCAGGAAAAACACACCTGCTATCTGATTCAGAAAAAATATGAGGTATTTATGGGGTTTTTGTAGAAAATTTCAGCACTTGCAGGTGTTATGTTTTTTTACTCTCACGTTGATAAAACAGACTGCTTTCCCCCCAATTGATTAATATTTGTCTCTCAATAGCATATGTTTCGAATCAGAAATTCTTCCACTGTACCCTTTACAATGTCTTTTTTAACTGAAGCAAGAAACAAAAAGTCCTTAAAAAAGTGTCACAAAACTACTAACCAGTATTAATATAAATCAGAGAACATCAAGGACAATGCTGCTGGATAGGAAGAAGAGCATTGATTCATCTGTGTGTACGTGTATGGGTGTGTGTGTGTGTGTTCACACAAGCATGGAAAGAGTTTATTCAGTGAAAGATGGATAGCATTTATAATGGCCTTTCCATCAAATTCCTTAAGAATTTTACTGTGAATTTTGTTGATGGGGGTGAGATATTCGGACTGTTTAGAAATGCATACACAGTAGGTGTTTTTCCTAAAGAGATACCAAATATTAAATAGAACTAAATAAATAAATTTGTATAGGAATCCTCTACAATAAGTGATACTCTTTCTACAGTGTACCAAAAAAGAACAAGGGAACATATCGATTAAAATAAGCTTAGTATTTGCTATATATATATATTTATATATATTTTTTTTTAATTAAATTTCAAGCCCTTGACAAATTTGAAGCAAATTCTGTATGTATTATTCAAATTTTTTTTTGCAATTGCCTACAACCTGTACAAGTTGTCCGAATTAATCAGTAATAAGGAGACTTAGATACATGCAGAATAAAATAATGAAAACCTATCTCAGCAATAGACTAAAAATACAAGAGTATAAAAATTGAAACAATCAGACAAAACAAAACAACAGGAGTTTGTTTAAGGATACAGTCTTTGGATATCATGATGGAATTTAAATTTCTGTTTCCCAGCTCCTAATATTTTGGTTCCAGGACATAAGTACCTCTTGAAGAGTGAAAATCCATTATTTACATTAAAAGATATCAAGAGGATATTAACTATCAAGAAGTAACCTATCAAGAGGATAGTTTACAAAGTTATAGCAAAAGTGTCTGAAACCTAATCTTAACCATGATTCAACAGTTAACTTCACTTTGCCTAGAGACCAAGCCTCTCCTAGGTATGAAAACTACCATAGCAGGCCACTTAGCTATACCAAATAGCCACAGTCTAAGGTGACAAAGCAGGAATTCATCATTACTGCTAAAATTTTTGTTAGAATCAGCCTCAAGGAATTCTAAAAAGAATCAGCTTCTCTCATAGGTGGAACAAGTAATTCAATTTACAGTTAATTTTGTCTGCATTAGGCATTATAAGTCTCCTGCTTCAGTTATTTCATACATTACAAGTATTTTATCATTTGAGCTCCAATTTTCTAAATCTGATTTTCCCTGGGGTTGATCAAGCTAAGAAAATTTCAGCAATAATGGTTCTCTTCAGGGTTTTAACACTTGTCTTTATAAGCTCTATATCTTTTCTTTTTGTACAACATATTCTATACTTATAAAACTATCAACTTATTAATGCTCAGTCTCTAGCACTGTGAGCTAGGCTTTTTAATCACTTGAGGTGGAACAAAAAATCACATTTGGACGGTCAGTTCTTAAACCAATGACATACTATAAATAATCAAATAAGGATAAAAAATGAGCATTACCCTAATCTTTATATCATGTCCATTATTATAAAGTGTGGTTTGCATTACTCTTCAGTGTTTGTAGACATTGTAAATATTTTTTTTTTCTCAAAAGCTGAATTTCTAGGAAAGGAATTTAATCAGAAATCTCATTTATCCATTCTAATTTTAGCAGATTTCCCTGCTTCTATTAATTCTTCCCAGAAGAATATGTATGTTACATGAGGTAAGCCCTGAAAAGAGTTCTCTGTATAAGACACAAGTGGACTGGGTCTCTCAATTTTAATTAATACAAAGAAAACTGTTAAAATTAATTTTATTAGGAAGACTAAAAAGTGTTTCTGAGTAGAAATTTAAATGTGAGGAGTGGGTCAAATATAGCTCAGTGGCAAAAGGACTTCTATTGGAACTTTTTTCAATTACATTGAAAAATGTAAATTTGGGTAAAAAAAAGAAAAAAACNAAATTAGCTTCTTTTCTATTCATTGCCTCAGTGCAGGAGAGCTACAAGACAAAATGCCTGTGGTTAAACTTGCCCACAGTTTAACTAGACTACTTGGGAAAGAATATGACAGTAAAGACCGTACTGTTCCTGCGAGGACTCTGCTTTCAGAATAGCTTCCATAATCATCCCAGATGTGTTGTGGTGATCTCGAGACCTTTTCTGAAGGTAAAAGAAGGAAGTGAAGAAGAGTTTGAGTGTTTTCTAAACCAGAAATTGGACACACAGTTAACTGAATGCAAATTCAAGTACCTGAAGCAAGGTGATACATGTGAGTTAATCGCACTATCTCCAACAGGGGCTTGTGTGAACTAATTTATCTTACCCTGAGGCAAGAATGCTATATATGGTAACTTCCCATTTTACCCATTTCTCTCAACTGGATCCTACTACAGGTGTAGTCACATGCACCAGAGATGCCTTAAATTAAGCAAATGAAGTCATTCTCTGAACCCCACCCAACATCTTCACTGTCACTCTTCCAGAAAGTTATTCCATGACCTTCACTACAACTTCAGACCAAGAGTGACCAAAACACTCCATTACATGAGCTACATTAAATTACAAGAACTTTACAATTTACTCCACCAGTCCTGTTTGCATGACTCTGTATGGAAAGCAATGAAAAATATCATCATGAGGATAATCTGACAGGAAAGGGAAGAAATACTTGCTAGTCCTTGTCACTCCTGAAGGGCATGTGCCCACATCAGTGCTTGGGTTGGGGAGACATCGTTTCTAATTTTTCATTCAGTTGCTCACAGACGCAATTCCTCTGCCAGGAGGAACAGTTTATAAAACAAGAGATTTCTTCTATTTCATTCCAATTCGGCCAACTATTCCAAGAATCCTGCTCCCTATCTAGTGTCAGAGTAGGCTGAGTGCTCATAGGAAAGGTAGAGAGGAAATGTTAAATATGCTTATGGTTGATTATAACAAAATATTAAATATGCCAAGGTAGATAATTCCACTGGTCAACTTATAGAATCCTCCCACATATAAAAAAATATATGCGCCCATATAAAAGTGGGGCATTGCAAAAAATGATTTTTAAATGATAAATGAGTCTCAGGAAAAACACACCTGCTATCTGATTCAGAAAAAATATGAGGTATTTATGGGGTTTTTGTAGAAAATTTCAGCACTTGCAGGTGTTATGTTTTTTTACTCTCACGTTGATAAAACAGACTGCTTTCCCCCAATTGATTAATATTTGTCTCTCAATAGCATATGTTTCGAATCAGAAATTCTTCCACTGTACCCTTTACAATGTCTTTTTTAACTGAAGCAAGAAACAAAAAGTCCTTAAAAAAGTGTCACAAAACTACTAACCAGTATTAATATAAATCAGAGAACATCAAGGACAATGCTGCTGGATAGGAAGAAGAGCATTGATTCATCTGTGTGTACGTGTATGGGTGTGTGTGTGTGTGTTCACACAAGCATGGAAAGAGTTTATTCAGTGAAAGATGGATAGCATTTATAATGGCCTTTCCATCAAATTCCTTAAGAATTTTACTGTGAATTTTGTTGATGGGGGTGAGATATTCGGACTGTTTAGAAATNTTTTTCTTTGAATTTTTGTGATGGGGGTGAGATATTCGGACTGTTTAGAAATGCATACACAGTAGGTGTTTTTCCTAAAGAGATACCAAATATTAAATAGAACTAAATAAATAAATTTGTATAGGAATCCTCTACAATAAGTGATACTCTTTCTACAGTGTACCAAAAAAGAACAAGGGAACATATCGATT
This sequence comes from Falcunculus frontatus, assembly GCA_013398115.1. Lineage (NCBI taxonomy): Eukaryota > Metazoa > Chordata > Aves > Passeriformes > Falcunculus > Falcunculus frontatus. The sequence continues at coordinate 621,935 of VZRV01003483.1, forward strand.
AAAATAAGCTTAGTATTTGCTATATATATATATTTATATATATTTTTTTTTAATTAAATTTCAAGCCCTTGACAAATTTGAAGCAAATTCTGTATGTATTATTCAAATTTTTTTTTGCAATTGCCTACAACCTGTACAAGTTGTCCGAATTAATCAGTAATAAGGAGACTTAGATACATGCAGAATAAAATAATGAAAACCTATCTCAGCAATAGACTAAAAATACAAGAGTATAAAAATTGAAACAATCAGACAAAACAAAACAACAGGAGTTTGTTTAAGGATACAGTCTTTGGATATCATGATGGAATTTAAATTTCTGTTTCCCAGCTCCTAATATTTTGGTTCCAGGACATAAGTACCTCTTGAAGAGTGAAAATCCATTATTTACATTAAAAGATATCAAGAGGATATTAACTATCAAGAAGTAACCTATCAAGAGGATAGTTTACAAAGTTATAGCAAAAGTGTCTGAAACCTAATCTTAACCATGATTCAACAGTTAACTTCACTTTGCCTAGAGACCAAGCCTCTCCTAGGTATGAAAACTACCATAGCAGGCCACTTAGCTATACCAAATAGCCACAGTCTAAGGTGACAAAGCAGGAATTCATCATTACTGCTAAAATTTTTGTTAGAATCAGCCTCAAGGAATTCTAAAAAGAATCAGCTTCTCTCATAGGTGGAACAAGTAATTCAATTTACAGTTAATTTTGTCTGCATTAGGCATTATAAGTCTCCTGCTTCAGTTATTTCATACATTACAAGTATTTTATCATTTGAGCTCCAATTTTCTAAATCTGATTTTCCCTGGGGTTGATCAAGCTAAGAAAATTTCAGCAATAATGGTTCTCTTCAGGCTTTTAACACTTGTCTTTATAAGCTCTATATCTTTTCTTTTTGTACAACATATTCTATACTTATAAAACTATCAACTTATTAATGCTCAGTCTCTAGCACTGTGAGCTAGGCTTTTTAATCACTTGAGGTGGAACAAAAAATCACATTTGGACGGTCAGTTCTTAAACCAATGACATACTATAAATAATCAAATAAGGATAAAAAATGAGCATTACCCTAATCTTTATATCATGTCCATTATTATAAAGTGTGGTTTGCATTACTCTTCAGTGTTTGTAGACATTGTAAATATTTTTTTTTTCTCAAAAGCTGAATTTCTAGGAAAGGAATTTAATCAGAAATCTCATTTATCCATTCTAATTTTAGCAGATTTCCCTGCTTCTATTAATTCTTCCCAGAAGAATATGTATGTTACATGAGGTAAGCCCTGAAAAGAGTTCTCTGTATAAGACACAAGTGGACTGGGTCTCTCAATTTTAATTAATACAAAGAAAACTGTTAAAATTAATTTTATTAGGAAGACTAAAAAGTGTTTCTGAGTAGAAATTTAAATGTGAGGAGTGGGTCAAATATAGCTCAGTGGCAAAAGGACTTCTATTGGAACTTTTTTCAATTACATTGAAAAATGTAAATTTGGGTAAAAAAAAGAAAAAAAACAGTATTTAGGCTATCTGATTTGATCTTGCTAGTAAAAATAAATACTTTTTGGGAAGATATTTACATTCAGTATTGGAATTTCATTTAATTTTAACTTTCATGTAATAATACTTTCATTTTAAACTTCACTGCCTTGTACTTAACATTTTATGTAAAACCTTTCAATGTTAAACATTTTTTAACTTTATTTTAGGAGATATATTCTGAAATAGTAAAATGACATTCTTCAAGAACTGATTATACATGAAACTTTAAAGATTGACATCAAAGCATAAATGATTTCAGAATATTCTTATTTCCTGTAGCTAGAAATTCTGGTCTCCAGACAACACTGGGAAAGACTGTCCAGTTAAATGGTGTACTACTGAATGCCAACAACTAATTTTTAGATGCCTAAATTTAGGTGACTGTAAACAATGATGCCTTCAAACATTGTTTTCAGAAGCTTAAACTGATCTGAAAATGGAAATTCTATGGGTTGGGAGAATCTCCAAAACACTTGCATATTTAGTTCTCATAATTTCATCATGTCCATTTCAAAACTGTTTTACTCTTAATTTTACACCTTTTGTATAGATATATAGACATATATAAGATCTATAAGTTTTTACGGATATGACTAGGTTTTCTATCTTCCTCCTCTTTAAAACAAATTGCATATACACTTAAGTATATCCATTTCGAAAATAAGATTTTTTTTTCTACATGAAACCAAAATGAAATGAAGGCTAGGAATAGTTATTTCTAAGTAGATAGTAATATATAACAGTTTCAAACACTTTTGGGGCTGGGACATAGCTAACTAAAATGTCTTGTATAAAAGAGGGGAGGAAATTCATTGGTTTATTTCCCACTAGTTTGAAAACTGTCAGCTGGTTGATAGTCAGCCCTGTTTAAAAAATAGCTGACATGAAACAGCATTAAAGCCTCTGAAAATGTTTTTACACTGTTCACAGCTGTAAGCACAATCTCCCTCTCAACATGTAAGCCTTCATGCAGAACAAAACTGCTGTGGCTGCTGCCTTTATATAATTCAAAAGTCTGATGTGCCAGACTTGGCATAAGCCTATCTCTTATTAACATCAAAGGCTCTCAAATAAAACACCATTAGTGTTGTTTGGGATTTTCATGAGCATTGCATATAAATACACATCTCTTACACTGTCATAGTTGTATTATCCTTCAACATTAATGATGACTCTGGGACACAGAACCCTGATTCAGAGCTGGTTTTTGAATCTCCCACATTCAACCCACAGATTTTGAAAAGTGGGTCGGTGTTCAGTGTTTTATTTAGAACCATTTAGAAAAAGAAAAGAAATGTAAGATTTGCAACTGAGTTTTGCGGTCTGTTCTGACTTCTCCCATATGTGACTGCCTCTCTCTCCTCCTCTACTATTGCCTTCCAGGCTGAGTGTCTAACTGTGGCACATCTCATTTCTCAGCTACAGATGTGCATCCATTCAAACATTCTGAGTGAAACCATTACTTGGAGGGAAATCACTCTGAATGGACTTTTAGGCTTTCAATTCTATACAGTTAAGGTGTTTTAAGTGAAAAATTCAGATGTGTTTACATTCTTTCAACCTGCTTCTAAATCTATCAAAAAATTCATGTTTCCAATATTAATCTTACTTCTGTTGTTTGAGTAAATGAAGCAACTGATTGTAGTTCAGAATTTCCTGAAGATGAGGTAATATTGAAGCTTGCCCTGTGGAGTACATTCCCTGAAAATCATAAATCAACACACGAAAATTGTGGAAATGTTTGGAAAAAAAGTGAGCCAACATATGAAATAGGTTCTTTGGTTTAAATTTATTTAGTTTTAATTTCTATCTCTTTTTTCTAGTTTTAATTTCTTTGGGAAAAGTTACGACAGATGAGATGCCATAAACTTAGCAGGTTATCAGCTCACTATAATTCATGGAAATTTCCCATTCTGGCAATGATTTTATGCCACTTTTAACCACTTTTTTTGCTGTTGTCCTAGTGAATGCAAATAGTTTAGAGCACATAGTTCTTGCCAACAGAAATCACGCTTAATATAAGTAGAAACAAATGAAATGAGTATGTACAGTAAAAAAGAATACAGAATAACCATCAGGAAGTGAAAACAGACTCAAGGCCTTGAAGAGTCCTTTCTCACCTCCAGCTGAGTAAGGCAGGTGGTTTGATTTTAATAATTCCTTTTTTTCTCCTGTGTGATGAAAAGCTTTTGGCTAAATTTTACTATGTTGTACTGTATATGTGCCAGTAAAAATACACAAGTAATCTCGTGCATATATATGAACTTTTGTAATTCTAGGTATTGTTTTTACCATGACATTGTCATTAGATTTTAATCAACACTATGTATTTATCATGAAGTTGTGAATTAGTTTCTAAAAGGTTGATTTATCCAAAATTTTAAGTACTTTTGCTTTTAGTAGTGATTTTCGTTTAATTTAACTCAGCTGGTGCTCATAACATCAGAACTGCCACACTCATATTTGATGGTGATTATTTGTCATAGACTAATGAGATACTGGGTGTTATTTCTTGCCAAAATAAAGAATATTTCTGAATTCAATAAAAGCTTTGACTTGCATTATTCAAAATGGCACATTGTAATAATTGTAAACTAAGAGTATTGCTGCTACAACTCAATTCTCAAATCAAATAAAAGATATTGAAGCAGCATAGAAGATTCTGAGAAACAAATATGGTGATGCAATGTCTTTGTAAAACATCAGAACTGGATGATGATAGCTCCATTTATGACTGTTTCTAAACTGTATGTCTATTCCAACTAGAGTTTGGATAAAAATCCCAGAAAACTGGCAAACAAATTATCTGCTTTTTATGCTGCTAAACAGGAAGAACTAGTTATAAGTCATAAAAAGTGATGAAAAGGAGAAAAGCTTTTATTGGTTGGGAAGATTTCAGAAAGTTCTATAAGACACAAGAAAACCCCTTCATATATACACCACTCTGCAATGAATATGGTCAAGTCTTTTTGACTAATCAAAAGGAAACACAGAATATTAGCTTTGGAGTTTTTGGCAGTTTGCCAACATATTCTTCTTTGAGAACATGAAATGAAGATTTGCCCCATCTAAAAGCATCTAGCAGTAGCTGTAAAAGGTGTTATTAAGGATCTTAGTAGCTATTGCAAAACCAGGCAGGAGCTACTAAAGTCTCTCCAGCAGAAATCATGGGCATCATCTCCTAATCAGAATATCAATGCAGACGTTCACTGTAAAGTGGGATAAGGAAAAAGTCATGTGAACATCGTATACCTTTACAAAGAGAAAGTTGCTCAATGCCAGGGTATGCCACTTGTTTTGCTGTGGGATAAATCACCATTTGGATAATGCAGTGAAGTTGCTTTAAAAAAACCCTTAGGGAAACACAAAGCTGCTTGTGATTTCTGCAGCCAATAGCACATGTAAGTCTATGCCAACTGTTTGTCTTTCTAGCCAAACTAACAGAACTAACTGCAGGTATCTTTAGATACTCCTGAAAAAATCTGCTGTCCAGACAAATTTGTAAATATGCTTCATATTTTTTGCATTATGGCAAGATGGTAGGGGCTTCAATGTAAATGGAATGACAGAATCTTTAAAAATACTTCTGCCACAGTTTGTGCCTTGATTAAACACACAAAGTATAATGTACAGCATATTACTGACTCCTTTGATTGTGGTACCAAGCACTTCGGATTGAACATGACCTAAAAAAAGCAGAAATCCTTCTCCAACCCTATTGCAATGAAAAGCATTTGAGTCAACAAATGTGCAGTGACAAAGCAGCTCTGAAATTTACGAGAAAGTTTTGCATCACAATGTTTCAGTCCATCGTGACTAATGATAAATAACTTAGAGATACAAACCCACAGTCCACTTTTGAGAGATCAAAACATCATTCTTAGGCAGAAAGAGACATCTAACTGGAACAATATCTTCCCCATTAAATGGAAAATGGCAGAATAAATCAGTAGGACATGCCATAATTATTGTGTAATAGTAACAGAAATGGCACCTTTACCAAATATGCTTTATTACTGGTTGGGAGAAAAAACGAACAAGAACAATGATAGGCAAACAAGCAAATGTGTCAGAAAAGGCTGTCCTCCTTTTAACTCATGGGGATATCCAAAAGTATTGTACTAATATTACTGGCTGTGCACCTGCAAAGGTAAATTATAAAAGTATTATTTACTCCTTTCAGGAGGTCTTTGCTCGAAAATTTTCAGGTGTATTTCTCTGGATTTGTTATGAATTTTGCTACATTTCTGTTAGGTAATGCCTTTTTCAAGTACTCAATGTGAGCAAAAATTGTCATTCCATTCACTATAGAAGCATATTCTATGGAAAACTATTTTATTTGAAAGGCCCATTATAAGAACATGTAAAATTGTTGCTGAATTGGTAGAAGAAAAGAGTATTGAGGAAAATAAACAAGTACTATTTATTTGAAACAGATGCAAATATTTCCTCTGGAGAAAAAGAATAAATCTTTTAAAAAAGATTTTGGGGATAGACTGAAGCTTTTTTCTCTATTTTTTTTTTTATCTTATCTTTATATAGTTCATAAACATTAAATGCAAACCACAATTTTCAAAGACTTGTCAAACTAGTGCTAAAGTATAGAAACACTGCAAAAGCAATTAAAAAAACATTCAAGCCCCAAAGAAAATATTTACCTTTCGTGAGTCAGTACAAAAGCACTGCTTGTGCAAGGGAAACATCAAAACTGGGCTGGTAGATGGTGTCAGGGAGTAGGATGGTTCCCCCTGTTATCCAGGAGGAAGCAGTTGGAGAACTGCTGAGCAGCTTGGATGTTCATAAATCTATGGGACCAGATGGGATCCATCCCAGGGTGTTGAGGGAGCTGACAGATGAGCTTGCCAAGCCACTCTCCATTGTTTACCAACAGTCCTGGCTCACTGGTGAGGTTCCAGATGACTGGAAGCTGGCCAATGTGACGCCCGTTCACAAGAAGGGTAGGAAAGAGGATCCTGGATATTATAGGCCAGTCAGTCTGACCTTGGTATCCAGTAAGATAATGGAACAGTTTATTCTGAGTGCCATCACACAGCACCTACAGGATGGCTGGGGGATCAGACCCAGCCAGCATGGGTTTAGGAGGGGTAGGTCATGTTTGGGCAACCTGACCCCTTTTTATGACCAGATGACCTGCCTGGTGGATGTGGGAAAGGCTGTGAGTGTTGTCTATTTGGACTTCATCAAGGCCTTTGACACTGTCTCCCACAGTAGACTCCTGGAAAAGTTGGCAGCTCACGGCTTGGACAGGTGCACACTTTGCTGGGTTAAAAACTGGCTGATGGCCAGGCCCAGAGAGTGGTGGTGGAGGGTGCTGCATCCAGTTGGCGGCCAGTCACCAGCGGTGTCCCTCAGGGATCTGTGCTGGGGCCAGTTTTGTTTAAAATTTTTATTGACAATATGGGTGAGGGTATTGAGTCTACTGTTAGTAAATTTGCAGATGGCACTAAGCTGGGAGCGTGTGTCGATCTGCTGGAAAGTAGGAGGGCTCTGCAGAGAGACCTGGAACAGCTGGATAGATGGGCAGAGTACAATAAGATGAAGTTTAATAAGTCCAAGTTCCGAGTCCTGCACTTTGGCCACAACAACCCCCTGCAATGTTATAGGCTGGGGGCAGTGTGGCTGGACAGTGCCCAGACGAAAAGGGACCTGGGGGTACTGGTTGACAACCAACTGAACATGAGCCAGCAGTGTGCCCTGGTGGCCAAGAAGGCCAACGGCATCCTGGCCTGATCAGAAATAGTGTGGCCAGAAGGACCAGGGAAGTCATTCTTCCCCTGTACTCGGCACTGGTGAGGCCACACCTTGAGTGCTGTGTCCAGTTCTGGGCCCCTCAGTTCAGGAAGGACACGGAGACACTTGAACATGTCCAAAGGAGGGAAACAAGGCTGGTGAAGGGCTTGGAACACAAAACCTGTGAGGAACAACTGAGGGAGCTGGGGTTGTTTAGCCTGGAAAAAAGGAGACTCAGGGGTGACCTTATCACTCTCTACAGCTTCCTGAAAGCTGGTTGTAGTCAGGTGGGGCTTGGTCTCTTTTTCCAGGCAACAACTGACAGAACAAGAGGACGCAGTCTTAAGCTGCACCAAGGGAAATTTAGGTTGAATGTTAAGAAAAAGTTTTTTGCTGAAAGAGTGATTGCGTACTGGAATCGTCTGCCAGGGGAGGTGGTGGAGTCACCATCCCCGGATGTGTTTAAAAAAAAAATTGGATGTGGCACTCAGTGCCATGGTTTAGTTGAGATGGTGTTAAGGCATGGGTTGGACTCAGTGGTCTTGAAGGTCTCTTCCAACCTCGTGATTCTCTGATTCAGTGAAACTTAGATGGTGTAATATGGATGTTTTAAGAGAAGTGCTGTCTTACTGAATTCATGCCAGAGTCAGGCAAAGAATGACAAAGAAATATTATGAGAGATTATGCCATGAGCTGTTCATTTCCTGTTACCAAGGAAGAGTCAGTAGCCAAAATATTTCAGCCTTCTGGCCTCTATTGTACATCTGTTGTTATATTGTTGTTTAGCACACTAAGTTCTTATTGACCGGAGACTGAGTTAGGATAGTTGTTCCTCCAAAAAACATAGTCAATAACAGATGTTTTAAAATGCACATTATGTTATTTTGAGGTTAGTTTTTTTCAGATAACTTAGGAGCAATCAAGTGCAGGTTATAGATATAAAATAATCTATAAAATAATGTGCATTTCTTCTGAGAATAGGCAATGTTGACTCCAATGAGAAAAATAATTTGCTTAACCTGTACATTTTATATTAGAGTTATATTTCTCTAATTTACAGTATGTGCTTCATTCTTCATAAAACAAGTGTACCTGTGCCAAGACACAGAGCTAAACTGTCTGTATCTATTGTGAGATCTTGCCCAACACACTACAGAATTCAGGCGGCGCTAACTACATTTTGCGGTCATTGCATAAAACCCCAGATATGACACAATATATAGATACTAGAAAGAAGGTGCACAGTTATTAGATCACTGTTTAAAATAACAGGTTTTACATCACTTTAAAAAATATACTAAAAGACAGGGTATATAGGAAATACACACAAAACTACGGCCTACTTTGTCCTAAAATCTTTTGAATTTCTTTTTCTTTGCACTTTATTCCCTTCATGTTGTAATAATTCATTTCATTTTTTGGAGACTTTAGTGGGATTTGTTGTAGCTAAGGGTTTGTTTTCAATGGGAAAAAAAAGGAGATACTTTTGTAATGAAAGAATGGACTGTGTTCTCTTTGGTGACCCAAAGTAAGCCATTAAATGAGTAAACAAAATTTTCAAAGGTTCTCCCCTGTTGCTTCCAAAATTCCTGAAAATAAGTGCTTACACTATCCTGCCAAGGGAAAAAAAAAAGTAAAAAGAAACTAAAAAACCAAAATACTAAACACTCCTCTAATTAAAGAGAGCTATCTATATAAAAGCTGAAAAAAGAATATGATCATTTGAATATTTGACTTACATTTACTTCATTAAAGTCTGAACTTTTTTTCTAAAATAAGCTCTTACAGATCTTGTAAAGAATAGGAAGCAACTTAGACAAAGGTATGCATGAGAGATTTTTTTTCTAGGAAGAAAGGACAGAATGGTAAAGCAAACAAAGGCTATAAATCAGATGATAAAAAATGCACATTGTGAAAGAACCTTTTCCTGTTTGGGAAGGAGAAATAACTAAAATAACATGCCCTCAGCTTTCACTACCTGTAGCAGGAATGAGTTCAAAGAAATAGCTAAGCAATCAAAGGTTAAAAGGAAGCACACAATCACATCTGTCAGAATCTTTTCTAACTTTTTTGATGGAGATATGCCACATTTACACTTCTCTTTTAATTCCAGAAGGAAAGGAAACAGTTAGAAGGTTCTTCATCATCTGTTTGTTGACACTGATATAAACTAATAATCTTTCTTTAATCTCTGTGATGCTAGTAACTTTTGTCCCAGCCGTATAGATAGCCAGGGCTTAGAATGAAAAAAAATCCTTAAAAATCCCTCAAAACCCCAACCAAACAAAAAAACCCTCCAAACCCAAACCCCTTATCTTTGCCAGTAATATTTTCTCTTCCAAGGCAAATAACAGATTTATTTGAGCTGCTGTTTAGAATGTATGCACAAATATATACCAGAATGTTAGAGCTCCCTTTATATGGCATGAAAAGGAAACTTTTCTTAGCTTATTGTTTTTCACATTTGTCTTAGATGCGTGGAATCACCATACATTTCTGGTATGTCTGTTTTCATGGCTATTAATATATTCTATTCCATTGCTTTTGTCTCTATTGAGTTCACTTGTTTTACATCCTGTTCAGTTGTGCAGATCTTTCAGATTAACAACCTATTTTGGGGAAATTCAGACATCACTATTCCCAGGTAATCATAACATACCCTTTAGCTAATTTACGTAATCTTTTCAAGTTCATTGCCTTAAAAACAAAAGTTTTTTCTTTCACACTGGAAAAGTGTTTGCTGTTTCTCTGTGCATGTATTTATATCTTCGTGTGTGTACTTTAATTCAAAACAGAGGCCCTCTGTTGAAAAAAAATTGTATTCTCCTAGCTTTTCAAATGGACTTTTACTATTAATAAACACTTAGAAACATATAACTAGTAAGTGTTAAAACTGTATACCAGAAATATTAAGAGCCTTAGCTTGGTCTGAGACAAATGACACTATTTCATTATATTTGTCTGTGGTTTCTTTTTGAGGAGAGGACCAGGCACTGTTCTTCAGAAACTGTGAACTCTTGAGGACTAAAATGGGACAAGGAACATATACATTGTGAATTTTCCTAAAAGCCCTATGTTAAATCTGATCAAATTTATCTTAAAAGGCAGTTTCTAGATGTGTTGAGATATCTGTGATCACCCTTGGTTGTCTAACTTTTACTGAACTGTATCTGACTTTACCAGATTAAGGTAAATTTAATTCTGCCTGTAATAGAGAATTTACAGTGAAAAGTGCCTGGAATCTTCCAACTTTTTCAGTGTTACTTATTGCAACATCCATGCAAAAAAAGTGCACTTCTTCTACAGGCAGCCTGCAGAAACTAGAAAAACTTGCTAAATGTCTGATCAATAGAAAAAGCATTGTGGAGGAAAAATGTGGAAATACCCCTCTGTGTATGTAATGATCTCATCCTTTTAATACATCTTAAGAAAATGCTGCATTTTCCAGGCCTGCTGAATGTACTGTAAGGCATGCCCTGATGGAATGATCCCGAGGACCGTCACTTGCCAGGAAGTCACTGGCTTTCTGAGCATGCAGAGAGCAGTTCTGCTGTGCACATGAACCACGCATGCAGTGAGTGGCCTTGTGACTTGGAAAGTGCTTGAATACAGAGGTGAAGATCAGGCTGATCTTGCTGCCAGAACTGTTTTATCTGACTCATGTCATGGCCCCAGCATGATGCATGAAACCTCTGAAGCAGACCAGAGGCTACCTGAATCTCTTTTATAGGCTAGCTGTGCCTCATGTGTCCCCTGCCGAAGGTACATATACAGAAGCAAGGCATATTTTGTCTCATACATGTTAAGGAGGAAGATTACAGAAGGGAATATGTCTTTCATAGGGATTTTGCAAACTGTTCTTTAGCACCTCAAAAGCCTTTTTTCAGAATAATGTCATCTAAGGTGCTTTCACAGCTGATGAAAAGAGCCAGCCACCAGATGGATTCAGACTGTATGAAGACTGAATCCTTCCTTCTGTTTCTTCCTGAGCAGCTGCAGACTTAGGGCAACTACAAAATAGACTTCAATATTAAGAGAAAGTTCTCAGAACCAGGAAAATTCTGCCTCTACACTTGTTCCAAGTTTTATGAAACTAGATGCTGCAGAGGAAAGCTAAATCATGTTAAATGAATTATGAAAATTCTGATTCTTTAGCAGTGATCACCATAAACAAATGGAAACATAGCTGAATCCACAAAATACCACAAGACTCAAGTATTTTTAAAAGCTCTTACTTTGCTGAATAGTAGTAGTGCTTACTTAATTATTAATTTCCAGATCACAAAATCACAGATCGATACACTTGGAAGGAAGAAGTTTATGCACTGATTATAAAAATAAAACACTTTGAATTCAAGCCTTAAACATCTAAACAAAAGACAAGAAGTGAATCATAATTTTCTGAAATCAGTTCTTTATAACTCTATTTCCAAACAATGGTACTTTATGTCCTCAACACTATACCCTGCCAGAAGCAGTCTGGAAGTGAGACTTAGTCATTTACAGATGTGCCCCAAATGTGCCCATACACCTTCCTTTCAGAGCTGTCTATTGCCAATTCAGGGCACAGAGTAGCCTTTTGGAGCATTTAGGTTATTTTGTGTTAGATTTGTATTACATTTTGGAGCATTTAGATTATTTTTGGTCTTTTGTGCTGAGCCAAGTAAGTATGATTGCAAAAAGTACTAATTACAAAAAGTCTTATTTCCATTGAAAATAATTACACCCGAAACTGAAAATGTATATGACTACTTAGGAGCCATCACATCTCATAGAGATAGTATTTATGGTTTGTTTGAATACTTAAGAAAGCAGCAATAAACTGCAAGAAGAGTATTTAAAGCCCCAAAAACAACACATCAACCCACCACACAGCATTCCTGTGCAAAGCAAATTGGTCTTTTCTCATTTTTGTTTACAATCAGCTCTTCATAGACTAAACTCCAGTAAGTTGTGTAGTTTCTGATGTCCTCTCTCTATATACAAACAGTGCATTCACTATAAACACAATGAGGGAGGTAGGAAATAGAACCTCACAATCAGACCCTGAAAAACTGACCCCTCACATGAAGAGCTGGTTGATAAAGAAAACTGGTGGGGTGACAAAAGGTAAGAGTAGTTTAAAACACTAATGATTTAAGCAAGAAAATATCAGCTTACTCTCTCTGATTTCTGCGATGCTGAAGCTTACAAAGATTTAGTTTTCAACCAGAAACAGAAGCTCATTTAGAGGGAAGTTCTGTAAGAAACATTTTCTGTTTGCATATGTAATTGATAAGTACCCTACAGTACTAAACAGGATTGCTTTGGTTTTAACTTAGGTTTCAGTGTTTACAAAGCTTCCAGACTGCTTCCTATGAACTTCAAAAGCTGTTTTATATTCCATAACTTTCTACTACACAAGTTTTATAAAAGTTAAGTGCACAGTAGCGTGGCTTTAAATCTTTCCATAATGTAGTAATATGCAAAGAAATGAGTAATATGGTTTAATTTTCCAGTAGTAAGGCAAATAAAAAAAAAAACCTCTTGAGTATGGATCACCAAATATCTACTACCTCTTAGAAAGACATATCTGTCAGATATGTAGTTACTTTGGCATGTTATACTATCAGGTTTAGGAGTTAGGTGGTCATTTGAGACCATGTTCCAAGTACAAGAGTTAAATAAATACAGTGTTGCCAAAACCTTGCTGAATGATCAAAATTTCAGCAGTGTTACGCTGCTCACAAATAAGAAACAGCCATTGTGACAACAGGAGTCTTTAGTTCAAAAGAATGTCTAAATTTTAGGTTAGAAATGAAGCAGAAATAATAAAAGAACCTTAGAGGGAAGTGAAGATTTGAACTTCTTTTTTCCTAATATCCAATGTAAACCTCACCTGGCCCAGCTTGAAGCCATTTGCCTCTTGTTCTGAGTTATCTGGGAGAAGAGACCCTGCCTCACCTTGCTATAAACTCCTTTACTAAAGTCCAGGTACACAACATCCACAGCTCTTCCCTCTCCCACTAAGCCTCCACTATGTCACCTTGGCATAAGGAGGCATGCTGTTCAATTGAGTGAAAGAAGAAAAGAAAAAGAAAAAGAAAAAGAAAAAAAGAAAAGAAAAGAAAAGAAAAGAAAAGAAAAGAAAAGAAAAGAAAAAGAAAAAAGAAAGAAAGAAAGAAAATCCAATCCAAAAGATTTAGACAATGTTTTCATCTTATCAGCACCAAAGCACTGACTGCAAAGAACCTTTCTTATTGTGAGTACACTGGATATATCCTGTTTTGCATAAAGTTATGCAGATATGTTATCCCAGCTGTTCTGTCCTTTCACACAACACCACACAGTATGACACCACTCATCAGAGATGATTTCTGAGCTGTGATAAAGTCTATAACAGTAAGGTAGACAACCATCTGCAACCTTTAGTTAATGTTTCTGAGGATTTCATGGTGGTACCTAAAGACGATTTAGAATTACAAGTTACAGGACAGTACCTATAAGTTGAAATGTTTAAATGAAGTCCCTCCAGTTCCCTATAATGTGATTCCCATACTTCAGGCTGCTAATACAAAAACATCCTGAATAGTGTATTGGATCATTCTTACATCTGGTTCTGTATTAGGGCACCTAAATTGCAAACTGAGAAAATTAAATTAGTAGACAGTGTTTTCCTGTGACTGTGTGCAGCTCAAATTTCGATAATAGTCTTTTACCATTTCTCTACAGAAGCAAGGCCTACAGGGAACAGTGGCACCATCCCCTGTCTTCCCTTAAAGAAACAATGGTGAGTTTTGAGCCAGATCATCTGAGGAACAATGATCTTAAAGGTGTGAAATTCTTACAGACCTCCTGGATATAATTTTTTTTTCTGAAGGAAAGAGATTTAATCAGTGACATAAGGGATAGAAAAACTGAAGAATGATCTACTAGCTGATAGAAGAGTATCCAGAAACATTATAAATAATTCAGTTATGTAAATTGCTGTAATTGCTACTTTGCACTTTCTATAAAAGTGTATAGGTATAAGAGAATCAACCAAAAATCTGATTTCATGTCACTGATTGTTATTAATTTATTCATCAAAAGCACTTGACTAGATATTATCTAGGAAGTGGATGTGTTTCTGACTGATTAGAAGGTACATATCATAAAAAAAAATGTATAATCAAAATGTTTTAATGTCCCTAAGTAACCTTGTTCAATTCGATGTTGTTGGTTTTATTATTTCCCTGGCCAGAAGCAATTGCATCCAAAATTTTCAATGCATAGGAAGCAAACAGGTATTTCATATTTTTCAAGGAGACGTTTAGACCTTGATTTGGCAAGGGAAGCAAGCTATCTGATCACTATCTCCGTGTTATTTATATTACAAGATGTTAATCTAATCTTTTCTGCTTCTTGGAAGAAGAAGCATTTTTTTCCTATCTTTGTCTGGAAAGCACAACAATTTGCCTATATTTATACATCCTAAAAGCAAACCAGGCAACTGATGGTTGTGATGATCATTGCCGGCCGCTTTGATTTCACCAAAAGGTCACTCATTTACTTGAACTTTAGTATAGATTTTCTTTCTTTCGAGAATATCCATTCAGCTTCCAGTGAAGTGTATTGAGGCAACTAGTTTTATTTTAAGACGACAAAATTAATAATCCCAGATTTTTCTGTTTTTCTCATAAACCGCTTTGAATTAATAGGAAAATAAAGTCGAATAACCATGTTTATGAACAGAAACTAGGGTGTGCTTTCGTTTTTTGAAGTAAGGATAGGTTAACCTGTTGCATGCAGAGTAGTCCATAGATGTGTTGGATTCATCACAATAAGAATTGCTCTGGAAACTCTGGATACTGTTTCTTTCCCAACACTATCAAAGACTATGTGTGTTTCTTACCAGCCATTCCTTCAGTTCTTCTGGAGCCCCCTTTCCAGACTTCTCCATGGTTATATCCACATCCCAAAATCGCAAGCTTGAAAGCTTGATCCGTATAATCTACTCATCAAATTTCTCATGGGTTTTCTCTTGCTGCTGGAAATGTTTTTACTGTTCCCATTCTCACTATGATTGTCTTGTCTTACCTTTACTCTTTTATTACACAAGTGAGAAGCAGGTGAGAGAAGATTGCACCAACAGATTATGTTGCATGTGGAAATGTCAAGAAATTTCATATTCTACTACTAAAAATATTTTCCCGTGTGTCATAAAAACATCCAATTAATTCCTACACAAGCACCTGGAGAAAGTCAGTGAAACATTTTTCAGAAATGCCCATGAAACTGTACAGAAATGTACATGCAGTCCTCCTTTTAATAAAGTTCTTTGATATCTTAACAAAATGCAAGTAAAGGAAAAGCAAAAAAACCAAAAAATTGTGGAATAGGAATTAGAAGAAAAGAGATAATAGTCCATTTTCAACACAGAAAACCATTAATAGACAAACTCCAAACTTTATCTACAAAATTACTCAAGACAAATATTTTTATTTAGTCCTGATTACTGAGAATGTCTTTAAATGGTATTTTAGTAAGAATCAGGAATGCATTTTCAAAGCAAATATTCTGACCATCAGAACAATGCCAGGATACCACCTGTTTTGATTGCTAGCACAGAGCAAGGTTGAAGTACATAAACTATTTTCCTTTTGGATTAAAGGGCTGGAAGATGTGATTCAGAGCTTCACCTAATGTGCTCTCACTCCTCACATAATCCAGTTTTCAGGATTGAACTAGAAATAGTCTGAAGTAAGCAGCCTACCCTGAAAATTGCTGTGCTACAGGCAATGAGGCTTCAATGACAACTGTTTTATTCTACTCCTATTGGTCTTCATCACTTAATGACTTAACCATAACTTCATTGAAAAATAATATAAAAACAAGAGCAAGTGGTAGAGTTGTTTATAATGAAAAACTTGGATACATGAGCAGTCTAAAATTTTAAATATAAAGTTTATGTTTTTGGTTTTGGGTTTTTATAAGGGATATATTTTTGTAATATTTTTAGATTTGAGGGATGTCAGCCAATAGCTGACATATCAACCTATGGAACTTTTTACATCCAATTTGTTACATTTTTGAGCTGATTCATTTTATAATTGACTTACTCTATATACTCTGTATTAGACTGAGAAAGAAATGATCCCATCTTCAAGAGTTTATATTCATTCTTTGGTGCACTCTCAAAGCACAGAAGAAAGACTCCTCTGAAATCAGTGAAGATACAATTTGTGAAAATACAGAGTAGGAGAATAATCAGGGCCCAAGTTAGGAGAATAATTGTGGTATGAATTTGGAAAAGAAGATTCTTTTTGGAGACAATCAATATCCATAAAACTCTGAATTTATTTTCTTTTTCTGGTTTCAGTAGTGCTTCTGTGCATTTCTTATGTTTACAGGATGCAAATATTATCTTTATATGTCCAAATGGTAGACTCTTACCTTAAAGAGAACTTAAGCGCTTAAGCTCATGTACTCTTTCAAAATATATTTGTACAGACGTGTATGAACATTGGAACCCATTGCCACAAGTTGTTGCAGAAGTCAGAAGCAAAAGCAGCTCCAGAAGCTCCAGAAACTAATTACAGAAGTGCACAGAATATAAGCTAATTTGGGCTACAAAAAATATCTCCAGGCTCCAGTTCAAGAAGTTCCTCGCATGCAAATTTCTGGAAGGTGAAAAGGCACACTTCAGAGGTGGCGTTATTTTATCTTTTCTCTCTTTAAGGCCTGACACTGGGTACAACATGTCTCTGAATAAAAATTTTACTCGACCCACTACAGGTTTTCTTCCATTAAAGTAACTTATTCTTGAAAATTATTACATTATGTTATAAGAATTCTCTACACATAAAACTGTTAGATTTCCTTTTTCTCGGTCTAATTGAATTTAAAAAAAAACAAATGAGGAGGTAATGTATGACATGAAACAGGAACCTCACGAAGTTCAACAAGGCCAGGTTCAAAGTGCTGCGCTTGGGTCAGGGCAATCTCAGACATGAGTACAGACATGAGAAGAGGGCACTGAGAATAGCCCTGCATGTGAAGAAGGACTTCGGGGTTCTTGTGGCTGAAAAGCTGGACATCAGCCAAAAATATGCACTTGTAAACCAGAAGGACAACTACATCTTGGACTGCATCAAAAGAGAAGTGACCAGCAGGTTGAGGGAGGGGATTCTGCCCCCCTGCCCCACTCAGGTGAGACTCCACCTGCAGTGCTGCATCCAGCTCTGGGGTCCCCAGCAGAAGAGGGACATGGAGCTGTTGGAGCAAGTCCAGAGGAGGCCACCAAGATGATGAGAGGGATGGAGCAGCTCTTCTGTGAAGACAGGCTGAGAGAGCTGGGGTTGTTCAGTTTGGAAAAGAGAAGGCTCAAGGGACACCTCACTGCAGCCTTCCAGTACCTTATGTGGGCTTAAAAGAAGGAGGGAGAGGACTTTTTACACAGTTAGTTTGCGACAGGACAAGGGGCAATGATTTTAAACTTAAAGAGGGCAGATTTAGATTAGATGTTAGAAAGAATTTTTTTACTCAGAGAGTAGTTAAGCTCTGGCACAAGTTGCCCGGGGAATTTGATGTCACATCCCTGGAAATGTTCAAAGCGAGTTTTGATGGGGACTTGGACAACCTGATCTATTAAGTGACATCCCTGCCCACAGGAGGGGAGGTTGAACTAGGCTGTATTTAAGGTCCCTTCCAGACCAGGCATTCTATGATTCTGAGATGCTGTCACATTCCAGCTACCAGGGATGAAACAGTTCTTTTTCTGATTGCTAGAAAACTCATTCTGTATAATTATATGTATCTTCTGACATCACCAGGCATGAGAAATTCAGCAGTGTTTGCACCTGGAAGCGAGGAATATAAGATGCATGATTTCATCATTACCAGACGTGGAATAATATACTTCTGAATAGGAAGTAGTCTCCACTGCTCCATGAAACTCCATGTTCTACAAATGATAAATTGTGACAGAAATAAAGTCGTTCGGAGAATTTTTGCCAAGTAGTGCTATTTGTAAGCTCTCATAGGTCAAGCTCAAAAGATTAATTCCATATTTTTTCCTAGAATTCCTTTTTTCACTTACGATGTGTATGCCAATATATACTGTCAACTGAAAAGGAAATAGTATTAAAAATTAGGTTAATTTCCTAGTGTAAAATATATTAAACCATGATGTGACTGGCTTCTTGTGTCATTCAAGTACTAGCTTGTCACTGGAGTTGTAGGCAGAAAAAATATTGGCAGCTATGAACAACATATTCAATTTCTGTGATATATGTTTTTAAATTGTAACCAGAAACTTGAAATTGACATTCTTCTAGCCACAGACTTTGTTAGCAGTTTCTTTACATAAATTTAAAGCTTTTATTTAGAATTACCACAAAAATACCAAAGCAAAAATACCAAGCAAAACAATACCAACAGAAAACGCTGCTTTTCCGAAGTAGATGCCACATATTCACATCTTGTTAAATTTAAATATCTGCTTGTAAGCCTTCAACCTGTGTGCACTCTCTAGTCTCTTAAATGGGATAAAATTTCTCTATTTTTCTGTAATTTAACGGTTATGAAACATACCACAACAGCAATTTTGTGCAGTGCAATTAAAAAAAAAAAAAGTAAAGAAACCAACAGAAATTAGGGAACAAGGCTTTTCAAAAGTTTTGTTAAAAGATTTGGAATATTACCAGTTATGATTCTGGCCTATAGTGGTGGTGACTAAAATATGTTACTGTCTTCTAACTGTTTCTCACACTACATAAAGAAAGCTCTGGTCTCAATCAATAGCTAGTTTACCGAAACCTCAGTCTCATTTGGTATCCATTGCAACCCTTATTCACAGTCTCAGAATGGAGACTAAGCAGTAAGTTAAGTTAGAGTTGGAACTAAACCCTAAACTCTTGTAGATGAGCTGTCAGATTGGGCTCCATAAAACTGGCAGAGACAGTGTGGGGCCTCAGCAATAGTTATATAATGAAAACTGAGAAACTGAGCCTGTCAAAAATTGAAAATACAGTTTTGCTTCTTTCTTCCAAATATTAACAACAAAAATAAACATTTCTGATTTTGCAATCTAAATATAACACAGGTACATGCCATCATTATACAATATACTTCCCAGAATCACCAGGTTTACCAAGAAATGACATGCCAGAGAGTGGTTTCAGCCATCTTAATCTAATCTCCAGGTAGTAGAAATTTTGCAGACTCCACAGGCAATGTATTCCAATATTTCCTTGGCCTTCCTGTTTGAATTCTTTTTTGTTGTATTTAACCCAGATCTTCCTTGTCGTAATTTAAATCCATTATTTTTCTTCTTACCTGCTATGGATATATAAACATATTATCCTTTCCTGTCTGTAAGACCCTTTTAAGCAACTTTCTGTTGATATTCAAAGCAAGTTCCACTCCATCCTGCAGATATTTTCAAAGCGTTCTGTCTGCTCATTACTAAATATAGAAACTTTTTCTTTTCCCTGTGAACTATATCCTTCAAGAAAACATTTTCTCAACTTTTGCCCTCTTTATGGTGAACTGATTAACCTCTTTGGTATGCCTCTAACCTCTATCATACACTGTAATTTCTTTTAAAATTTTTAATTTTTAAAATTAAATTTTAATTTTTAATTTTAATTTCTTACAAATTCTTTTAATTTAAATGCTATTGCATTTTTGCTGAGAAACAGTTAAAACACAACTAGGAAGACTCAAATTTATACACCCTCCAGTGTAACAATGAGCCATTGATAACTACCCACTGGTCTTCAGCCAGTTTTGCACCACCTTATGGTAATATGTTTCTCCAACCGACTTACAAGAACACCATGTGACACTGTGTCATTCATTTTATTCACGTCAAGACATACTCTATTATAGAAAAAGTTAATCTGATCTGTAATCATTTGTCTTTGCAACACATTTTTTTATGCCGTATTCTGTAGGAGTGCTCACAAATCTGGATTACTTGTTTTAGCACTCTGAGGACTGAAGTTGTAGTGATTGCTATTTAATTTCTAACCTAAAGTTTTGACAACACATCAGATTTTCATTACATGCACTACATGCTTTGCAGTTAGAAAAGAAAACACCACCTCTTCTGAAAATGTTCAATTCTAAAGAAGGACTACTGTGAAAGTGATTAAGAGAAGCAGCACGATCTCCCCCCACACCCAAGCAATTTGAATTCAAACAAGAAGCAGCAAGAAAGCAAAGACAGATTGGCCTTTCTTCTATAGCTAAGGCACCAACACAGACAAAATGAGGAGCAAAGTGAAAGTTCTGAAGGTATTTCCTCTAGAGAACAGAATAAGGGTAAATTAATATTCTTAATTCAAAACATTTATAAGATTGCATAAGCAGCTATTAAGATATGTTGCACTGACAATTTACAAGGGAAAAAAATAAACATTAGTACGAACAATGTCAAATATGTATTACAGTGGACTATAAATATTGCCTAAGGCATGGAAAAGCAATGTGCTTTTTGCAGAGAGACAGGCTTATAGACAGTGTCTGCTGAAAAAAAATGCAGAAAATAACTTTTTGCTGAATTTCTCCATTAACAGCATTAGATTTCCATAAGTAATTAATTTGTAATAAGAAGTTATTTGATCTTGGTGTATGTTCTTTCATATGCAACCAAATAAGTACACATTTTTAAGGCATTGAAGAGCATCCAAAAAGCAGCTTGTAAATATTTCAAAGTCCTCTAAATATTGTTTGCAATTGACCATGTGATGTTTAGCAAATCTCTGACACTTACTTAAACATTTAGGAAAAATGAATGAAGAAATAGAGGACTGGGGGGCAGGAGTGGAATTGGGAGAGAAGAAGAAAGGGAGGGAAAAAAGATAAAAACAAGAAATAAAAAACAACTTTACATTGATTTGAAGTTAGAATAACATGTCACTGTCAGTTCAAGGCTCTACAAACAACTAAGAATATTTGCATTGTAAAAGCATGCTCATTCTAAAGGATCAATATGAAAAAATCAGCAGAAATAAGTTGCAGAGTCTGATATAGTGCTCTATTCCATGTTCCTCTGCAGAATTTCTACATTATTAAAAGGCTGTGAAAATTTGCAAACATTTGTAACCAATCTACTGGTTACAGATGTTTTTTCAGATGGATTGGAGAGGTTGAGTCATTTTAGGAATAATTTTTAGAGCACATTCTTTAAAAACTATGCATCAATTGCATAAAATCACTGAATATGTTGCACTATGAGATGAGTTGTTACAGAAATCACTTACCAGCTTTCCAGTCATTATAATTTTAAGAATATAAAATGTCACACTGGTCTCTGTGGCTGCAAAGTAAAATTATACAAACACTGAATTTGTATATAGAATCATATTTTAAAATAGAAAGAAAAAGAAAGTGTTACATTTCTAGACAGAGATAATTTGAGGAGATTATTAAGAGTCTGTTTTCAAAATTTGCTTGGAGTCACTATACAAGAGTTACTTCAGTCACCGGAAAATATTTATCCAGTAATTCTTCATCCATTCCCTTTTCACAGCAGAATGAAAGCTCTTTCTGGGGATATTTGGTTTTAGTATGGCTGTGAATGCCTATTTTCCAGTATACTCTCCTAACCAGCCTTTCAGTAAGGTAATGGGATCTTTATTTATTTTTCTTTTCTTTTTCCTCTCCTTTGCCTGTGCCTCAGCAGTTCTTCTTTGCTGCTAAATTATGAAAGCTTCTAACCAGCAAGAATCACATGCAGGGAAAACTTCATCATATTGCTTCTCTCACCTGAGTAGGAAATCCTTTAAGGAATATCAAGTTTTTGACAATAAACCCTTGTTGTATTCATCCAGAAACCTGTAAGCCAACACTGATCTTCCCAAAACTCAATGTATTGTAAAATTCAAGTAGGTAATTCAGATCTAGGTTTAGATACATAACCAGAAATTGTGGGGTTTGGTCCTCATCACTACATTTGTGGCTACACAATCCTTTCTCTTTTTATCTATGATTTTATATCTCCTCTAGTTTTTCTGCTTCCATCTCACCTGCTATTTCTCTTTTTCTACCTCTTGCACTTGACATCAATGAGACTATACACAAGGAAAGATAAATGTCTTCTTATATGAATTCATTTAGAAGGATTATGAAAAATCCACCCAAATACAAAATTTAATTCTTTGCTTACCTTCCACTATATTTGAAATAACCTTCTCATTGCTTAAATGGAGGCAGTAACTTCCCTTTAAGTTTACCTGAACATTCTTGGAGGCAATAAGAATGTTTTGGATGCATGGGAAACAGCGATAGTTACACTAGAACCAGTGTAGCAGCCTGACAAATTCCTAAGAGCCTTATGATTGCGCCTGAACCTCAGGCACAGCGGAAGAAAGAAGGCTTCTTTAGATAGACACTACTGTCATAAATGAAGGTTGGGCACATCTCAAGACCTTCCGAGAGCACTTTGGTAAAGCTCCTACCTCTCCTGTTCATTTCTATAAGGAACCAATAAGAAGTATCACTTCCACTTCTCCCAGTCCTGGTTTCCCATTCTGAAGAAAGTTCTAAGTGCTTGTTTGCTCTGTCTCCCTTTCTCTCTCTGTCTCTCCCAAATAGCGGTGGGTGTATTTAACCCTGTCTTTCATAGTCCTTCCTAATAGAATACTTGCTTATAAACTGCAGAATTTCAGTTAAGGTTCTCTATAACCTAAGAGGTTGAAAAAGTTGTCCATTCCCTTTACAATTCTCAAATGACTTACCTTATGGTGATATAGAGAGCATAACTACAGTATATATTTCAAACTACTTGGTGGCCAAGATCATTTAAGCAGTCTAGAGACCTTCAGTCACTTCCAGGAAGCCAACTCCTTCTTCCACGTACATCATCATCCATTCGTTCTACCTTTATTGAAGCACTAACTTCTTACTTTGATGTTGTCCTTCATAGCCTCTGAACTCCAAACTTAACATCTTTTAAAACAGCTCATTGTTTCTCTCCATGCACTTAAACTTCTCTTCAGCCTTGACGTGTACAAAAGACATTAATATAATCAAAATTCTGACTTGCTGGAACCACTGTTTGCTAAGCACTATGAGCAGTTCTCATGCATTTTCTTCTCTATTTCTTGGTTTGTGTTTTTAATCCGTACAGTATTTAATATCCTGATATCATAGTCAGTGACTTCAAAAAGCTTCTTAACAAAACAGAAAAAACCAACTGAGGTGCGCTTGCAAAAACTATTAACTTTTAGTTAATAAATTCAAAACATTGAAAAACATGAATACAGTTTCATTTTGAACATAAAATGTACAAACCAATGAAAATAGGTTCAAAAATTTTATATTAGTACTGGTTTAAATCTTACATTAATATCAACATTTGCATTCATTGCCCTAAAACTATTTTTATTTGATTCAGATGTTTATTTTCTCTCTTTTTTCTCTTTTCTTTTTTTGGTTTTTTTTTTCTGCTGTTTTTAAATTATTTTTCCTTCTTAATATATTCTTTTCCTTTTTCCTTGTTTCACCATTATACATGCAATGAGAGTAATAAAGACCATTTAGACAGAGGAAAAAAAGAAATCCTGTCTGTTTCATGCAGAGGTCAGGACATCCATGTACACAACAGTAAAATTTATAAGTTTTATATATGCACTCATTTAGGATAAAAGGTACTTAAATGATTCAAAAATATTCCGTAACCAAAACATAAGTAAAAATGAGATTCAACTGAGATTTGTGGTATTTATATGATGTGGTCTACTGTTTAATATGATCTAGGGGTATAGACTATTCTTACATCCTTATTTCTCCTATGGGATTAGGGGGCTAAACCACCAAGACTTTCACAAATAAGTTTACTGAATGGAATATATACAGTTCTTATTCTTATGTAAACAAACAGGCTATAACTTGAAGCTACACAATGGCTTTAATTGTACAAACCAAGTATTTCTAAAATCAATCCAAGTCATAACTGCGGTAAGCAACCATCTCAGTCTTGAGCAATCTGTCAGTAAACTAATTAATTACACCAATATGGAGAGAGGAAGAGCTCCTCTTCTTTTGGGCATCTGTTCAGCACCCGGGAATAGCTGGGTTCTGACTTTGCCAGCTCTAATCAAATAAGTAAATCCTTTTTTGGTTAAAAGTTTCTCTAAACTTTTTAGGAAGTGAGCAAGATACAAGGGGCTTTTCATTCGACTTTTTCTTTAAGACAGTTTGAAAACATGTAAATCTGTAAGGACTGAGATTTCAGTTCATGTCTTAATCCTGCAAACTCTCCTTAAAAGATACAACACACATTTTATTCAATCCTGCCTACACACACATTATGACAATAAATCCACTGATTTGAAAAGCTCTAGGATTTTCCTCTTTTGCATCCACAGAAATTATAGAATCATAAAAAACCTTCAAGGAAGGGACCTTAAAGATCATCTAGTTCAAACCCCCACCCTGCCATAGGCAGGGGTGCCACTCACTAGACCAGGTTGCTCAAAGTCCCATCCAGCCTGGCCTTGAACACTTCCAGAGATGAAGCATCCCCAACTTCTTTGGCACATTCTGGGTCAGTGAGACCCAGATTTGGTCACAAGACCAAGATTTTCAAGAATAATATTCCTCACTTTAAATATGTGATTTGCCTCACTAACTTCAGTAACAACTACTGCTATTCTTTATTCTTTTACACCAAATACATTATGACAGGTTGCACAGAGAAACAGTCAGCCCAGTAAAGAGAAGTGGCTTGGAGACCTGTGTATACTTGCTGTTGAGGCACTTTGATCTGTGATAGGATCTGGATGAATAACACCTTGCATAGTTCATTGGGATGTCCGCAAGAAGAGATGTCCTCAAATGAACAAACTGCTAACGAACGTCAGCATTAACAAGTTTCTGTGGAGAGAGCATGCCTACACGCTGTAGGGCTGCCAGTACACTGTATTACAGGGCAAACAGATCCTGATGAATGAGGAAGTCCTAATCTGAATGACAACCTGCAGGATATCTAGAATTTCCCATCTTCCTCCATCTCCTCATGAGCCCATATCTGCATAGACCATCTCTACAGAAAATTAGCTTCAGGGCCAAATGTCCAGTAGTAAAACAACAAATATCATCATTTTACACAGTAAAGTATCAATGAATTTTTAAGTTATTTACCTATTCAAAATCCATGTAAATTTCCTAGAATAACTCCTATCTTTTAATCCCAAACACTACAGATACACAGACTGCTCCAGACCTTTATTTGGACACTTAGGGTTGTACTCGGTGACCTAGACTGAGCATGGAGATAGAAGTTGTCATCTCCATTTTTCATAGATTCTTACCTTTCCATACACTCTGTGAAAGTGTCAGCAACATCTTCAGCAGACTAGGATAATGCCGAGGTGACACCTTGAATGTCGCAGTAATGACTGTCTATGAAATGTGACATGAAAGCAGGAAATGCAATTAAACAGCCCTCCATTGCAGCTCAGCACATAAACTTTTCTATATTAAAGTCTTACCAGGTGTGTTACAAAACCTGATGAAGTAGGCAATCAACTCCAGTAAGCAAAAGTATGCAAGAAGAACAAAACATAGCTGTAGCAGTGAGTTCATGGATCATTTAATATCTCTTTCTCTTTTATACAAAGCAAGATCTATAGTCAATTAAAATGCAACATTGCTTTTAATGTCTGTCAAAACATCTATACTGTCACAGCCTGTGTTACAGAAAAGCTTAGGCATTGCAGTTGAAAGAGAGGCTATGTCACCAAACTTGCCAGCAAAGAATAAAGAACAGTCTTTTACCCAGTTTATAAATAGATAAAGGGTTAAGCCACAAGAGATATAACATAAAAGACAGAAAGTTCGTAAATATTTTGCAGCTGTCTTATTAGCTCCTTTAATTTTCCTGGCATTTTCTTTGTTGACTGATGATATTGAAGATGAGGCAAGGGACAAAGCGGGTGGTGGAAGCAGGGGAAGAGGGATAAGATTAGAGGAAGGGATATATGAGTGGCAGCTGAAGTGAGGTTGAAGTGAACCGACTGTAAGGGAAGGGGCAGAGGGGATTTGAAGCAAACATCTAAGATGAACTATAAATAAGAAGGCACACAATGCAGCACTTTATATCTTCAAAGCACAGGAAAAGTATGTCTGATGTACAGTCAGGCATTTCTTCCATTTCAAAGTATTTAGTCTTCAGAAAAGTGTTTATAATGGGAAAACATAAGTAAACCCTTGAGGGCAAAGGCAGTGAGAAGAGAGTCTCCAACTGTCTCTCAGTTTTGGGTTTGACCACCATGCAATACTTTGAAAATGTAGAGCATCGTGAGTATCCACTGTATTTCAGGGAAAAAAAGTTAAACTCCTACCAATCATCATTTGCTCAAGCAAAAAAAATGTCACTATTGTTTCTGTATTTCGAAGTATGCATCTGCAATGGATTAAGGTTTGTATGGTTTAAAGATTCTCATTAAAACTATGAAACTACGGAACAAAGTTATATTAGGCACTGTTTCTACATAGAGGAAATCCTTTGTATGTAAATCCACTGTTTGCAAATCCAAGGGCTGCAAATCCATGGTATGCCCACATTTCATGTGCTCATGCAGATCCATTCATTTCAGCTTCTGGGTGTGAGAAACTCTCAAATACAGAAAAATAGAAAGAAAATAGAAGAAAAATAGAAGAAACGTTCAAAAAAGTAACATATAAACTGACTTCTGAGCAAGTGGTCACAATGTTTTGATAAAGAGATAAAATTGAAGGGGTGACCTGTGATTCAAAATTTTTCACCTTGAGAATAATCTTGAATATTCTTCAGGACAATAGAACAAAAATGTGGTCAAAAGCTATGAGGAAAATGGGACAAGTTTATGATTTTTATAAAAAGAATTACTAATTCCTTTCATACTGCTATAACTTTTTTTCTAGAATCATCCCTGTGGAATAGTGGTGTCTATTTTCTGCTATGACTATTATTTCTTCAACAATCTCAAAGCACCTTCAAAATTGAGACTGTGTAACAGTGTGTGGGGAAGGCACAGAAGTCACTCAGAAGTCTGAAATGTTACTATCCTTGCAGGAAACTTTACAGAGGCTCACTGTTGTCAGGCTGGAAGAGGGGATATGATAAATACAAATGTGCTAGAGATAACCAGGCAGGGAAGAAGCAACAGAGTTTACTTAAACAGTTAGAAACCTTAACACAATGAAAATCTATTTGTTTTTAATGAACACAGCAGACAAGAAAGCACACATAACCAAGTAACAGAAGCACAGTTTGAGCTCTGTAAACTGAAATAAGATTGCTGGTGTCTGGGGTCAAAGGCAGTAACTTGATGAAGGTGAGGATGCTGCATCTCCATGACCCCAGCTCCAACCCACAGCGAGGTTGGC
The DNA here is from genome assembly GCA_013398115.1 of Falcunculus frontatus. NCBI lineage: Eukaryota > Metazoa > Chordata > Aves > Passeriformes > Falcunculus > Falcunculus frontatus. The sequence goes on from VZRV01003483.1 coordinate 649,570, forward strand.
AATGTTTTCTTTCTAGGTACCTGCACACAAAGATGATATACACACATGCACAGCAAATAAATATACATATATATATGGCCACACAGATCACAGGCCCTGGACCCCTGTCTCCCCAATAAACCCTTGAGTCCACAGCCTCACACCAGCTGATGTTATAGACCATGGTGTACTTAGGTACGTATATAGACACACACCCACACATACACACAGAGCTAACTGCGACTCACACATTCATGAACAGCCAGCCCTTTCCATGCTCTTAACCTTTGAGACTAACGCATCCCAGCTCCCAGGCCACTTCAGCTACTCTTTAGCTTGTCCAACTTGATCTTCACTAGTGATCATGCACTCATACACACAGACTTCTTCCAGTTACTGGCGGCTCAGGGACATGGGTCCCCTGCCATTCACGGTCCCACCTCTCTCATTGTCATTTGGTTTCTTTAAGTCCAGTCTTTTCAGTCCCTAAACCAATGCACACAGACCCTTCATCCCATGGTCTGACTAATTTCTGTACCCAAATCCCCTCATACCAAATATGGAGGCCTCACCCAGGAAAAGAGCTAGAAAGAGATTTAATAACAAGATTACACTGACCAGGCACAGGCAATGACCAGACAAATATACCTACCAGTAACCATTTCTGTGAGAGCGGCATCTCTTGGCTCCTTACCCTTTACTTTCCCAACATTTATACCTCCCCAAATCATCTCACACCATCCATTTTTTCATCTTTGGTTCATGCCTTAAATATCCCATAGTAAGTCCTACATGACACAAAATACCCTTCCCCTGCATGCCATAATACGTCCCATCCCCCAAGTAGCAATTTACTCAGCCCAGAAGATTCTCTGACATTGACCCACCCTGAGGGGTTTCCTGCCAGGTCACTGGGGCTGAGGCTCTCAAGGGACAGCTCTGGGTGGTACCCAGACATTGTGTCACTTCCTCGAGTCTTTAATTTGTGTTCCTACATGACTTTAGGCCTTTGTACTCCTCTAGGTTTGTGGAGATGGACCTCTATGGTCTGCTGGCCCCCAGGATTGGCCTTGGCTCCCCCATCTGCCATTGTTTGTCTGTGCTCCTTTCTGGGTGTGCAGATGAGCTTTTCACATGCAATCCTGCATGTGTTGTTTAGAATATGTTCCACATCATACCTTATAAGAAGAATTCAAAATGAATAATCAGAAAATCATAAACAATGAAGCTGGATGGGATCACAAGGAGTCATGTGATTCGTTTCTGGACTCAAAGGTGTAGTGTACCTGAATTATTCTGCAAAGTGTTTTTATTATTTAATCCCACAAAAGGAGGCATTTAGACTCTTTCTTCTTTCGCAGGCTATTACAGAGCTCAAATAGCCTTGTTGCTAGAAAAATTTTAATAATGTTTAGACTTAACTTCACTGAATTCTGTTTTACTTTACTCTTATTCATTCTGGCCATGGAAAACTGCTTATTCCTATCTCCTGTTTTTACCTTTCTGTATCCTGCTGTCATAGCTGCCTTCAGTCTCCTCAGCTCTAGACTAAACAAGCCTAATTCCTTCAATTTTTCTTCAGAAGTTATGTTTTCTAGACCTGCAACCGTTCTTGTTATTTTCTTTTGGACCCAATCCAATTGGTTTGTACCCTTCTTGAAGCATGAAGCCCAAAACTGGTCATAACGTTGCATCTGAGGCCTAACCAAAGCCAAACAGAATTTAACTACTTCATATGTCACTTAAACAATGTGTACAATGTTTATGCCCTTCATTATGATGTTTGCCTTTTGTGTATATAATCTCTACAGTAAACAAACTTTGTTGATCATTTCCATCTTGTGATTTCTTATAACCAATAGATCCTTTTTAGCAGCATGACTGTACTTTCTCTTATTCTCTAACCTCTCTGCAGTTAAGCCTCCAAAGATTTGATAAAGCATTTCCACATTTCAAGAAGCAATCATAATTGCCAGCAATCACTTGATGTTTCTCTTCCTTCTTGTTATTACCTTGAAAATGTTACAAAAAAACTGTACTTCCACAAAATATTTACAAAACTAATGGCAAAGTTTGCTAAAATGCTTCAATTTTTTCTCATTAGACTAGTGCTTAGGAGAAGGACAAAAAATCTGTTTAAAGAATCTATATATAATCTACATTACATTATCCACCACTTTCAAGCTTTTAAAGTTGTATTATCTTTGAGGGAATATCTACAGTTCTACACTTCTACTTTGTTCATCTTACTCAGGTAAGTAGGTTTTCACTCTATACTACTGTAAAGGACATGAGAGAACAGAACTAAGAATGATAACTTCTACAGACTGGATTAATTTTTCAAAACTCTCATTAGAGTGGCTGGAGACAGCAAGACATCTGCCACAATGTAAAACATCTAAACTTGGCTCCTAATTAAGTTCTGAGGTTTGCACCTCTACTCTGCTTTTGTGAAACTGAATTTGGGGTATTCCAACCAGCTCTGGGGCCCACAGCATAAAAAAGAAGCAGGTCCAGAGAAGGCCCACAAAGATGATTAGAGGGCTGGAGCACCTCTTCTGTGTGACGACACACTGAGGGAGCTGAGGTGTTTTAGCTCTGACAAGACCTTAGTGCAGCCTTTCAGTACCTAAAGGAAGTCTAAAAGAAAGCTGGAGAGGGACAATTTACAAGTGCATGCTGTGATGAAACAAAGGGAATGGCTTTAACCTGAAAGAGCGTTATGTTAGGTATTAGGGTGCAATTCTTCACCAGGTCAGACACTGGCTTTGAGAAATTTCATGCAACATGATATGACTATTTTAAAGATAACAGAAGGAAAAAAATTAAATTGCCTCCTTTAACAAGATAAATCTTCACTTTGAAATTAATGAAATGAAAGGAAAAGGAAAAAATAGAATGGTTAGTAGGGTCATCAGTAAAAGGAACTTTAAAGATTTTGCAATTACTTAAAAAGAAACCATTTAGAAGACTGGGTGTTAACAAAGAATTTCAACCTCCAATATAGGACTACTTGAAAATTCAAAGGGTTCTCCAAGTTTCAGAAGTAAATATTCAGTCTATTACTTATCAAAATTCATAGTCTGCTCTTGCAAAAACAATCCTTTAACTTTTTAGATTGCTACATCAATTGCTGCATCATTTTCACATTTCACATGACATACTGTAATACAGATCTTCCTACTGCTTTCTTCTTAAAACTGTGCTTAGTAAAATCATTCCTTCATTTTTAGTAATTTCAGTAACAAATAAAATAGTATGAGAAATGCAGGCATCTCCTTCCTCCTTGCTTGCTTCCTTTTAGAAAATTGTTTCCAACCTCCGTTCTGCTGCAGTTTTCTGCTGAAACTCACAGAAGCGACTAATTAACACATCATATGTATTCTGGCTGAATGCTATATGATACTTCCATTTTCATACAGCCCAGTTCCTGCAGCAGAGACAAATATCACACACTTGTTTGCCTTTCAGGAAACATATCCCCAAAAAGCACTAAGCAATTCTGCACAATAATGATAGTTTATAACTGTTTATGAAACCGCTAAAGATTACCTATGGCTTTTGCAATGCAGTACTGGAGACAAAAAACATAAATACAGAGAAAATTTGTATTATCACAAAGATACCGTAATAGATAAAATTATTTTCAAGGATAAATTTCATTTTGGAAATGTCTGTATGACTGGTAAATATATTGTTAGTATACGTGGGGAATCTGGAATAGACTTCAAGATTTTGAAAGGCATTTCTACACATTTCTATTTTATTATATTTGTCTTCAGTTTTAATCTAGACTTCTCTTGTATTTTGATACTTCATACAGCTACTTATAAACATGTTATTCTCATGGAATCCTAGAAATATTGGTCAGAAAGGATCCCTAAAGGTCTTCTAGGAGAACTTTTGCTTCAAGAAGGGCTAATGCCTAAAAGTGATCAACATAGCTATGTGGGCTTTTTCCTTAAGTAATTGAAATGTATTGTTAATTCAGAAATTAAAAATTTTTCCTCAAGGTTTCTATCTTTTTTTTCTTTTTCCCAGTGGTTCAGTGGATTTATGTTAACAAAGAAAGGTATCACATGCTGTTTTCCATTCATACAATTTTAAAATATTCTAGGTTGTCATAGTCATGAGCAGAGTGGGAGCTTCAGACAAAGATTATTAGAGAAGCGCTCCCATTAAGCCACAAGGTATGGAAAGGACCCCCTTGTTTTCAAAACTCCTTCTCAGAGAGGACCCTGAGTATGGCTGGATCCAATCCTGGCCCCAGATCTTGTTAATGGTTTATGTCTGGAGGATTATATAGGTGTAATTGAACCTTTTTACAACTTTGTCCTTCAGGATCAAGGATGGCAAACCAAATAAATTTATATAAAATAAATGAATTATATATTTAAATTGATTATAATAATGATAATGAGTAGGAAGTAAATTCAGTTTAATCAGAAATATTTACTACACTGTACAAATAGCTGTAACTTCAAGTGTAGCGCACTATTTTTTGAAGTAATATTGAAGCAGTTCTGTTAAAGCAAATATATTAAAGCTAGGAAAACAATTATTAAGTAGAGTTTAATACTCCTCACCCATATCAATGACTCTTTGACAAACCTCTTTCACTCAGCCTTGGGGAGTAAATTTGAGAGCAGGATCTTCACACACCTTAGGGAGATACGCTACAAGTCTTTGCTGTGCGAAAGTGGGACTGGCTTTTTAAAGCATAAGATGTCAGTCGTGCATTTTTTAGATTGTGTGGTGTCAAGCTTACTTACCAAAATGTGTTTTGCAGAATGCATTTCAGCTTTGTGCTGAAAAAACTGTTACCAGCTCTTTGGTTTGTTCTGCTCAGCACCTCTGACTCTCTTCTGTATCAGAGTCTGCACAACCTTGCTGCTTCCAACCTCAGGGAGAATCTGTCTTGCCTGTCCTCATGGTGGGTTTCATATTCTCCTCAAGCGGGTCGCAGCATTCTTCAGCACTAAGAACAGAAGACTGTTCTTGATCAATCTTATCACTAATAACTTGTAAATGAGGCAAATTTTGAGCAGCTGTATCCCCACTTAGGGAGATAGTTCTGTTACAGTTATTTGTCATTTTTCTTCTAAGTTTTTTGCATCTTAAACTTTTACTTACATCTTCTCCTAAGTCCACATATGAAGGGTCTGTCACATTTACGACACTGATTGCTTTTTTACATAAACAGGTGAAGTTTGGTGGGAAACAATTTTTGAATCTAATAAAGAAGAATTAAACTTGTTGAAGTACGGACATTAACACTCAACAGCTGAAGATAGTGTGACAAAGATAACTCTTCTAATCTGTCAGAGGTTACATCCTGTTCTTCGTTAGAATAACCTTGTAATAGTTTTCCAGGTAATAGTAGCTTGATTATGAAACACCTGTAGCTAGGGACATCCTTGAGAAAAATAAATTCATAGAGGGCAAATTACCCTGTGCTGTGGTAGACCAGAGTAGAGCAATCCTGCTAATGTGGTTTTTTATGACCATGTATTTTATTGAAGTGTGAAGAACTAAAGTGAATTAGAATGCTTGCTAAAGTTACTACAATATTAAAAAAATATTAAATATAATAGAGCTTAATTCCATGTTGGATCTCATTTCACCGTATCTACAAAGTCAGTAGAGTGCTCTAATATCCGGGCACCTCCCTCCCAAATACCTCTTACGCTTCGGTTGATTTTAGCATGGTACAGATAGCAGTAGGTCTATTCATCTTCCTAAAGCCGGGAATATACTTTTGAAAGGAGTGAGGAGTCTCTCATAATGCTATATGTATGAAAAGACAGAAAAGTATGTTTCTTGCAAGAATTCAGACAATAAAAGAAAGCAGACCTTTAATTAAAGTATGACGGTGCCACTATCTCTAACTTATTATCTTATGTTTAAATACAAACAGCAGTGTGATATATAATAGCTCACGATGTTAAACACTTCTAACAATCTCCAAAAACAGAAAGCTAAGAATAAACTAAAATGGTCATATAAATATCAGAAACTCATTTTCTTTGCTTGTTAGATTAACATTAGTTTAACCCCAATTTTTCTCCCATGTAGAGTGATACAAATTAGTGCTTTTCATTATTAGGGCACATTTCCTTCTCATCAGTTGCTGCCCTTAACGAAAGAGCACTCCCCTCCAGCATACAGATTGAATCATTTTCAGCCACGGCATAAATAAATGCCTGGGAGATGTCAGCTGAAAATCTTAGTTATTTCCTAAAGGTGCAGGTGCTAGAAGTGGTGTAATGAAGTAGAGACAGCTGCAGCCACAGGCTCTGGCCAACTGGAATATGTCTTGGGAGTGACATTGAGCATAACAAGACCTCACTATGTTTGCTTCCAAGAATGTTATCACTGCGGTTTTAAAAACAGCATAAATCAAGAGACATGCTCACAAAGTATAGCTGAAGTCACATTATCTTTATTATACTCCTATATATTTTCCTCATTACAACCTGAAATATGTTGACATAACCACTCATGCTCATCTATAATGTAACTAATAATTTCACTGCCAGAAAGAAAAATGAGAACAAAAGGTATTGCAAGGCTGGAATTAATCAAACCACTGACCCATCGAGTTATGACCAGCTAGATTCACTGAAACTTTAAAACCTGAGGTACAGGTAAATTTTAATAAGTCTTTCTGAAATTAGCAGAGAATAACAAATGAGTTACTGTCATTTACAAACCTTTTCTGCAAAACAATTGCATGTTGAACCCTATTTTATTTCATGCCTGTGACAAAATCATTTATTGAGACTGCCACATAGGAGAAGGAAAAGATTAGCACTGCAGATATTGAGTACTCAATGTTCTGCTCTCTTTTCCAGGGACTTCATGAAAGACATGACTTTATTTTTATTAGAAAAAACCAAAATCAGCTTGTAACACGTATGACCACTTTAACAAATAAAGCTGGTTGTTAAGCAGCAACTATTTGAAAGATAAAATACTTTCACAAAAACTTGTCTTCTTTAATATTTTTTCCTGTTGTATTGTAATTGCTCTCAGTTATGAAATACTTCTACAGTCACTATTTTGGACTCAGCCCTCTTGTGTGAAGATAGGAGACTGTATCCCAGAGATACTAAGCGTTCAGCTTAACACTGCTGGCTAATCTGAGGTTAAAACCTCAAATGGTTAAAGCAGGACTTTTAAAAGCACTTAATATTCACTTGGTATTTACCTAAACCTATTTGTCAAGGAACAAATTTCAGTTTAACCATTAGCTTTCCACATTTTTCCTGCCAGATAAGAGATTGACAAAATCCATTCATGGGCTTATTTTTCTGGGGAGATAAAGCTGATGATCCTAAACCCATCTTCACAACATATCAACCCATGGAAGCAGTCACTTTTATTCTACACATTTACAGCTAAAGGCTTAGGTCAGTGTGATGTAACAGGTAAGAGAGTTGGTAGCCCCTTCCTATTCAGCTGTCACAGCCAATTTTCTAGATTTATTCCTGTAGAATATTTCATGGGAAGAACTTATATTCCACTATCCTGGCACTGATAGTGCATTCAGAATTTTGTCTTCAATGAGGGATGGTGGGGAAGGGAAGTAAAAAGACCCCAAATTAGTGCACATTTTTTCTAAAATAGAAGTGGTGATAGTGCAGAATCAAATTAAAACTCTTGAAACTTCAGCTCCAGAGTAGAATGTATCACTGTGCAAATGTCTTTGAATTCAAATGGAATCTGCTGTGATTTTGCACTGGAGCAAATTCTTTTGAAATACTGCTTTTCAGCAAGGTTTGTGGACGTTTATGCATATTAAAAATTGAGCTCTATTAATGACCAAAAAAAAAAAAAAAAAGAAAAAAAATGTGCAAAATTACATGTCGATTTTCTACCCCTTACTCATACTCAGAGTTCAGGCACTGCCAGCAGTGACACTAAATAAATCCTTAAAATAGCCAACAAGCCTTGGCCAAACAACAGTGACAAAGAATAATAAATGGTTCTATAAAGAATTATATCTGTCATTTTGGACAGACAGATGTTAAATAAGATTTAAAAGGAAGAGCTTGCACTGATGATCCCCTTGAAGTTTCACAAATGTCCCTTTTCAATTGTTCAGGATTTCCGAATGCACCAATTTGGATTTCACAGGACTAACAGGTATAAACAGTGACCTACTTCCAGCATATATTCTTGTGAGATAAAGAAAAATATTAAACAACTGTACCACAGGTTATCATTGCCCAGTGAGTCAATTCCAGCCCCATATTTTAAGCCACAGAAGTACATGGCTTCTTCCCTTCCCCTTCTCATATTTACAGAAGATTTCAGTAACAAAGAGTTTTTTAGATTGTTTTTCCATATTACAATTCTCAGAATAGGAGTCCAGTATCATAATGGTATGGGAATCATGTAAAAAAAAGCCAAAAACAAACAACAAATCCACAAGCCTGACTGACTTCAGCGTGAAGAGCTGCTAGATATTATTAGGGTACAAACTGTTTCTTATATCAGAATATGTAAAGAAATGTCTGTCTCTTCTTAAACTGCTCCAGAAAAGACATCTTTTCTCCTACATTTAAGGGCAAATTCCACATCTTTAAAGAATATCAACTGATCTCCTTCAGATTCACTCTACTCAGGTGTCCTGTTCTGAGCTGCTGCTGCTGTGTCTCTTTCCCTCTGGACTCAGCAGCTCCTATGTCCTGTTGGTGCAAATTCAAGGAGCAGAGGAATTTCCCATCTCCTTCTCAAAGTATTTCCACTTTGACTTCTAAGTGCAGTACCCAACTGTCTTCAGTGCTTCTCTAGGATATCCTGTCCAGAAGACTTATCCTGCATCTAGAGAAAAATGGGCAATTTATGTCAGTCACAGATCCAGACTTGTATTTTTGAAATCTTCATGGGCTAATCATATATATTGTCATAAAAGAGCTATAAATTATGTTTTAACAACAATAAATGATGAAACAATAAGGACCAAAATTATTGGAATTTCCCTGGAGACTACTGGTTAGCTGGAAGGAGTTGAAGGCTTGATTTAGTTTAGTACACTTTTTTGGGCATTGTTTTTCTTTCTCATTCTATATGTATATTTTCACTAAGCTAATCATCATATAATCCATCTGGAATTTTGAGGCAATTAATTCCCAGTGCATTAGACAAGAATCAATCATATATTTGTTAAAATCTGAGGCCTCAGGACTAGGAGATACAAAAGCCCTACATACAGTAATTTTCAGTGTGTGTACTCATACAGTCACATACAAAACAAAACAATTAACATGGAAATCAGAAAAAAAAATTATATACATGTGACTATCTGAGGATCAGAATGATGTCACTTGATTTGGGTTTGCCTCCTTGGAGGAAGAGGAAATCTGTATTCCTGTGCACATTACATTTTCCAAAATAATTATCATTCCAAATGCAGAGATCTGACAGCTGATCCTTGTAGTAGGTGCAGTAGCAGCATTTTCCAGAGGTTAGTGATGAAATTTTTGGTACAGGTCTGCATATTCACGTATTATATTTGGGACATGCATTAGGCAGCACTTGGTAAAGAGATTTGGTTGGTTTATGTCAGTTACTTTGAATTTGTTATTGTTTTGGTTTTTAACCTACTATGAGAAAGAAATCCTGCCAGTTAGAGAAGTGGAAATGTAAAGTACTCACCAGCACACTATTTAATTATAAATCTGCCTCCTAAAGCCTACTATGACAGGCTACCAAGTCCACAGATGTCAGGGTCTCCAGGTCAAAAGACATTGGTGGCTGCCCCATGCAGTGGGTCACAAGGCTCCTAAAGCCAGACCTTTAAGGCCCATCCGTGCCACTCCAAAACCCCCTGCCAAGCCATCAGGCAGTTGATCCTATCGCTTGAAAAATAACTTGAGGCATTTCTTGCAGTGGACACAGCCCAGGAAATCAGGGTTCCCTGTAGCTAAACACTCATCAATCTGTCTCAGCTGGTCCATGTGCCTTATTTTAATGGATGAGGGGATAAGAAATTATTTTTGTATCAGCGTATCTGGGCAAGTAACATTTTATCCAGGTGCAGAATCTCATAGAGTTTTATTGTTCGTATTAGATAAACACATGAAAAATGGACAGAATAATGTCAACTAATAGTGTATGATTCTAGTAATGAGTACACAACATAAGCAGCATCAATCTTTCATCAAAGTAATTCTTTCTTCTGTGAAGATGCTTGTGCTCAGTAGATAATTTTGATGCAGTCATGCTTGTAAACATACATGTGGAATACATTATGCTCAATCTACTTTTTTAATCTGAGAAACATAAGTCTTCACATAACTTGACCTCCAGTTGAAATAGTATATATTTTTTATTCATTCAAATCGTGACATTTCATAAACTTCTTGGCTAGTTTTTCTTTACTCTCCACTGAATTTCCATACGGAAACCCCCTTTTAGGAAAGCAAAACTCAAAACAGTCCTGAAGGAAGCAATGTGGGTGAGTAATCTGCCCTTGAGCTACATTGGTTGTAACACTTCTCCTGCTTGGAAAAAACTCATTTCCTCTTCTGATTGCCACTTTATCCAGCTATTTTGTATCACATTCTTAGGACTTTTGTATGGTATGTTCTGTTATATGCATTTGAATTGTTGATAAATATTATAAATCTTTAAAAAAAATGCTGTAAGAAAGCTGGACAAATGTGTGTGTGTGTGTGTATACATATTTGTATCAAAGTTCTTCCTTTGAAGAGAACAGAAGTGTGTATGCATGACCACATGCATGTAACAACTGGAAGGATTTTCATCATTAATTACACCTCTAAATTCAGAGACGCCTGGAGGACAACAGGAATTAGATGAAATAGATGAAAAGAATAAAGGAAAAGACCAGAGAGAAAGAACTCTTTGTAATCCTCTCTCACTCATTTTCTATGTATTATAGCTATAATTACTTCCCTGGTGATAAAAAGAAGACATGCAGGAGAAAAAAAATATGTACATAGTAGGAGAAGAGGGTCTTGAGGTACATGTAAACTTAGTCACAACCAGCATCTCTGTGGAGAAGGTTGAGCAGTCCTATCAGTCTGCAGGAGCAGTGCTGCCCACCCTTGAACAAGGCAGGACACAGTAGGCAAATGGGTGTAGCTGGGCTGCTGAGGACTGCCTCCTGCCCTATACTGATTCAGGGCCCTCTGGAGGAGCTAGAGAGGTCCAGAACAGTGTCAGAATATAAGCTGCAAACAAACATCACAATCCGGTACTCGAACTTGTTCTCTCCCTTATTTCTTCACAGCATAGATACACCAGGGTGGCTCAAGCCACAACAGACAGATTCCTTAGAAAAGTATAAAAAGGATGGTGGGGAAGATTAAAGCAGTTCTTGGATGAATGGGAAGAGTTACATTTTTATTGTGAACAAACTGCAGAGTCACATGTATGAACCAGCTATTGAGAGAGCACTTGAATAGTGGAAGGCATCAAAGAATGGAGATAAATGTAGCAACACCAAACGGGAAAAAGGAATCATAGAACGAGTGACAAATGCTGTGGTGTAAACTTCCCAGAGAAAGCAATTGTTTCTGGGTTTTAAAAGGAGAGTATGCCTGAGAATTTTAATAATGAGATGCACCACCCACCAAAAATAAAAATCACATCTAAAAACAAATTTACAAGCAGAAACAACCACGAGGTATTTTAACAACTTCCAAAACACTGTTTTCAGAGAAATCTTAATCATAACAATATTTTTGCTCAGTGGGCTTTTTTTTTGTTTTGTTTTTTTGGCCAGCTGAAAGGGAAACCGCAGTCTGTAGAATGATAAATAAACAAATTTTTTTTAATGAGAGAATGCAACGTTCACACTAATTGTAAAACCTTAGCAGAATTTCATGAATCCTTAAGCTCTTTTTTTTTTTTCAAAATAGTTTCAAACTCATTTTGTTCAAATTCAGCTTTTGACAGTGGTAATGCAGGTACTGTTAATTCTGTTCCTCTAACCTGCCAACTATTTGTATGCCCTTAAAAATAAAACCATAGAAAAGCCACCTTTTGGCTTTCCTGTAGCTAACCCTGGTTTCCACCAGTTGCACTAGATTATTCTTTTTAGTCCATCCTTAACAATACTTACATATAAGCTGCCCATATATCATGTTTAAGACCATTTTGGGGTTTAGTTATTAATTTTCCTTCAGATAGTGGGACATTATTGAATAAATGCTTCTCGTCAGACTGTATAGTCATTACTCTTTTTATTCTATCGTCATGATGAAAATAATCTTCTGACAAGCACAAGTTTGATTCTAGATTATGGAAAGTATTTTCAGTGCAGAATAATGCTAACATATTAATCAGTACAGTGTCTCTGTGCAACTGAAACACTTTAAGTTTTCTCCCTCTCTTCTAAATTTCAGGTGAGTTAAATAAAACATCTCGGTCATTGCTGTCACAAAGTTGGATTTTTCTCCATCTTAAGTTATTCACTACTTTTGGATTGAATCTTTGCTGGGTGTGTTTGCTGGTTGCTTTCATGTTTGCACACATTTTTACTGGGGAGCAGCAGCCCCTTTTCTTCGTATGAGTGGTTTCACATTGCAGCTGCTGTTTGCTGGTGGTCTCTGTTGCTACTTCTCCCTTATTTGTTTCTGGTTTTTGGAGCTCTCCCAGAAAATTGGGGGAAAAATTAAATTCCTACTCATTTTGTTGGGGGAAGGGTAATAGGTGTGTGGGGGGGGACTTTTTGTTTGTTTTTATTCTTTTAGTCACTGTTCAAATTGGGTGCCTTACAGATGAGTGAGAAGGATCACTAACACGTGTGCATCACATAACATTCCAACACACGGCTTTGAGGATTATTTTCACAATTTTTTTTTCAAAAAAATTATTAACATTTAGATGTAATGTCATGTATTCCAAAATCAAAAATAATTATTCAGAGACACTCTTTTATGAGCAATGAATTCAGGTAAAATAAGGAAGTCAGACTCAAACCTACATTAATTAGAGGTATGGTTTAGAGCTTGGCTTTGAGGCAAAATTAAGGTTGGGTTGCAAGATTGCCTTCATACATAACAGTCACAAACTCACATACAATTTCTTCCTTCTTGGAGCACAATCTGATGAAAACAGAGTTTGGTTGTGTCCAAATTTGAGCTATAATTGGCCCACTCTAATTTTGTATTTGACCCAGGATCAAAGCCACAGTGCTGGGTTAGAACGTAGTGATCACATTTGATCCATTCTCTCTGATATTGGAAATATTTGGATATGAAGTTCTGTATTTGGCTCATCTCTATCCAGAAATGATAGCGAACCTTGCCAGCGGTAAGACAAGTCTCTCCTCAGCCCACTTCAACTCAAACAGAACATACCCAGTAAATTAAAGCCACTAAGCTGTAGGAAAGACTTTTAAGCGAAGAAATGATAGTAATGGAAACATCTTATGCTGGATCTTCAGCTGTCAGAAAGGAGCACTTTGCCATCCTTGTCATCATTTACAGAAAAAGTAAATGCAGTTTTACTGCCACCTGAGTCTATGGTAAAAATTTTGTCACATCAAATTCTCAGACTCAAAGACCATTGAAAATTTCAGCCTCTGACTGAGATATGGATGCAGAAACCCACTTCTCAAAAGTGAGGTGGCAAAAGAATGTCTAAGGTGTCTCTTTTTCTATAGATACCAAACAAACAGAAAGATTTATGTTTACATTTTTTAGTGAAGAGTTTATAACTCATAAGTTCTAAACTGTTCAGCTGTATAAGTTACTTTCAATGAAAGAGGTTTTTTTCTTATCTGTTAGCATCATAACTGTCTTGATATTTGTTTAAAGCAATTAAGGGAAACCCAGCGCTGCCGGAGAATATTCTATGACTGAAGTACTAAGTCCATTTCTGGTTCTGCCTGAGATTTATTTACTTCGTAACCTATAGAAAAATGATTTGTTTCTGTATTGCTTAAAATTTATATTTCGTTCACCTTACCTTTTTTTTACACACTTTAAAATTACACTCAAAGACACATGTTTTCTAGGATAAACAAATATTTTCAATGAGTACTTTTTGACGCAGCTGGAGTCTGAAATGGAATTTCTTCCTAAATCCAGGAGTTTCCTGCAGTTCAGTCACATTCTTTGACTGAGGCCTGGAATAAGGTTGAAATTTCTACATATTTAGGAATTTCGGTCTTGGTCTACCAGATATTGAGGAAATACTGTATTCAGTGGGATACTCAGGGTCCTCCACTGACTTCTACAAAGTTGGATGGTCCCCACTGTGTTTTTCCCTCTACACTGACTCGTTGAAACCAGCTCAGACCTCCCAGATCTCTCTTCACCTCTATTGAACTACCCAGTGGCAGACAGTCTCCATTTCAGCTAAAGAGAACTACAACCATCTTCCATGTGGGAACTGTCTACCCACTTCCCATTGATCTTTTGTATTCTGTGCTTCTGAATTCAGATGACTCACCCAAACAGCCTTTCCATCTCCATTTTCCAGATTATCCTGACTTTACTGGCTCTTGGGTCAATATGGCTGGAGAGGTTCAGTCTCCCTTTGAGTTGTCATTTCACTTCAATTTATTGTTTATGGATGTGCAGGTTTTCTCCCTGGCTCTCACTTCTTGAAAAGATAGCTTGACCTTTTCTCCATTCACCATTTTGGTCTTTCGTCTCAGGTTCATTCCCTCTTGTACTGGCCTCAGTCTCCCACATAGTATGGAGTGGCTCTTGTCCCAGCTGTGTATGAAGAAAATAGATTTTCCCTCCACACTACCTCAGCACAGGAAATAAAGCTTCTTCCTGTCATTTCATATGCCACTCTTCATGAAAATTTGGGAAACTCTCGCTCATCCCCAGGGTGAATGACAAACATCTTGAAAATATTAAAATCACTAGGCTAAAATAAATTTAGCTCTAATTTAAGCATCTGAATTTAGTAAGTTAATTCTCTGACATATTCACTATAAACTCCCATCTCAGTCTAAAAGAGATGATCATTTTGCTCAATGATCCTTATCACGAATCACAGAGATAGAAGAATATTTCATAGCAAAGATCGTAATTTTCTAATAACTGTGGTATTTAAAAATCGTGGTGTGAGTGGTGTAAGGGGAGGGAAGTTAATCAGACTTGTAAGAACACATAGTTCACCCCAATGCTATTCTTAGAAATAATTGAAGGTAGGTCTGTTGTTTTGTTGGGAGTTTTTTCACTCCATAAAAATTACCTTAGAAAAGAATTTTTATTTCAAGTATTGAAACTAGAAGAGGAAGAATCATCTAAAAGCAGGCATTTCTGGTGGAAAGTCAGGAACAAACCCAGTAATAAGCAGTGATATCAGATCTGTCTCAAAAATATTTGTTGTTGTATAGCATACAAAGCTGTAGCTCAGTGAAGCATATATGGAAATATGGAGGGATTAACTTGTTTTTTTTGCAACTACCTCTAGCTAACAAATTGCCCGGTATTTAAGAACAGCAGGATAGTCTTTATGATGAGCTGTCAACAAAAAGTTCTAGACAAGAAAATAAATTTGGACAACACTTTATACTCATAAATGATGCACTGGATCACCAGAGCAATTTTTATTTCCGTGTGGAAGACCATACATGTGTGAAGGCACACAAGGTGCATTACTTTTGGAGGAAAAAAAAAATAAATAAACCGACTTGTAATTTTATGCTAATGTATCTTTATAGACTTCCAATGTACAATAGGTCTTTGTTTAAAGGTTAAATTTCAACAAAATTAATTTCATTTGACATTACTACAACCATGTTAGCTTTCAATTATTTATTATTGAAGTGTTTATAGTCCTGATACTAAATTTTGCCATCAACTTGAGTTTTCAGGGGCTTGATCTTGAAATCTCTATCACAAATTTGTGCTGGGTTTATCTATTTTGATTAAGATAATTTAGGAAGTCTCTATCACAAGACTGTGCTGGTTTTACCGACCTGGATAATTTTATGCACATTGGTTTGAGAAACCATATCTCACATTTTAATGTCTAGGGTTTGGTTTTAAAAAAAATGAAATATTTTAAAACACAAATACAATGTTTTCTGCCCCCACTCCTTCTTTTCAATTTGTTAAAAAAATGTGTTTGCTAACTAATCACTGTTTATCATCTTATGTAATATCCAGACAGTCAAATCTGTTTAGATGAGATCATCATTCCAGCCCTTCACAATAAGTCATTCATATAAATGCACCTGTATTGAGAGTAAAAGGCTTGTGGAGAGGAATGGGAAAGAAAAACACAAGTTTTGGCTAATCCTGGGTGGTCTCTTTACCCGTGTTAGATTAAATATGTTTTTTTCACAACAGGTGACTTTTTAATTGTTTTCTTATGGCAACTCATTTATTCTAGAGGTTTTTGTTTGGCTCGTGTTAGTTTTCTGAGTTAATGGCTACGTGACAACATGCTGAGTACAGGTGGCAAAAGGCAAGATGAATGTGGATATTGGTTCATGTGCATGAGGCTACTGGTATGGAGCAAATCCTGCTTCCCTTGATCCTTTGGGTCCTCCCTGGCATTCATCGTTTGGAAAATGGGAAGTCCTTACCTCTCCAAAGCCTGGAAGTGTCTTCAGAAAAGGCAGGAACAAAACGGCAAATTCAGAACACTCTGAAGCTGATATTCATTATGGGTTTCACAGATATAATTTTTGTTTTTTGGAATGCCATATTTCCTTGATGTACACATCAACTACAACAAAGTTATCATTTGCATCACTAGATTTCTCTCACTGAGTGAGCCAAGGGGAATGCTAGTGATGAATTGTGAAATTCTTCCTCATCATCCCAATTGGATTCATACATATTATGTCTTTCCTATGAGTATCCTGGCTTCTCTGATGTTTATGCTCCAAGTCATCCATCCTAACAAAGGAAATAGCAGGAAAAAGCCAAGAAAAAGCCTGGCAAGATTGGGTAGAAGAAAACTATTCTCACTTTCAGCCGTAAAAAGCTGAATCCCCATATCATGGCTTACAAATCACTGCTGGCAATAAACAAAAAACAGGGCAGAAGCAACAACAAAATAATTAAAACCAGGCAGCACAGACTACATTAAACTGCAGGACAAAAGCTACACAGAGAGTATCAGGTGTGGAAGAAGCAATTAACCTGGCTAATGGGTCTGATACTTACATACCACCCTTTCTGTCACAAAAAGCATATGGTTGCAATTAGCTGGCGTAAAGGAAATACCATCTGAAGCCCCTGTTTTCCGATTGGGATGACCTCTGGCCCGGTATGAAGACAGCTGGAAGTATTTGCTCGGCGTGGGTTAGCTTCGTATATAGTGAGCGGGGGCAATTTGAACAGATAGACAAGGATTTGCCAAGTGTTTTTAAGCTACAAACCTATGCCTTACCACATAACAAACTGAGAGAGCGTTTAAATCAAGTTGGAACTAAAGCAAACCTCCTGCTACTGCCAGTTCCAGAGTTGTTAAAAAAAATCCCCAACTAGCAAAGCAAACAAAAATCACAGAAGGTTACTACTTAATTCTCATCTGGAAGTACTAGTGGCACAACAGGTTCTCAGTGATGCGAGTGTAAAATGTTGGGAAGGCTAAAGTTTTCCATGTGTTTTGTGACACTCAGATGCCTGTCACAAAATATACCTTAGAAGGCAGAAATATCACAACTTTTATTCAGGTCAAATGGGCTGTCATCTGCTCTGTCTCGCTTCCTGCTTCTTTTTCTGCTCTGTCTCAGACGGTTCTGCAACATCCACGTAGAACCTCTCTTCTTGGATTTTCAAGTGGTTGTCATCTATCCAGTACGTTATTTTCCTGAGTCATCTTTTTATGAGAAGAAAAATATATTTCTCACCTAGAAAAATGTATTTGCTTGAAATAATTGCAACATTTTGTAACATCTTTAAAACTATCATATGCAATACAAGTGATATATTTATCTTTCAAATTCTAGATATCTGTATAAATGTTTTTAAAAAAACTCTTAAGTTCTAAACTTCTGAGTAAAAAAATAAGATAGTCCTATTTCATTGTTTGAAGATAAGGTGGGTTAGTTTTACTAAGTTCAGTAAGACTTTTCTACGATACTTTTGTTTGCAAATATACATATGGAATGACTATGTCTAAATTAACTCAAAATGTTTGTTTAACAGATATGACAAACAAAATTTGTGGAAGTTTTGCAGTCAGATGTGCTACTGGTTTTAAATAGTTTAATAACAAACATCACATCTATTATATGTGTATTTATTTACTACATTTCAGATGCGACATGAAAAAATCTGAGAATCCATATTTCTAATAGACTACTTCTGTGGGAACATACTGATAGACGTTTATCACCTAAATCACTCAAATTTTATGTCCAAATAAGTGATTGTTGGTTTTTTTGGGTTTTTTCTCAGTAGAAGCCAGAACGATTTTTTGTTTAGTCTTATCATGTAAATGAAGGTAAAATTCTTATGTAGTTTAGTCTTATTATTGTTGGAGCAGAAGACCTACCCAAAAAACCCCACAGCTTCAGTATTTCCATTCATCCAGATACACTGGAGTTATCCAAAAAGAAACAACAGCGTAACACGTTTTAGCTTTTCTTTTTCTCAGTGAGGAGGAGGCCATTAAGTCTGTAAGGATGCCAGATAATGATAATCATCAGTCCTTCTGGGGCTGTTTTATAACTTTGCAGCTGTATTGTTGGCTACAATTTGCAGTCCCAGAGATATTGCTTTATCTGTTTTTGTTTTTCTGTTGGATCGGATACGAGGTACTATTCCCAAAAAAAAAAAAAAAAAGGAAAAAAAGCAAGAAACAAAAGGCGACTTTTTAAGGAGAAGGGGAACCGTTGCATCTTTCAGTCAGTGTAATGTCAACACCACTTAGGACAAATTTCAAGCCTTCACAATTCTTAGACTCTTCCAGCTGCCTGCAGTGTGAGTTGTTAAAAGACCAGAGCACGAGCTATAAAATGTGTCTGTGGGTGTTAGTTAACAATTTGCAGGTGCATCTCATCCCAGTAAAGCTTTCAAATTATATGCAATTTATAAGCTATGTTTGAAGCTTGTAATGGTTATGTCTGAGCAAATTAGTATCTTTTCTGGCTTCGGTTTTTGGGAGTCCCATCAAATTTGTAGGGTAGGGGACAAGAAAGAGAAGTGGCTGTTCCAAACGTACAGAAGTCAGACAAATAGCTTATTGCATTAAGTTTTTTTTAACTGTACCAGGGCAATATTGCACCTGGAAGGAGAGAGGCAGGCAGTACTTCCCTGACTGAAAACTGAAATTAGGGATCAGTAACTATTTGGGTAAAACAATTCAGAATTTTCACCAATTCTGAATCCATCCTCTGGTGAAATTTGTGTTATTATTATTTTTCTTATGTTTCTCTGGAATTCGGTCCTTAAAATTTTGGTCCAAGTATAGAAATGAAGACCAGCAGTTGTAACTACTAAAACTGTCATGGAATATTTAGCATGTTAAATGTTTGCAGTTCTGCTTTGAATAAACCATTTAACCTGCTCCTTTCTCTCTGTGAGATTTCAGCATCGTGGCTTTTACCAGGTAGCTGCCAGCTGCACAGTTAATAGACTCATATAGTAGAGGAAATTTGACAGAATGGAGCTGCAGAATCTTGATTTTTGATCCCAAAGTGTGCCAAAACAACAAAGCTGAAAAGTTCATGACTGCTGAGTGAACTTCAAACTACAGGGAAAAAAAGAGTTATAAACGTTGTTATATTCTTTTCCAGTCATTTATCTGCACATGGACAGTTACAGCACAGATGTCTGTACCCAAAACAGTCAATCCCCTTATGCATGATATACTTAAGGGTGAAGCAATACATCACTGGATAAAGTATTGACAAGAGGCAAAAAAGACCTCAAACTTGTAGTTAAAGGAACAGACTGGTTATTTTCTAGGCTTTAGAGTGGAATCAATTGACAGTTATGTGTGTTGAGGAAGAATGAAATGCTGACAGCTTGTACTGGAAAAAATTTGGGTTCCTAAACTAGTGAAATCTTTTTGCTTATGTATCTATATTTATATATCTATATCTAAACACGCACACATATATATAAATCTTAACATACATTTTTCAGTCTTTAGATATACATAAAAAGTGACTGCATTTGGGCATGCTTCAGCATTAAAATGGTACAGTTACATCCAGTTTAATGCCATAGAGTTTTATGATGATTAGAATTATTTCAAAGAATTGTAATTAAGTTCTGAAGGTCGTGAGTTCGATCCTCACACGGGGCACCAATCTGACACTGCAAGTGCCATAAATCAGCCTCTCTTGCTGGGAGAGGCCCTTTAAAGTTCTTAAAGTCCTTGCAAGGAGCTTGATAGACAGACGAGGCAAACTCGCAGTAACTGCTTCTTCAGATAGTTGTTTATTCTAGTGTTATCAGCTTAGAAAGACACAGTAGAACAGAACATGACAAGAGAAGGCGAGAAAATGGCCCCTTATCAAGATTCCAAAGCCCTTTTATAGGTAAATTATCCAATTAAAAATTGAAACGACAGATATTTTTACTTTTCATCCAATGCTCAGTAAATCACTCCGACACGCAGGCCGGAACTCCAGCATTTTTTATCCAATCATCCTAAACTACCTTTGCTGCAGAATATGGAGGACTAGAAGAAAATAGAAGGAGATAAAAACTACAAGGGTCCCTCCACCTTGGAACTTTTACTATTTATCTATTTACTACATTAACAAACCTAAAACTTCTAAATTCTTCACCCTGTGACATCCTTACATCATATTCTATCACCTAGTTCACATCTGTGTAGATTTTAGTTCCTCCCAGATAGTAGGGAGTTTTCTCCATGGATAAAGGTCAAAAACCATGCTGTCCAGGGGGGTTATTCTCTCCAAAACAGGCAGAGAAATATTCCCTGTACTCTGGATTCCCACATTAAGTTTTTTCAGTGCTGCTAGCTATGCGATTGCAAGGGGTTGCCACTATTCTTTTCAGTCTGGTAGTTCAGTAACAAAGAAAGGGCCCCATACCAAAGGCAGACAGGTGTGTGTATGTTGACACAGAATCAGAGCCTCCAGAACTGCAATGCTGTACTGTAAGAGCAGATCCTTAACAGAAGAATGACATGCTCTGTTTAAAGATGTTTCAAACATCCTTGGAGATAAGAGCAAAAGTTCAATTATCTCCAAAAAGATTGCTCCTGAGATAAATGCCATAAAAGATAGCAACATGAAAACAATGTAATCACCTCTGTCTTGGGAATACATGCTGAACCACTGGTGTCATGTAGAAATTGAGCTGTGAGAAAACCTAATATGATGCAGAAAAAAGAGGTGGGGATGGGGGAAGAACAGTCTAGGCAATATTTCCCCGTGGAAGATACATTTTCACTGAATAATTGAAAAAAAAATTCAATTATTTCTTTTTTGTTGTAGGAAAAAAATGAAAACCAAATATGACAAAAACCACATCAAAATATTTCTTTTCAAAACTGCGTGATTGTTCTTATTTCTGAAAATATTCCTTCAGACAATTGGCTTAATTAGCAATCGAGCTCTGTATAGCCATGAAAAGCAATTGCTACATTATTTAAAATTAAAATAATTCCATCTTAATGAAGAAAAAAAAATAAATTTTTTGAGAAAAGCTGTTTATGTGGGGTTATACTAATAAATACTTTTTTAAAATTCTAAAATTTAGAGTACTTCTGAAAGTAAGTGTTACAGTTTTTACTTCATCATATCTTTAGATTATCAAACTGAGTAGTAGTTTAGTAAGAGATTTGATACTTATCAAGTGCTACTAAAAGCACACTTTTATTTTCACTTCAAATTCTTGTAGGAAAAAAAAGTGGGGAGTGGGGCATTCTTAGCCTTGGGGATATATCACTATAAAATTTAAATTACTTGAATTTTTTTCTAAAATTTCTCTGAAAATTTACCATAAGAATACTTTGACATTACATGCTTTTTGAAACAACCTATATAGCCCTGGTTGCACTGTAGTATTTTCAGACATATAAATATATACATATATATATGTATATATATCCTAGTATTGACTAGCAACATTATTAATTTTAAAAAGAAGTCAAGAAATTGTAATAATAGTGGAAAAAGACCGATTGTTCCTCTGCTTCGTGTATAAGAGTTCATCTTGAGACATAAATAATGAAATTATTTGAAAGATGAAGATGATCCTAGGAAAAGAACTGAAAAAGTGCAGCAAAATGTCGTCTTTTTTTCTCAAACGCCTTGCTTTTTTCCTGTGCCTGGCTTTTTTCATTTTATTTTATTTCTGCTGTATTAAAATATTTAACCTCAGAACTCCACTGAGAAATAGCCTTTCCATTTCTGACAGGGCCTGGGGATATGCAATGGAACAGCACTAGGCAATCTTTCCTACAAACAATCATGCAACAGGCTGGAAACACAAATAGCACATGTGGGAAAAGGTTACACGCAGATTGTCAGCTCATTCTCCAAGACTGAAATGTAGCATAATTAACCTCAGTGCATTCCTTGCGGAGGGAAGCCACTCAGGATCCCTTGTCTTTTAAAGCATTTTATACCTTTGTACAAAATAAAAGGGCAAGTGCAAAGTATTACTGTATTACTGTAGAAAGTCAGATTAAAGTTTCAGGACTGTGTGTCTTTCTAAAAAGAAGCCAAAGAATGAAAAAAAAATCTGTTTTGTTTTGTTTGTTTGCTTTTTTGGGGGTTTTTTGGGTTTGGTTTTGGTTTGGGGTTTTGGGGGGGGGTTTTGTTTCTTTTGTTTGGGTAGTTGTTTCATTGGTTTTGGTTGTTTGGGATTTTTAATTTTATTTTATATTTTTAAAGGATTATCATTTTATGGTTTCTTCTGGCTCAGTTACATACTGAAAGTTTAATTTGGACTGTAGACTTCAGGTCTCAGGAAGGTTTTTACTGCAATCTTGTTTCTCTGAGATTTGTTGGAATTTTAACATCTCTGTGATGTAAATCGTTGATCAAACTTCTAACAATCCTTCTCCAGCTGCAATGAATATGCAATCGGTTCAGGATTTATACAGCTGATATTCTTAAAAGTTAATCTTTGTCTTCAGGTAAAAATACACAGATAAATAAAAAGTCCCAGACTTCTACTATTGATAACTGAGCCACATGAACTGGTTAGGATACAGTGAAACAGGTTTTCAACAGGAAATACAGTTCTGTCAAGATGAAACATCTTATATAACAGAAGGTTGCAGAATCCTAACTTTACTTCTCCAAATTATAAGACAATTCTCAACATGATTTCAATTGTAAGTATTTGTCTTCTATTTAATGTCTCTATTCCAAAGAAAACAAAAATATGTCTTTCAGAAATCTTCAGATGATCGCACCGAACCCAGGCATATAAATTATTGATCAAAAATCTGTTTTCCTATCCAACAGGTTTGTGATTTTGGTTCAACATACATTTTTACGGGGAAATAGCAATGCTCCTTTCCATTAAGTAGCACTTAATCAACTTTTCACAGTTCAGTTTTCTCCTTAACTCTGATCCCTCATATTAAAACCTTAAAATTTACACAAAAGTATGTAAGTATTTTATTTAAAAGGGAAAGTTAAATATAAACTTGACAGATACAAATATTACAGATTTCCTATCTGCTGGCAGAAAAGGGTATGAGTGTTGAAATATTTAAGTGTGTGGCAAGCTGTGTTATGGATGTGAGGATTAGAAGTATTTTCTGAACCCTCTAGAACTTATTTTCAAAGGTTTTGATGTCAGGAAACTTGTTCTATTTTAGAAAACATTATTTTCCGTCATTTAAAGCATTGTTTTTCAAGTAAGACATAATTACTAAAATGTGGGGGGTTCAAATTACCGGAAGATTTAGCCAAGCCATCAAAAAAAATTTTTTTGTGTGAAAATACGTCTTACTCTATTCCTAAAACTACTGAAGGATGTGCTCTAGACGACTTGTAGAGAAAGCCAGACACCTTCCATTTTGCCAAAGACAAATTTAACTACAACCTCAGAAGGTTCTGAATAATGTTGTAATTTGTAACACACATTCTTAATTTTCTCACATTCCTCTGCCAGATGTATGTGAAGGGAAGATGAGGAAATAAATACTGTCTGACTACGAAATAGAGAGTTGGGCCCCTTTGGATCGCAGGGTTCAGATGGGCAGAAAGATCCAATCCCATCTCAACTGCTTAGGATATTTTGTTAACTATCATTGAGACTGAAAGTTATGAAACTGATGATATTTATATGCCAGTAGTGGTTATAGCTATCTCCTGAATTTATGAAGAATATACAAATGTTATATTAACATATATTTAGACAATTAAATTTTACATCTTTTTAGAGAAATTGGGGTTTTCTTAAGTTTATTTGTTGATTCCTGAATATTAGTGGGATTTAAGTCAGGGACGCACATTAGCTGCAATCAAAGTTTCTCAAGAACTTATTCTAACAGGTTCCTGAGGATGCAAAGTCAGAACAAGAGTACATATTATCTACTTTGTTTTAGAGATTGGATAAACAGAATCTTTTTTCATTGGAGACCTATAAATTCACAGTGAGTTTTTCACAATACTTCCTACAGTGATTTTTACAAGTAAGCTTGGAATGTATCCAGACCTTGAGATCTCCTCTCCTATGTTTCCTTTGTCCACACTGATAAATGCAACAGTGATTTCAGACTTCTGCTGGGCAACATGAGAAGCCGTTTACACATAATCAAAACCATTAATTATTCACTCTCTTTTTCAGACTGGCTTTTTTTTTCTTTGTTGGCCTCTACATTGTTGTTCGCAGTGCTAAAACACTTTGTAAAAAAATGCACAAATATAAATTGGTAGAATAAATTGCTAGAAGCAATGGAATCTTACTCCCACTATATAAAAGTCATAATCGACTGAAACTAACAACCTGATATTGACAACATTTGTCATCAGCTGCATATGAAAGAGCACAAAATCAAATTAATGGAAATTGTTATTTGTGAAAGAATATCTATTAGAATAAATAGGACTACCCCTGAATAATAGCCACCTTCAGAGAAACTGATAGAACACAGCTCAACTCAGACCTACATTGCATTGACAAGAAAGATGCAGCAGTAAGAAAAGAAAACTACAAAAAAAAAGTAAGTAATACAGCTCATTAAAAGAAAAAAAGTAAAAAAATCCCAAACAATTGCCACCTAATTTCAAAGTGCAATTTCCAGTCTTAAAAAAGTAATTTGAAATTCCTGGATGCAATCTGGTTGATCTTCAAGACCCTTCGCTATCTTTAGTGATATAAGGAAAAGCTTATATAGAAGAGAAAATAAAAATTATCCTAAGATGGGACAGTTGACTTCTAGTAAGGCATCAAGAAACTTTTAAGTAATTCAGGTTTTGCCCTTCTGAAGGCTTTATCTCTTTCCTCTTATGTTCTTCCAACACTTTCATGTAAATCAATTTTTTTCCCTGAATTTCTGCATTAGAATAGAATAGACTAATTCAGTTGGAAGGGACCCAAAATTATCATCTAGTCCAACTGCTTAAGCAATCCAGGAATGACCAACAGTTTAATAATGTTATTAAGGTCACTGTCCAAAAGTCTCTTGAACTCTGGCAGGCGTCAAGAATCAACCATCTCTCTAGGAAACCTGTTCCAGGGTTTGACTGCCCTCTCAGTAAAAAAGTGATTCCTAATGTCAAGTCTGCACTTTCTTGATGAAGTTTTGAATACTCACACACATCCTATCAACGGATACTGGAGAACAACACCTCCCTCTCCACTTACTGTCCTCCAGAAGCTGAAGAGAGAATTGGCTTCCTTTTCTTCAAACTAGACAGACCCATGGTCCTTAGTGACTGATTGTGGGACATTCCTTCCAGCCACCTCACCAAATTTGTTACCCTCCTCTGGACACATTCAAGTACCTTCACATCCTTCTCAAATCGTGGAGCCCAGAACCACGCACAGTACTCCAGATGAGACCACAAGAGTGCTTAATACAGCAGAATAATCACCTCTTTTGACTTGAATCAGGCAACATAAAATATAGTTTTAATTCTGTGGTCAAAAATTATTGTTGTTTGAAAGGTTTTTTGTTGGAGGCTTTTTGCTATTTCAAAATTGATTTGCTTTGTTTTTACTTTTGTTTACAGCACTGCATTTACCAAGATGGGAATAAACATTTGAGGAGTATTCATAAAACAAGGATGCTCGTTAAAAATTCCCCCAATCTAGAAAAATTATGAGAGGGACAATAGGCTTTTTTATAAGAACATGAACATTTTCGGGTTTTTTTCTCAGTTTAATATGTGAGGGACTGATTGTTCCTGGGAGTAGGCTGGCAGAGTATTATTTGGGCTCCCCTCCTTCTATGGTCTCTCTGAGTATCTGAGTGTCTAGATGAGTTTTGTCACATAACCTAACCTCAACCTTACAAGTTAAGCACGGGTCTAAATCTGTGAAGGCTTTTGTAGGCAGGTCCAAATGCCACTTGCCCATACCCCGACCTGGTTAGCTGCACAATGGCTGGGCAGCACAACACACATGACTGAGGTCCCTGTCCAGCCAGAAAAAAGGCCCAAGCACAGAAACATGGTTCCACTGCACTCACAGGACACATGACTTTACTTAATTACCCACGACCATCTAAATATTTGGCTGTTCATTTATCTGCACGTATGAAAAAGAAGTGTCATAAAACCTGCCCAGTTCATTTACTAAGGTATTGTGAGACTGATGATCGCTGAATTATCAAATTAATGTTATTTTTAACAAATTACCAATGTTTCTCCAGACAGAAAAGTCTGAAGGCAAATACTTTCTAGTTTTCCCCATTGTTTTATTTTCGTTCCAGCTTGCTATGGTCCTGCTCTTCTAGGAACTGAAGCAGGAGAGTGAGTAGCAGCCAGTAGCTGAGAAATCAAGGATCTCAGGCTTAAAGAGAGCCAAGTCACAGCTCTGTCTTGAAAAGAATCTGGTATTTGTTTGCAAAATCCTTTTAGATTTTGTCTCTTTTTTATCCATTGCTATTCATTTCCTGTCGTCGTCACATTGGCACTGAGGGAGCATAAAGGCCTGTATTCATTCTGCTCAGTTTAAAAACTTAATTACCACATTAAATTGAGGCAAGCTTCAGCACCTAAAGAAATAAACAGCTTGCTGGAGGTAGAAATCTAACGCTATTGACTTCCTTAAGAGTCCTGAATGCAGATGTCGTACCTACATCCTGCAACCCAGGAAAAAGTGTGTTGCTATTGCTGATAGTAGGCTACTGATTTTGTAGTGATTTTGCAAGGCCTCAGGACTGAAACTTGTTGTCTTTCCTTTCTCTGAACTTTTCTAATCTTATCTGAAACTCTGTTTCCACTTGGTTTAGCTGTAACTGAAATTTTCCTAATGATTACTCTTAATTTGGAGTTTTCACTTATCATATGGAATAACTAAAGCTTTGTATAGTTAACAGTAAACAGTAATTTTTCTGCGTAGGAGAATTTTTTAGTACTCTAACAAAAACATATATGAGGAAGTATAGGCCTGCTATGAAAACAGATGCCTTCGGAAGTGGGGACACAAGATGCAGGCACAGGATGTTTAGAGTCAGGGTACAGACTGATGCTGGGGACCCCAAAGCTCTAAACAAACCACCAGTGGTCACTTAATGAAATGCAGGTCTGGAGCTCAAAAAAAACAACTGTAGTAGCAACACAGAACAAAGAACAAACACCTGCTTATGTAAAATGCACCATATCAAGTAAAATTTGATTCACTGTGAACTTGCAAGCAAGTGACAATAGAGAAAGCTGTAAAGCAATGTTAGCAGATATAAAAAGTGGATTCTGGGGTAAGAAAGATGAAAATGTCAACATCATAGTCCTCTTGGTGAAGGAATCAGGACGCTTCCGATTCACTATATCCCACCCACATTTATAGTAATAGTAATAACCATAATAATAATAGTAATAAACTTTTGTATGTTAATATTTGGGCCTTATTTTTTCTCTTTCAATTTCTGTAATAACTAGATCTGGACTAATAATAATTCTGTGATTAGACTTTAACATTTCAACTGTACCAGTAATAACTTCTTGGATTTTCATATAAGATGTGTTTTCACTTTTGTTCATAAAAGGCTTTTAAGCAACAGAGTGCTCTCCAGGATTCTGGTGGGGGCAAATAAATCAGAAGGCCATGGAGTTCGTTTCTGGGCTGCTTGGGTGAGAGATGAGAAGTGATAAGACCCGTGGAGTGGGGACACCCTTTAACAGATGAGGGTAACTGCCTGCCTTGCTAAGAGTAGAAAGTGCTGTCTTCTTAAGATCTGGAAGTCTCTCACATGGTTAACAATGCATCCATATACAGCTGTGGAACATAAAACAGTAAGTTAAACTCTATCAAGTCCTTAAAAGACTGCTGCAGTTATAATGCAGTGGAGAATGAGCTTCATAGACCAAACAGCAAGTCCAGTAGATGATCTTTAGAAGGACAAGTCCCTCAATGCTGCTTACATATGGACCGTAAAGAATTAAAATCTACACTGATGTTCTTTAGCTACTTGGTCACTTTAAAATCCCATTTTCTTGATACAGCCTGTTACCTCTTTGTTATGCAGTTAGTGAATGCATTTTTATAGCTCATTGTGAAGTTCATATGAGGATCACATGCCCAAATAGTACTTTGAGTATTATTCTTAACGTTTTCCATCTCATTTCATTTCTTTCCTGCTGAAACTAGGTCTGCCAAGAACACACTGGCAAATGGAAAGTACTCAAACAATGAACATCTCAACCAATGTTTAAAGCATAATTAGGGGATTATATGTCTTCAAGAGTAATGCCCCCTTTTATTAGTCATAAATTGCTCATTTCTATGGATTTTATTACCTCGTGTCACTATTATTTTTTAATATTTTAAAAGCACATAAATATTTCCAATTTTGAACATTCAGAGCTCCAATGTTAGTACAAAACAACCTTCCATCAGACCTCCTAAAATTTATTTTTTGTCATTCATGATCAACAGCTTAGATGAATTAACACAGGTATGTCTGATAGTTGGCTGGCTGTTAGCAGATGTTGATTTGCAAGCTATTTCAGTAGAAATAAGAACAGAGTTAACAGAAGATACATGAAGTGACTTATTTATTAGAAAGGTTTTCAACTTCCTGGGAGAGGGGGGGAAGTCTGTTCGTTTCCATAACTTGGTACCACCTTCTGCCATTTTACTCACTCAATCTTTCATGAATTACAGAATAATTTACTGTGTTTGATTATCTGGCTCATGAAATATTTTGTGCATTTGCTTTCTTGAGATTATTCTGCCTCACTGATTAGGGTAAGAAAAACAAAGTAGCAATCTCTTTCCCCCTAAGATATAACATCGAAAATATGATGATCATCTTGGACAAAAAGTTAGACTTGTTTTTTTGATTACTATGATTTTATTTTTTTGGTAGGATTAAAATAAGCCACTAAATTATTGTGTACATGAAATAACTACAACACAAAGGCTCCACTTTTTCCTCTAACCCTCGGCAAAATTTCACTCTTCCTTGGGTGGATCCTCAGTTGCCAATCTATACAGGAATACCCATGGAGCCACACTGATATATGGAAATGGACTGGTTTTGGGATACGAGCTGACCAAACCATCCTGGGAAATGTAAGAAGGGCCCATTTAGTCTATGTAACAAATAACATCCTACACACCTTTATCAAAGGTATTTGATGGGATTGAAATGAGTGATACAACTTCCCGGGCTTGTGAGTTTTTGGTGCCACAGGAAGGATGGACTGATACATTTTACCCAGCTTTGAATTCAGAAGTCATTATGGGACTATTTAGCACAAATATTTGCTTTTAATAAGTTTTTCACCAAATGGAATCTGTGTTTTCAGCTTTACAAGCAGAGAAGAAAAGGAAAGTAAAAAGTTATAGGGAGGAATGCAGTGAAAATATCATGTAGGCAAAGTTCAATGTTAGTAGCATAAGCAGAGAAGTTAACACTGAGAAATAACAATAGCTCTTTCTACTTGGACTTCCTTTTTAACCTGAAACTTTCAGTACTGAAACTTTGTTTACCTCTCTGGAGTGAAGACTGAGGAACAGCTGTTCCCACAAAGGCAAATAATTTACACTTCCACTTTATTGTGCTTCAGATCCTAATCCCCAAATCATCCCCATTACAGAGACAGTTTAATTCCTGGTCTCTCTCTTAGAATAAACCAACTAGTTTTCCTCCAGGATGAAACCTAGAGTTTTTTCCTTATTTTGGGAAAAGACTTTTCCACATACTGTATATGGGAAGTAGAAGAGAGTTTTGCACCTCTGCTCTACCCATCACCCGACATCACCAAGACCTTAGCAGGTCTTTCACACTCCAGCACCCACAGGTACCCTCATGTCATTCTCTAAAACATGAAACACACACTCTGCTTCATTAGAGGACATTATTCTTGGGACGCTTGGCATCATTTCAGATACTTCAAAGAAGAAAACAAAAAGAAAACAAAAGAAGACAAAAAAAGAAAATTGTTGTTACTTCTCTGGGTCTTGCTATGTGGCCCCAGTGCAGGAAAACACAATCAGTCTGTACTATAGGGGCCTGTCACTGAGAAGTGTGGATGCAAACTCATCTGACCTTTCTGGCATGAGATCCAGAGATTGTTCTCCAAGCAGATACCTTTCACAGTGTAGATCTACTAAAAAGGTCTCAGAGGAAAGACAGACTCACAAAATATGATGAGCTGGAAGGGACTGACAAAGGTCCAACACCCAGCCCTGCACAGGACCATTCCCAAGAATAACATCTGAGAGCATTGTCCAAACACTTCTTGATGTCTGTCCGGCTGGTGCTGTGACCACATCCCTGGGGAGCCTGTTACAGTGCTTAACCACCTTCCGGGTGAAGAGCCTTTTCCTAATATCCATTCTAAACCTCCCCTGACACAGCTTAAGGCCATTCCCTCGGGTCCTGTCACTGGTCACCACAAAGAGGAGATCAGTGCCTGCTCCTCCTCTTCCCCTCAGAAGGAATCTGCAGACTGCAATGAGGTGTCCCCTCAGTCTCCTCTTGTCCAGGCTGAACGGACCAAGTGAACTCAGCTGCTCCTCATTCAGCTTCCCCTCAAGGCCCTTCACCATCTTTGTTGCCCTCCTTTGGATGCTCTCTTACAGCTGAATAACTTTCTTATCCTGCAGTACCCAAAAGTTCACACAGTATTCAAGGTGAGGCTGCACCAGTGCAGAGCAGAGCAGACAATGCCGCCCTTCTATTTGTTTCTCTTCATCAAAACCTTTTGTACAGAAAACTAAAGAAACATGGAGGCTTTTATAAAAGAGTACATACGATTTTCATCACCAACTTTACTTCATGCAATGAAAAAAACCGCAAAAGTCAGTGCTACCTGATTTGGCTAATTTAATCTTTTGTCTGTATTCAAATAGGTTGACAAATCTGTGGCATAAGAAAGAGCATGCATCTGGTTTATATGGAAATAACTTTGCCTAGAAGTTCTTGGAAATTGTATTCATATAGTCTTTCCTAGGCTCAAAAAAACTCCAAGATCTTTAAGAGCAATCAACTTTCTCCAATTAAACTGGATTTAAAAGAAAATGTAATCTGTAGAAACCTTCTTTATTAATGATGACAAAATTCTCATGTATAAAAAGAATTTAGGTCATTCTTTTATGTTCTGCTATTAATATAACTTTTAAAAAGATATGAGAGGGGTTTTTTTTAATGTATTATCACTGAAAACAGTGATTTTAGAGCAGGAGGATATGAGTCACCATATGCAGAAAAATGTGATGAAGGAGGAAAAGGATAACATTAAAAATATTTTAAAATATTTTTAAAATATATCAACCCTTTAAATAAAGTATATCCATCCAAGAGCTTCCTGATTCTCAGTTGTTTCTCAGAGTCTGTTAGGAACCGAGATGCAGGTCTTGTTCTCAGTAAGACTGATACAGATGGAGATGAAGGGTCAAGGAATTTCACTGTCCATTCTATGGACAAAATCTCCTCAGTAAGGAGCAAAGAGAAGAAAACAGAAAAATATTGTGGTGCAAAACATTTCCCCTTGCAAGAGGACCTTGCAGTTAATCCAACTTAGTGCCTGCCATTTAATGGCTCTTCTGTTCAGTAAATGTACATGTCACTAAGTGAATCTAAAATTCAGGTACCTAAAAATTAGAAATTTAAGTCTGAATAAATTTGTACAAGCTCCATGTAACAGGCAATCTAAAAGGCAATTCAGCTTAAACTAAAATAGGGACTTTGAGGTATAAGAACAACCTCTGCTTATTTCTCTCCACTCACTACACAAGAAACCGAAGGAGATGAGCTCAGATTTCAGTGCTTAGATATGTAAATTTGGAAGATAGAAATCCCGCTCCAAATTACAAGCCACTATGGCCACATACTGACTTTCATATATGGGCTAATTCAAGTGCTTAGCCCCTGCCACAAGTGTATGTAAGATTTCTGTAGTAGAATTACAAACACCCTTCCATTCTTCCCTTAAATCACAAAATGTGAGAGATAAAGGCCTAGGAGGCACAGATCAATCTTATAGCTACATGACAGCTTCTACTTAATAATTCTACCAATGCTACATAGTCATAAACTTAGCTTTACAGGTTAGCTAAGCCAGGTTTATGTCTATTTTGCATTGCCAGAGTGGAACAAAGCATCTAGAAGGTACCGCTATGTCTGGTTGTCAGACAGTAGGTGTATAAACTGCAGAACTGGTAGTGGTAACTCACCTGGTTCATTGTCCAGCTCCCCTCTCTGCTAGTGCCATGTGACTAATAAAAGTTATTTCAGTCTTTAATGATAATTAATTTCATGGGTTTGTCATTTGGGGGTTTTTGGTTTTGTTTTTTTTACGTAATTCAAATATATTTTAGCTAAGTTGCACTTCATCAGATAGCTAGAAACATGACCTTTCTGAGCAAGAAGTACCATAACTTTCTAGTACTGGAGGGTTTATTGCTGTTAGCTACATCATGCCATATCAATTACATATGAAAATCAATTCATTAGATTGCAGTATTGTAATAAAATATACATACAAAGAACCACAGACTAGGTTTAGTATCAAGGTACAAATCTTTATCAGAGCTACTGTCACTGTATTGACAGAGTATGGGCAAGGAAGTATCATGAGTGTGTTAGAAGGCTTGGAAAATGAATCTTTTCAACTTTTCACAGCCTCTTACTCGGCAAAGTCGATTCTTTAGTGCTAAAGAAACATGACTACGATAAAGCTGCAGACTGATATAGTATATGTATGCATTTTCCCCTTTTCAAAGCAAAATGATAAAGCATGTATTAGCTTTCAGCCCAACCAAAATCAAGGAGTCCAATAAAGAAAAGAGTGCTATTGACAAATATGTTTTATGAAAGAAAGTATTTGAACTAGCAGCCTTCTGGGAAATACCACTACAAATTATTCAACCATCTAACTGAACTTATGTTGAACCATTTTCCTTTTCCTTCCCTTTGAAGGGTTTTGCAGAAGCTCAAGAAAAAGTCAAAACTTCCGTGCTCCTGAATAATGAATGAAGACTGTTCCTCACTCCAGTAAACACTGCATTTTTGTAAAGAAAGAGAACAGCTGGTGTATGAAATCAAGCTTTTGAAATCACACATTTCAAGCAAAAATTCTTTCAAGATACAGCATTCGATAAACATCAGTCTACAATCCTTTTCTGCATGAATATGAAACCTATTAAAAAGTAAAGGCAGGAATATTGGGTCTCTGTGTGTGTGAGGTGTGTTCACCCTAGCAGAAAGGCTCCTTATTCCTCTGGGCTCCCACAGTCTTGTGGAATAAAAGTGGTTTGTGCATCAGTGGTTTTCTGTGGGCTCCCAGAGCATGTCAAACAGCCTATGACATGCTCTTCATTCAGTATTTGGGAAATATTGTTTTGCAACCTGGTGCCAGGAAGGGACCATGGCCCGGGGAGGGGAAGATGGGGGCCTAAAGATGCCGACAGTAAATGTACGTTCCAGAGAGTGGTTAATGGTCAAGAAAACCAGGGGTTCACTGAGGCAAGACAGAGAGGAATGTTCAACTTGTTCTTTTGATTGATGGCCAGCAGAATGCCAAGGATCAAGAGAAAATAAACACAAAAAGATATTTCAGTAGGGAAAACAAGGCATTAATAGTGAATATCATGCCTAACACTGATGATGATTTATAGTCTGGCTTGCAGACAAAACCACTAATCTGGTACTGCTAATAACACGAGAAGCATGGAAAACTCCAAGGCCTTTTTCAAAAATGATAGAGTACACAACATCCACAAAGTTGCTTTTGGAGGTTTGTTTCCCTATCATAATCTCCTGTAATCATTCAATTTGCATCAATCCAGAGAAAATTCTAAGGTGCCAGTTTAAGACTGAAACTGAAAATATTTCTGGTCAAGGAATACAGTTCTAGCTTCTCGTGTGAGGCAGAGTAAATCTAACTTCATGATGTGAAGTAATTTGGTATGAGGCACTTACACCTGTGGAAAAACATTTACGTGACAGGTTTATGTTCTGACAGCAAATATATGACAAAACCTGTTTTTTTCAGGGAGCACATGGTTTACACATGATAATTTATTTTTCTGAAATAAATGAGCTTTAATATATTCATTTTTTTCTTAACTGTGATAAAATGTGCACTATGAAATACGTTGTTCATCACCTCAATCTTTCCTTTGCCCAAGGACGTTTGAATAGCAATCTCTCAGCTTGAAAATATCCCAACTGTCTGGTAAGAGAGTTGTTCCATTACATGTTACCTCAATCTGTATTAAAGCAATTTACAAAAAGTTACTCCAGGCAGAGAGATTGAGGGAGACATTTGAAAATACTTGATGATTAGGCAATTTACCTGAAAGGTTATTTATGCTGTTTCAGTCCCCATTCTGAATTAGACAAAGGTGTGAACTCTAAGGCTACAAGACATTCTTAGGACACTTATTTCAACCTTTTCTGTTGACATTGCTCCACTTCAGATAAAATGCTCAAAATGTGATTGAGATGGAGAACAAGATTAGCTCTCCAGTCCTCTAGCTAGGACACTCGCTCAGGAGATGGGAACACATGACCACCTCTCTCCAGTAAATATTTAATTGAGTGTATGCAACTGAACCGTGTCAACAGGAGACATTGCAAGAGCCCTTTTATGTTAGTTTAAGTTAAGGGCAAGAATTTCTTGAAACAATTCATGCAGAGGGGTGATCTGAATCTGGGTTTTTCACAGCCTGCATTTTACTGCTTGAGTCCCTGAGCACATGAGAACTTCCTCTTCTTCTAGGTACTTGAGATTGGAATTTTTTTTTCTATATTATAAATAGCCACTACTTTTCATGGATTTATTAATCAGTAGCACTATTGCTTCTTCCACTGTTAACACAAAATGACATCCACAATGGAAAAGTGGTGTTGAGTTTGTATTTGCAGCCCCTGATTACCTAGAACAGAGCAGAAATGTATAGTCATTAAAAAGATGATGGAAGCATTAGTTTGTTAAACTAAACCAAAATTACTTCACTGATTTTTAAGAGAGTATTCACAGATATCCCATTGCAGAAGAAGTACCTGATATGCTGGAGTGCAGGGCTTCTTTTTAAGAGAGAATTCAACAGGTTGCAGAAACAGGCTAGCAGGAGCCTCATAAAATTTAATAAAAGCAAATGCCGGATCCTCTGTCTGGAAAGGCAGAACACTATCCATTTGCACAGCTAGAAAGCAGCTTTGAATAAAACCACTTTGAAGTCCTGGTGAACAACCAGCTGAACACAGGCTATCAGAGTGCCCTGCTGCAGAGAGAGCTTCAGTACTGTGTCTAGTTTTGGGACCCCATTTTTAGGAAAGACCTGGATATACTGGAGTGGAGGGGGACACCTAGGTAATCAGGAATGGGTTGTGAAGGTCAGAGAGAATTGGGCCTGTTCATCATGGAGAAGACCAAGGTCACAGGAGACTTCATATCTGTCTGCAAGCACCACACGAGGGTATGGAGAGAAGATGGAGACAGATTTTTCTCAGAAGTTCACAGCAACAGAAGAGGAAGAAATGAACACAGGCTGGAACAAGAGAAATTTTAATTAAATGTAAGGAATTTTTCAATTCACAGAAAGTTTTTTTAAACAAGTTGTCTGAAGAAATTTTGGAATATCTGTCATTGAAGGTATTTAGAACTTTACTGTACATGGTCCAGAACAACCTGCTCAAAGTAGATCCAGCTCTTAGGAGAAGGTTAGAGCCACTGACTTTCAGTCAACCTTTTTTGTTTTAACCAGAGAAGTGTGTGGATGTGTGTTTAAGAGAAAGAAAAAATTGTGATTTATCAGCAGTTCGCTGAAATGCACAATTCTCAAGCCCCGGTGGGATAACTTTGTTTCATTATCACTCAAATATTACTGCAAAAATATATCATCCCTACTTTCAGATATGCACAAATAGATACGTATATGCATATATGTTCAAGCACACAAGTATATGTACATATAAAAATTTCAGAAGAAAACAAACCCCTCAAACTGAGTAGTAAATGTAAACACTATGGATTTATTTGGGGTTTATGTGAATAATTTTCTCTTTGGCTTTCATATCAGAGAAAAAATGTGCTTATATTGGCAATACTTCTTTCTCTGTGAGCTACATATACTGCTTCTGAAAATGAGAGACTCCTTAAAAAGGACACATTTGAAAAGCTTTTTCCCTTACATGTATAGTTTCAAAGGTGAATGCATTGTATTCTACCATAACCTTTCACACAGATATTTTATCTTAAGACATATCACTTGTTCTATATTTGGAGAATATCACAGAATTGCAATTGCCCTCTTTTTCATTCCTTTTTGCAGTTCTGTATCCAGGAGAGGCCACAGCCTTTAAAATATGGGAGTGGTCTTGTCCCCCTGGATTTCTCTTTTTCAGCCTAGCACGAAACTTTTTTGTCTTGCATTATGGATCAGTGATCATTCTCGCTGCTTGAAGAATCACAGAGCATGTTATTATAGTATGTTATTTATACTCACTTTCAGACCTTTGGATTTAAATTGCTTTTTATGTTGGTGTATTAGAATTTGTTATATTGTTTCAACTCAGAGATAAAATGAGCAACAAGAGAGGAATTTTGGAGCTAGAGATGTATCAAGAATTAAACTGAGTGCGGGAGGGTTTTCATTTGTAATATAATTTTTGGAAGCTATTTTTGGTTGAGGGGTGAAATAATCATCTAGCAGATTTGCCTCAACAAGTTTGTATCTTTCAAATCTTTCACACAAAGTTGTCTTAAAATTCTATCACATAGAATACATGCCTAACTCACTCAGCTACAGCAGTTTCCACAAGTTTTTAGCAGAAGAACATAAAAATATCTCATTGGCTTAGATCCATAGCCCATTCAGATTGCTATTCTGTCTCCAGGATTGGCAGGAGATCCTGCTACCTGGGAAATGCAGGTACACCTGGTCGCAGACCAGCTACGCGGGAAAAGCAAACCTGGAAGGAGAGAAGGATAGAAAGGGCGGGCTAAAACATGAACCAGAACACTTCCAAACTTCTGCGTTCAAATGGCCACTGTAACTGCATCCCATGAATCCCAACCTTATACTGGAGAGAATTCACAGTACATATTACAGCTTCTCTTACCCCGTTCAATAAAATGAAGACCCAAGGAAACACACCAACAGGCAGATGTAGCATGTTCTGATCCCGTCTGCACCACGAGCAATGAGGAGAACAGGGCTTTGCATCAGTCGAAGCCATGGAACTGCTGGTCAGCCTAAATGTTGTATGTGATCACCCAGAACTTCCAGCCTGTTAAAAGATGTTATTCTGCTGCCAAATGTAAAGGTGGTTTTGCAGTTCACTTAGGAAGGAGGATGCTTAGCTAAGCCAAGCAGAATGGTTGTTAGGAGCAGCTCTCTGACAGTAGGTCTGGTGTGTGGCTGCCGCCTTCTGAGGGGCTGTATGTG
Organism: Falcunculus frontatus; assembly: GCA_013398115.1. Classification (NCBI taxonomy): domain Eukaryota; kingdom Metazoa; phylum Chordata; class Aves; order Passeriformes; genus Falcunculus; species Falcunculus frontatus. Next base: position 687,462 of record VZRV01003483.1, read on the forward strand.
GCCTATGCATAGCATAAAAAATGTGGGAACAGGGAGAGAAGGGAGAAGCACCTGTGAAATTTTACTTTTTTCACACCTGGAATTGAGGCCCAGAGTCTCAGTGAGTCAGTCATTCCATGTCAGTCCCTGAAAAGAAGCAGCGAATATATCTGACAACAAGAGGAAATGTTGCAGTTCTGCACTCCTTTTACCAAAAGATTTACATTCAAATGTAATACAACCTATTCATCTGCCCAGTAAAGAAATCTCAACCCTTCTGCACATGCACATGGAAACTTAGGGGAAGGAACAGAACACATAGGTTTTTTTCCAAATAAAGCCACAATATATGCCCTAAAAAGGAGACTTCGGTGAGGTAAATACCCTTCAGTTTCTTTATGATCTGTTTAATTATTCTGAAATTTCATGTAGTTTTATGCACATAAAAGGCATATCTATACTTGTATCTATACCTATACCTATATCTACATCTACATCTATATCTACATCTATATCTATATCTATATCTATATCTATATCTATATCTATATCTAATCTATATCTATATCTATATCTATATCTATAACTAAAAATCACATATGCATCAAACATATACACGAATACAAACACAAACATTCAGGAAGATGTGCCCAACCCCCTGTTCTGAATGGTGTGATTATGTATTTTCTCTTTTGTAAAGTCTGTACCTAAAAAAAATAAAACTACTTCTGTGTATTTCAACCAACAGGTAGGATATGGAGAAAAAATAATAGCACTTATCCAGCCTTCTTACTATACTAAATGCTATTCTTCTTCTCTCAGTAGCCAGATACCTAAGGTTACCAGATTTTGCTGCTTCACAAGCTTTTTCTCTTTCTGAAGATCCTTCTTGAAAAAGCTGTCAGTGGCAGCTGCAAAAAGTGACATCATCTTGAAATAATATCTGGAGTATATTTTTGAGGTTAAACTTATTTCATTTACAATTTTCAGTGTAGCATAGACATAAGCATGGGATTCATCTGACATGGAGAACATATTGAAATCATAGAGAAGACACATTCACATTTCTCTCCTTCATTGCAACTTCCGTTTAGTAAGTCAGTACTCAAAACATGAATCAAAAAAACCATGTTTCTCAGGAGCAAAATGCTGCAGAAATGCATTAAGTTGTTCAGAGAAAGTTGCAAAACCGGTTGAGATATTTCTCAATGTTATTCGGTCAAATTAAGTAAGCCCTGATAAAAACACCTCTATTGCAAAGCCTAACAAAGAAAAAAACTCAATCATTTTTAGTGACACAAGAAGTTCCTTGAGCACCAGAACTCATGAAGGCTGATTTTCTACGGCTGTGCTTATGGTTGACTGCAAGCTTTGATTGAAACTTTATGGGGAAATTTGCTCTTCCATGTGGCTTCTTTGGTATTCAGTAACAGGGAAACTTAGCTGCAGCAAGAAACAGCCCATAGTCATCAACACGTCTAATATCTTTTTTCATCACTTTAGTTCTGCATTACTCAAAGAAACATCTTCGTCTGAGAGACCACTCCCTTATGAACAATTTGACCAGAATCTGTTAAGATTTGCTTGGTTTAAGGAGGAAAGAACAGAATGAGAGAGATCAAGAGAATAAAAAATAAAGAGACTAAGTATGACCTTGTAAACCTCGCTTTCTTAGGAAAATAAAATAAAATCTTCAATAATAGAATGAAAGTATTCCATAGCCATAATCAAATCTGGCCTCAAATCACATCTTTTCTGTGCTAGCATATAATGATATCCAGTCCTGATCCCATCCCCAGTTACCTAAGGAAATCATCAGGGACAGAGAACAAATGAAAAACTTACTTTGAGAAGCATTTTAAAAGTAAGGACCATAGATCTAGAAGATGTAACACAGTGTGGATTCTTGGACAAGATAATTCTAATAGCCATTTATACAGAAAAAAATCACAAGCAAAATAGGTACTCTCTACCTTGAGAAATTGCTAAAGGGAAGAAAGACCTGACATAGATAATCACAAAATCTCAGTCACTGTAATATCCCTAAGACAATCTCTTCTGAAATGATACTTTGACACAGAACAGATGTACATAAGGATCAATACTTGTACAAACAGTTTATATACAGTTCATTGATCCTCAAGTGCATTTACAGTACTCTCATGGGCCTACCAAGAACTTCATATGTCGCCACTATGTGAAAATATGTTATTTCAAACAATCACAGCATTTCACCTTACATGTCAGACTGATGACCACTGGGAACAAGGGTGAATACAATGCTGCCTTAACAAGAAATAATTTGAAAAATATTGCTATAGATCTGTGGACTATGACTCATTGACTCTTTACGGGCTTTCCATCTCCCTACTATTCTTACTTATTTCCATTGCAATGCAAAGCACAAATGGCACTAAATAGGCTTTTACTCCGGAAAGTTATCCAAGACCCAAATATATATATGGGAAATGATACAATTATCATCTTTTTTGATAATGGTATCTAAGTACTCTATCTGCCTACTTCTAATACTTTTCGAGATTTAATTATTCCATTTTGAGATCCTTTTTTAATCCTTTACCAGGGTGTTAATTTACCATTAACAAATTATTTTAATATGTGTTTACCAGAATTCAACATAATTCAGGAGTGTGCATGTGTACTGAGAGCATACATGTGCTACATAGGCTAGTTGACCCTGATCCCTCACAATAAGGACGCTGTATGAAGTTTTATTTCTTATGAGTACTCTTACTTGCATGGCTTATTTGCTAACCACGGGTGGTGGGCATTTAATCTGTCAAACATTTGTAAAACACCAAAAGCAGTGCAACCTTTGACCTGGGTCACTAAAAATGCACCCATTTCTTGTGATTTTTCTGTTCACCCAGCCTGTTTCATATATTTGTCCCATGCCTTATGAAGCATGCAGACAGGGTACGATCTTTGACATTTAGCCACCTGTGTCCCATACTTTTTGTGTGAAAGAAATAAATGACAGCCATGGAGATTAAAAACAGGCCTCCCTTTCTCTTTCTGTCTCTCCTTTTTTTGGTGTCTTTTCCTTTCCTACTATTTTTTCTTATTTCAGGTGTTTTGCCAGGTGACCTGCAAGAACTATCTGTGCATTAAGTCATAAAAGTTTTTTTCTATTTCACTGAAATTTTGCTAGGTATATGTTACATAGCTTTAAATGACTAATTATCTTTATATTTTGTTAAAAAAAAAATCTGGATTAGATCATTCTCTCAATAAAATAGATAACAAAGGCATCATTGGCCTCAATATGAATGATGAAAGATATATGCCACTGCTTTTTCTCAGTACATTAAAGACAACAAAAGAGATTTTTTCACCTCTTTTTTTCATCATCAACCATGTTTCTATTTCTCTCCTACCCTTAATACAAGAGCTTGCTGACTCTTTTCTACATTAATATAGGGACATTATTAATTTTAGTCATACCTTGGATCAAAATGTTTCTAAGTGGGAAAAAGAAAGTGCTAAATGTAGCATTTTATCTTGGTAGCATTTACCTATGCCTATTGCATATAAATGATGCAAAGTCAACTAAAGTAAGAATGATCTTGCTTAGTGAGAGGGACCAATATACATATGCCTCAAAATACGTCACAAATGAGGTTGATGCCTGAGGTGGCTACCTGGAAACAGAGACTAGACAAGAATAAGGGAATAAAGGTGATATTTATTTGAAAGGCCTTCAAAGGTACACCCTGGGGAGACCAGAGGCTACTGCCATAATGGACCCCAAGATGGACGACAAGTCATGAGTTCTTCACACTTTTATAGGTTTGGTCTATTTGCATACCAGCAAAAATTTTCCAATTAAAACTTTAGCTACTGATGTAAGTTCTCTAAGCTCAGCTCCCCTTCTCCAAGATGTTGGTTTACACATTTCGGGCTCAGGACAGCTTAGGTGTCCTTGCAGAGCAAACCTAGAAACTTTGTTGTGTCTATCTTAGCATGAGAGAGCAGCAGCAGACTGTAAGACACTTCAGAGTTTTACAGTAGGCAATACAGAATATAAAAGCTAAACCTCAAGGCATCACTCTCCCTGCTTTAGAGGCTTGACAAGCCTCTACCTTGTTGAGACTCTACCCCAAATATGCCAAATATTTACTAATAACATGTGTTTAACAGCAGTATACATCTACCAATAAAATATATTAAGAAGAATTATAATTATAACTACTATAAACAATTCTTTAATCCAGGATCAGTTTGGTAACCATGAAATCAGGCTGTGGAAGATATAACCAGGACTCAGTGTGTTATCTTTGAATGTTACCTGATGTAAGATCTGAGTTAGTAAACAAATTGTAAACAAATTTTGCTGACCTTTCCACTTTGGCTTACATGTCAGTTGTTAGTTCTGTATCCAAATGAATGTCTTTGGATACACTTTGGACTAGAATCATATGCAAATTTTGGTTCCAAACCTGAGTCAGGGTCACTAACTGTCTAGATAATAAGCACAGAATAATCATTTAACTACATCATCTTTGTTTGTATCAGTGTCTGTTTTCTCAGCAGTTTCAGGAGCAGAAACCTTCTTAACTCTGGAGTAGTGAATCCAGGGTCCTTTGCCAGCAACTTTGACTGAGGTGAGGGTGGTCAACAAAATCTGGAATGGTCCTCTCCACTTGGTCTGTAGAGGATCACTGTCCCACCACTTGACATAGACCCAGTCCCCAGGCTGGAAGGGATGTGCAGATGTGTCCAGTCCTATGGGTCTGGATAACACAATGTAATTCTGGAGCTTCTGCAAAGTAGAACCTAAAGCCATTAGATACTTCTGTAAATCAAGTTTCCCCCACATGTGAAATTCACCTGGAACATGTGGAATTTGACATGGCCTGCCATACAGTATTTCATAGGGACTGATGTTAAGTCTCTGCCTTGGTTGTATGCAGATCCTCACCAAAGCTATAGGCAAGGCCTGAACCCACATCATGGATGTCTCTTGAAAAATTTTGCTAATTTGTGCCTTAAGGGTTCCATTCATGTGTTCTGCTTTACTGCTTGCTTGGCGTCTGTAAGGTGTGTGCGGATCCCAAGCAATTCCCGAAATCCGACTAACTTCTTGGATCACGTATGCAACAAAATGTGGTCCCCTGTCTGATGACATACCCAAAGGAACCCCAAACCTTGGTATTCTATGATTGAGCAAAACTTTCATCACCTCTTTGGCTGTGTTAGTGCAACAGGGGTATGCTTCTGGCCTCAAGGCATCAAGGTGAAGAAAATTAATATAAAAAAACCTGTGTCGCCCTGTTCCCAGAGAGGCTTCATCTGGAAGCCAGTCAGGGCAGAGAAAACTTCCATGATTAGACTCAGAGCAGCTCCCCCCCCACGCTTTCTGATGGAGGCGAGCGCCTGGATGTCCGCAAGGAATGCCTACCAAAAAAAGGGCCCATGAAGCCAAGCAGGAGGAGGAGTTTGGGGGACACATAAAAGCAGCTAGCCACGACACCACCAGGTCTTTTTGCTTTGAGTCGCTTGGAGGGTCAGCTTTGGCACCCTCTGCTCCCGCTTTCGTGCCTTCTTCTCTGTGGTCCTGTCTCCCTGCCCGTGCCTGCTTCGCCCTGCTGTGCCAATTCTGGGAGCTGGCTTATCACCGTGGAGATCTCATGTCCTGCAGCCGCCACCACCTGCATTCAGCATTTGACTGCGACTGCCGTCGCCATTGTGTTTTTTGCCTGCCATCTGCAGCTGCCTCCCGCACCCAGCTTCCAGCCACCATCTGCAGCCATCGTCAGAGGCACACTGCCACCACCCCTTGGAAATCGCGCCCAGCCTGCCATGAAAGCTACACGAAAACACCGCGATTCGCAACACGCGTGCTCCGTCTGCCAAACCGATGCTGACAGATAGCTGGGGTCCTGTGGTAACGCTGTCCCCTGCCTTCTGTTTCTTTCCCCCCCCCTCTCTCTCATCTCTCTCTGCTCCTTTTTCTGTTCCCCTCCCCCCCCTTTAATAAGAACACTTAGTTGGTTATTTTTTTAATTTCAGTAAACAGTTCTCAGATATAATATTGTCGTGTTTGTGCTTGGCTTTTAGACAGAAAATCTATCAAAATAACCCTTCCCGTCTCCCTCTTTTATAGTGGAATGGGATATGTAGCTTCAGGTGTTTCAGAGCTGTCCATCTCAGCCAAGATACTCCTTCTGGTTCCACCCACATCAGTGAAGGGAGGCAGGATCATCTTTGTCTCAGATGAATCATTCAGTGAAGATGAGCCTGCCTCCACTAGGACAGGGAAACTAATTTGGGCTACTTCAGGCATAAGTATCTAGTGTTGTTACAGTGATGCCTCCTCCAGCCACCTAGAAACAGAGACTAGACAAGAGTAAGGGAATAAAGACAGGTATTTATTTGAAGGGCCTTCAAGGTACACCCTGGGGGAGCCAGAGGCTGCTTCCAAAAATTGGACCCCAAGATGGACGACAGGTCACGAGTTCTTCACACTTTTATAGGTTTGGATCATTTGCATATCAGGGTTAATTCTCCAATTAAAGCCCCAGTTTTAGCGATGTAACGCCCCTCCGCTTGCCCCCCTTAGAATCTTTAGTTTACACATTTTGGGCCTAAAAACAGCCTGGTTGTCCTTGAAGGCAAAGCCTGGAGAGGCTTTGTTATGTCTACCCAGTACGAGAGAGCAGGAATTACAGGCTACAAGGAACTTCAGAGTTACACTCTAAGCAGTACAGAATTTGAAAATAGAAAAGTTAAAACCTAAGGCATCAACAGACACTTTTGGATATGGTGTTGGGTTACCATCTGCTCTTCTGGAAGGGCAGAGATATTTCTCTTTCCCACATTTTTGTTGGCCAAGTGTGGATATCTCAATAACATCAGTGCCGTGTCTCAAATGAGATAACAAGCTCACATTTAGAAAAGTCAACTTTTTTTCTAGCGGTAATTCATTGAAGTTAATCCTACCCACACTCTTCCAATACCACAATTAATTTCAGTAGGAACACTTGTAGGTTAGACAGAATATTTCTTTAGCTGATCTTTCACAAACAGAGTAGACTCCAGGAGCTTTTATTAGTTTAGAGTAACAGTAAGTCAGTGGAACTCTGTTGACTACAATATTCTAGAGGTTTAAGTAAAAGCAAAAGCTGAGCCTCATTTCTTCGACATAGTAGCTGAATATCACTCTACTTATACTACTTATTTTACTGCTTGTTGAAATCATTCAGTAAATGAACACAGTCAATGCAGAAGTAAATTTTAGTAACGAAATTTCTCTGTTCCTGGTGTACAGAAGTAAGAAACATTTTAATTATTCACTTTAAATAATTCATATTCAACTTGTTCTAGTCTATAATTCAGATTTCAATAGATGTCCACAAGTAAGATGAAAACTATATCCAATAAAATAGTAATATGCAAGAGAATACTGTCATTGCCTGCATACAATTTGATGTAACGAGATATGAAAAGAAGCTATAAATATAAAAAATCAGTAATAGCGTGATTTCATAATGAATGATTTTGTACTTCCTTTACTGTGGTGAAAGGAGATAAGAAGCCAAAGATCTAGCCACAGCTGCAAGAGTAATTTAAATGAAGGGGTTTGCAAAGCTGAGAGGGAGCCATTAAAAAATTAAACAGCAGTATCTCCTCACACTGCTTCTGCCAGATGGCTTCAATCCTTCCATTCTTCAACTTCTGGTCAGATAGCTGAGCCAAAATTAAAAAAATGTACCAGATGCGCTTTTCTTGGACTATGTCCCATTTAATGTTCACATCAAGACTGGGTTAAGGATGAGGGAGAATAAGTCAGATAAACAGTGGCTTGTACCCTTTTTCAAGAGAAAAGAACCAAGAATATTAAAAAAAAAATAAAAAAAGAAGCGTTCAAGTGTAACGCAGGAAGTAGAAAAACTAGTCACAGAAAGCATATAGATAAAATTGCATATTTCAGCAGAAGACTAGATAAGGAGGTAGGAAAGAAGAAATATCCAGGCATGATCTGGCAGTAGAAAGGAATAACAGTTCTATTACATTCCAGAGAAGTAGAAATATATAGGCCACCATACCCATGCTGGTACTAATTTCTGTAGATGGAGATAGATTACACCAGTAGTGACAGAACAAGGAACAGTGCTTCTTGTTGAAAGAAGGTAAGTTTATATCGGACATAAGGAAGAAATATTCTGTAATGAGGGCAATAAGAGGTTGGAACAACTTGCCCAGATAAGTTGTGGGTGCACAATCATTGGAAGTATTCAAGACTGTGTTGAATGGGGCTTTAATCAACCTGATCTAGTGAAAGGTATCCCTGTCCTTAGCAGCTGGATTGGGTCTAGACGATCTTCAAAGATCCCTTCCAACCCAAACCGTTCTATGATTCTATGAAGAGTGAGACATGCCTCCTAAAATATAATGTAGCTCAATGAATGTAAAGTTAGCTATCCATTGTTCAAAAAACTGATGAATTCGAATTATGTGTCTTTCCAACAATGCAGGTGCTATAAAATTCCCTGGACAGTATCGATCAGAAAAAACTCAGCTTGGATCCAGCCAGACTTATTGACTCCAGTCCAGTGCTTGTTGTGTCAAATTCAAGATTTCTGAAAAAAAAATTCAGGGAATTCTCTTATTTTTGTTTTAAGTGGAGTTTTACTGTTTCAGGTGTCATTGTTTTATACCACTTTGAGGACACTGAAAGTTTAATTCAAGAAACAAAAAAAGTAAATGGCAGTATTTTTGCATGATGCATTATGTTTTCATATAAGTCACATCATATGCTTTCAGGGTAAGAAATGAAAATATTTGAAGGTGTATTTCCAATTGCTTTCTTCATCTGCCTAATTAATGAAAAAAAGAATATTACTACTGAGAGCCAAATACCCCTTTAATATATACTTTATAGAAGAGAAATGGAAAGGGATAATGATTCTTAATTTTTGCTTTTTCTTCCTTTAATTTCTTAAGGTTTCTGAAAGAGCACATCTGATTTTGACTACTTATTACTGGAAGAGAATGAGAACAAACTCAGGATGTTCTGCAAATTTGACCACACACTGTCATTCTTTTTATTGCTGAGAATACCAAAATCGTTTGACTTCTTTTCGAAACTACTAAAAATTACAAAACTGCAGACTATTTTTGAAATATGAATCTGTTGTTAATGACCTCTGTTAGATGATACCAGTTAAGTTACAAGCTAAGAGGGTATTCAATCAACTTTCATGGCTGTGGAGTTAGGCCAATCTTAAATGGTTTGGAAATCTCAAGACACATCTTTTTCAAATAAGCAGGAGTTTTTCTTTGCTGCTCCAATTCTATGTGTCATCTGAAAGTCAGTCATTTTTGCAGGAGTCATTAAATGATTTTTATGGGTTCTTGTACTTCCTGCATTACCAAAGTATTAAAATTTCTCCTTTTTTTATCTCATTTTGCCTGAATGATCATTACCTTGAATGATATATGTTTAAATTGGAAAAGACAGTTCATAGACTATAGTGAGAAGTACAGTAGCCCTTTGTTCCTGTGGGAACTCATCTTAAACTTTGGGATAACCACCTTTTACTCCACAGCATATCTCTTTCATAGACAGTTTCTTTGTGTCATAGCCCTCTTCCTAAAACCATAGCCCCAAGCCACCAAACCCTTTGAAGAGAAAATAGGCTTTGCATTCAACTCATCACGATGAAGAAAATTGAGCCATACCACAGAAGGCAGATTTGATGTGGTCATGAGAACTCAACATGGTGACACAATGTCCTATTACAATCTGGAGATGTAGCAAATGTTTCAGTATGCTCACTAGTTTTGCAACAACATAATATATTTCTGTTTTGTTGAATAAAATGGACATTTATTTTAAAGTCAAATACTTCAAAAATAAGTCACCAGGATTTCAAGCTGAATTAGCGTAGTTATGAAAGATGTGATTTGCAACTGGTTGGCAGCTGCTTTTGGTTAGAATGTTTTTAATCTCTGCAGCATAGAAATGTGCTTCCCATAGTTAACGGATGTATTACTGGCAAAGGACAATGAAATAAATTCCAGATTCTATTCATCCTCCACAGTGATGTTCTTTATCATAAAAATAATTGCTTCATTTTTTTCATTGCTGTCAGGATAAAAATCAAGGCCTCATTTGACCCTTTGCTACAGACAAGTAGAGTGTTCTCCTCTAATGGAAATGATTTCTTATTTCCTACCTTTGATCCTTGTAAGTCAACCAACCATGTGAGACTATGAACTCAGAGGTTACTTTAAACCACTTTTTTGTGTCTTTTGCTTCATAATAATTTTCACAGGATAGCAAAGCTTTTGTTTTTCTATGCAAGATATTACCAGCTTTTACAAATCTGGGTGAAAGTTGTACAGAAATTTTATTATATAACCCTGCTAAAGAGGGCCAGATCCTTAGTGTGGAAAAGTGGTATGCTTCATCAGTGCTGCCTGGGATTTGCAGATTAACAGGAACAAAAACCAGAGATAATTCCTGGTTTAGGATATAACTGTAAATTTAGCAATATTTATAAGATCTTTGGTATCAGCAGGCCAGGCACACCTTCTAAATGAGAGAAACTGGAAACTTCCGTAAGCAACAAAATGAGAATTAAGGGAAAGTTCTTGATCCTTCAAGTGGAGACATAACTATTCTTTGCACTGGGTTTCTATACTGAACCACTGTTGAATATTTTGTGCTGCTGATCTGACCATTTCCTTCAACATTTTATTAATTAGAAACTATCATTAGCATTTGCACTCTTTTAACTCTGACAAAAAGGAATTCAATTATAAAAGAACGTTGCAAAATGAAGCAATACACCTTTTTCAGTTATCAATTTAGTATTATAATTTGGTTCTGATATTTAAAAACTCGAATGAAATGTCTCTTCTTGGCTTGAGAATATAAAATTTTAGAAATGTCTGTGAACAGTTGTGTATTGACTTAAAAGCTTATATACTTTTTATTGTTTGCTGTTTCTTATTCACTTTTTATTTTGAGATTTCTTATCTCAAAAATTGCTAAAAATTCTGACTTTGTCTTTCAGTGTGAGTACTGACTAGGTCTCTTATTTCTGAGTAATTCTGTAATAAAATAAATTTAAAAGTACATTCCTTGTCTCTTTGCTGTTTAGTTTCTTATTCAAGTTACTAAAAATATTTTGCGGAAGATGGGATTTGAAACCAAGACTCTAAGACTATGAGGAAAAAACCGCTTTAGATAGTAAGAAAGGAAAAAAACTTAGAGACAAACAGTGCAATTATATGGTCTCTGAGTGTGAGATATTTCTAAACTTAATTGTGGAAGTGTGTGAAAGATTTGTTTCCTTGAAAATATTTACAATATTCTCATTACATTGCATGAATATCCATTATAATAATTATAATTACTAACCAGAGTGTTTAACTATTGCACATGTATCACAAACAAGCAGACGACTTAGACCATGAATCCTGATTTCTATAGTTGGGAAATAAGCGTCTGAGTCTAGGAGAAAATTTGGTTAGAACACACTTTTCTTTAGTGCTTCCTGCTATTTAGCTTAGATTTTGTCCCTCAGCAGGCTGGCTGTCCCAAATCCCACACATGTTCCTGGCTCTGTTTTAATTTGATAGGTCATTTAGTAACTCAGCACTGTAAATTTTCAGAAGCAACACCCAAACTTTTGCATGTTTTAGGTTCCTCTCTACATAACCTTCCTTTTGAGGTCCTTGCTAGAACTAAGGCAAAGAAAATTGTATGAAAACTAACGTTCGTGCAGTCCATATCTTTGGTTGGGTCAGTTCTCACCCACAGCATGATTCAGACATAGCTTCTAGACAAGGTGATTCATTATCAGATGGAAACGCATCCACCTAAATCAGCCTTCTTCTGCTCTGATTTACTTCATATGAATATTGTCCATTGATCACTGTGGATTGCAAGAGTTCTTTGTTCTTTAGGGCAGTTCTGCTGAAAGTATTTAAAACTATATTTGGCAAATTATAGGAGAAATTTTGCTCTAAAAGTCTGCTGCAAACCAATTACTAATTTGCTGTCAAAACTCAATACTCTGCCTGTGCCTGCCAAAGACAATAGGACTTTGTGACAAGAAGAGAATATTCCTAGGAAGCACTATTGGTTTTCTTTCTCATTCTGTAAATAAAAACTAGCTTATTTTTAAGCTCCTTTTGCGAATTGAAGCAGTTTGCTTCCTATTCTTCATATGTTTTGTTCTATTTCCTTTTCAGATGCTGCCATGACCTCATAAGTAACAGAGCTTAAAAAACCTTCCAATGTCTCTACTGTAGTCATTACTATCACAGAGTTACAGAAAGACAGTTTCACGCAGCTGCAAGCAGTTTCACGTAGTTAAATTGATATTAGAAAAAGATGAGAGCTTTCCCCTGCTTTCTTCATTGTTAGGTGTATTAGAGGTAATTCAGGATTTCTCAGCATGAATAGCTGATAGATATGCTATGGACTTCAATCAACTTGTCCTTTCTGCAGAGCAGAGAAGCAGGGGAGGATTCCAGAAAATCCAGAATGAAAAACATATTCTTAATGCAGGAGAGTTATGAAGACTTAAATGAACAGCTCTGTAAAATGTGTTGTTTTCCCTTTTAGCATAAATAATTAAGGATGGTAAATATTACATCCTACAATAAAATGGATTTTCTTAGGTTTCATGTGGTTTTCATATGAACAAGAAAATAATCCAAAATATAATGTAGCAAGAAAACACAGGAGATAAGAATATTTTTAAAATTTTCAGTCAGTCGGTTTTCTACTTTCTTTTTCTTCCTTTTTATTTTAAAGAAGATGAAAAAAGCACATGGAAGCATAAATCCACCACAAAAATATTATGAACATATCTTTGCTGGAGATGGAGATGTCCTTCTAGACACAATATATCTTGGCTAGTGAACCAGTTTGGTGTTACCTGCCAAAGCACCTTTTATAACCTTACTGAAGGCAGTATGAAATTTGCAGGAGCAGCATCACAATGCCAACCAACATTTCACCCAGCTTGAAATCAAATTTGACAATTTTTTCACTCCAGAAAAAATGCTTTTGCTGTGCAATGCTGTTCCTGGAAGTCCAACCCCCAGGGAATCTCTGAAGAATGGCAACCAAGATGATGATATCCACATGTTAAAAGAGGGTTTTGCTTATGCAGGAGTTAATATGTTGATTGTTTCAGAAAAAAATTCTCTTTATCAAAGATCCTGATGGTCAGAGTCCAGATTATTTTGAGGCATTCATTGGGCAAATGTCGCACTATAAAATTTGTGCTGTTTTATTTCAAACACAAAAGAAAGTGACTATTCAACTGGTTTTTGGAAGATTTCATTGTCCCATGCAAACATGGTAGTACAATTATTATTTTCAAACTATGACCTCCTTTAGTTAGGTCTAGGCTAGATGTTGGCAAGAATCACAGACCGAGTCTCCAATCCAACACAATCACAATAATTTATTCATATTTTTCCAGTTAGATTTTATTCTTCTTTCCGTACTTTTTTTTTTTTTACTTTTTTTTTTTTCCTCCTGGCAAAATACTCATCCTGTAAGCCATGTGCTTCACATCTGTTCTTACACCAAGTGGAAATGATTAGAGAAAATTATAATTTACCTTCTAAGTGCTTTTCTTTTTCTTTCCACCTGCTATTCTTCTAGGAACATTTGACTTCCTCCTGTTGTAGTTCCTCAGGTCTACTATGATATTCTGTCAGTACAAAGCATACTGGGACACCCCCTGCCCCCCAACAGCAGCTGAACAGAGTTTAGATCTATGCACTGCATTATAGGGGAACCCTTGTAGTGCAAAAAATTGATTTTTTTTTTTTAAGAGGTTGCTGTAATTTCAATAAATCAAAACTGCTTTGAGCAACCTGGTCTAGTGGAAGGTGTCCCTGGAAACACGATTTGTGCATACAATTAACTGCACCAGCTTCTTCAGTATTTGCCAAAGTCAGGTTTCAAAGAAAACAAAAAGTGGCTAGTATCTTAATTTTTTAACTTTTCACCCCAGTAAAAGTCCATCCCGAACCCTTAAGATTCTACGATTCTGTGAAATCAAACAGTGTATTTTTGCTTTATGGGAAAAAGGTAGGAAGGAGTAAGGCACAGAAAAATTCTACTTTCTGCAGTTTTCAAATAGACCTAAGGATATCCCTGATGGCCACTATATTTCAAACAGTTCAGAGTGATTGAACAACTGAGGTTATTTCTAATCTCAGGAATCTGGAGGTCATCTGATCCAACCTCATACACCTCACTTGAAGCAGGCCTGACCTAGACTGGGGCTCTTGGCTGTGAACTGCTCAGCACTTTTCAGGTAGGATTCAACTGACTCAAACGATTTGATTCATTTTCCCTTATATCAGCATTTAATGCCTTAGGTACCTAAGAAATCTGTATGGGACTATGAGATGAGGCACAGTACAGGTGGGAATCTACCACTTCTTGGAGTAGGAGTTGGGGGCCAGGCAAGATGCCTTGGCAAAAGGGGCATGGGACAGCAGTGAATGAGCAAATGAGCCTTTACCTTCCTGGCTAAAAGTTACACATTTATTACTTCACAGGATTTTTTAAAGATCAGCGTAAACCCTATGTAAGCTTAGATCCTTAATAAAATGTAAACACACTGTGTCTGCCTAAATTTAGAAATCTCAGTGTGTCTGAGACGGAAACTGAATCCCACACCTAACTTTGAGATGTCTATATAGTACTGCCCAGACATCCATTTTCCCATGCCAAGCTACATAAAATAGTATGCACTAAGAAGTGCACTATACATATGCATCTGTGAAAGAGAAATAGGCCAAGAGCAAAAGACTGAATCCAAAAACATCTCAGTTTTGCTATAAATCCCAATGTTTAATTCCACCCCTCATTAATGCAAACTGCATTCTGAGTGCCTGCCTGTTTCCACTTTTTTGACTACCTATTCTGGTTACAAGGAAACCACAGGAAGAAATTGGTAAACATAGTTACAAAGAAATTTAACTGAGCAGTTTTTCTTATCTTGTGATACCACTATAATACAGTATCATTGATATTTTAAGTTCCTGGTTTTGAGCTGAACTCTTACCATCGTTTGAGTATCAAGGACACAACTTCTCATCCTAAATGTTCCAATTTTTCTTTCGGTTACTTTATTCCTTTAAAGGCATAAGATTTGAGAGGTTCTATACTGATGATATACCTCAAAACACAGAAAAAAGTCAGTGCAAATATTTTTAATGTCTTAGTTTTATGTTCCCCAATTACTCATAAGGTTCCTGAGTGTTCTTAGAAACACAAGCTACCTTTACAATGAGCAGTGCTTTGATCAGGTCACAGCTGGATGTTAGCACATTAGTCTTTCACCCTAGATTCTTCACAAACACTGGTTTGCAGGGGGTATGTCAGAAATTCTGGACTCAATTTACTTTTACCTCTGTCACTGGCAAAACAAAATCGGCAACACAGGACTCGGCACTACTCAGGAAGATTGTCAACCTTCCATCATCAGAAAAAAAAGACTGACTCATCATAGCAAAGACATGCAAGTTAAGGAAAAGGGTGGCACTCTAAAATTTAAACAAGAAAGCTTTACCAGAGTCCTTTCATTTTTTATTTAGCTCCTGAATTAGACATGGGAAAATCTCTCTTCTTGCACCCAGGTAGAATTCAAATATTTGTAAAGTTAATTTAGTTCAGTCTTCACAAAATATGAAACTGATTTCCCAATTTTACTATGTGCATGCAACAGGGTTTGAAAATTCAGGCTTGTTTCTCATCCCTGAGCACTTTGAATGTTTAGTTTTAACACGTGTTTGCTGGTAATCTGGGGAAATTGCCTGAGAGAAGGTTGCTTTATAGCGGTGTTCTGGCATACACTTAGGCATGGGTATCAATGACAAAGACTTTCAGAGTGAAAATACAATAAGAATCCAAATGACCTACAGAAGAATACACAGTTGTTTACTGCTCCTAATTGCTGTAAATGCTGAAATTGTCACTGCAAAGTCTCTTGAATTAAATTTTTTAAATGGATTATACCTTAGGAGAAAAACATTTAAAGGCTAGGAAGGAGCTAGAGCTAGATGATATGATCCTTTAAGTGGATATATTATGACAGGGGTGTATTTCCTCTGGCCACAGGAAGTTTTGTATACGGATAAATGGAAAGCAATAAGTCAGTCTTGCAAAGAATAAACGATTGGAGGAATATAATAAGCTCTACATACCCAGCTGGTCTCTGTGAGCCTGCTAGCACCTTTTCCTTCCTGTTGGAGCAAGTAACATCTGTTTCTTAAGTGAAAGAGTGTGAAGAGAATGAGCACACATAACTATGCATAGAGACACGCAGGTGAAGGAAGTGATTTATTATATTTCAGACAGATTGCTTCTGCTGCAAAAACAAGAGCAAGGTCTGAATGTGCTTCTGTAAAATGATTTGTGCTTGATATTTTTTTTTCTTTTTTTTTTTTAATGAGATGGGGGAAAACCTGTAGTAATTTTATTAAAGTATAATACAAAAATGCAGAACACTGAAACATCTAATCAGTACAGTGAACGAAAGCAGACCTCATTAAAAAAATCATTACGAAAGGATCTCCACTTCTTAATATAAGACCTTTTTGACTTCAAGAATTATTTTTGCCAAAACATTTCTACTTGTTCTAAAGGACTTGATGTTGGATTATTTAGATATATAGAGGTTGAGGAGCTGCGTTGTGTTCAATGGGAAAAAAGTTCAATGGGAAATCTAGGAGAAACAAACTAGTTGTAGTGAAATTTTCTATGAATGCCTATATCCGAGACACCACTTCTCAAATTCTGTATTCAGATGCCCGTCTCATCTCATGAAATGTAATTGCTGGTCAAAAGCATTGTCTGAAGTTCTAGACATTTTCATTGCTAAAATGTGTTTCAGTTAGCAAGGTTGCATCATGGTAAAGGTACAGGTTAATATAAATAAAACCAACTAAATCCAGCTGTATCATTTTCCATAAGCCAAAATGATGTAAGTTGTTGACTAAACACAGTCTCATAAACTTCAAGACAAAGAGTAACAAAGTAAAATATTGAAATTTTTCTCTGAAAATTATTTGAAATGGAATGATCTACTACAAGAATTAAGCAGAAAGTCTGTTCCCCAGGCCCATAAGCTCGTCAGCATATTCATCATGAGCCTTTCCTCAGGTTCAATGCCTAACATTTGACTCTCCTCAGAAATGTTGCTCTCATGAAAGGCTCTCACCATCACTACCAACCATTTCTTTGTCTCTATAAAATATACTCGTGTTCTACCCACTTCAGCTAAGTAAAAAAAAAATTTTTTAAATTGTCTTGTTAAAACACCACAACTTTTTTACTGACCTAATAGTTCAGGCTCTCAAATTTGCTTGGGTTTGCCCTGCTATAAATCGGGTTTATTTGTTTTAGCTGTAATAACTGTTAGTGGCAATTAAGTGACTTCTGTCTACACTGTTTTAGCGTAGTTATGAAAATACAGTACATGGTAAAGGTAGGCAATCACTTAAAAAATGGCAACCCTTTTTGTTAACTGAAGAGCCTTGGCTGTTATGCAACTCTTAAATTTTACTGGGGTTCAGTGGACAGAAGTGGTCCGCATTAAGACTTAAAAATTATAATTGATATCAAATAGACTGAATACTGCAGTGTTAATATTGGTGTACTTGTACTACTAGTACTGTCTATTGTATTTTTGCTGCAATGATAACATTTTAATTGGACTGTAGGCATGATGAGTTCCCTTTCACTCATAACAATCTTTCCGTGTAATGTAATAACCATCTGGAACACTTCTGCTAAAATCAGTATCCTTACCTCCCTTAAATTATAGCTTGAGTTACATCATTTGTCTCTACAATCTCTTGACTCCTTCTTCACTCGCTCTCATCAAATCTTGGTCTTTTCTTGTCTTTGCTCCTCAGCCCTTTCTTAAATTTACACTGCAATTTAGTAACAGGAAGTACAGTTTTATTCTCTATATAATTCCAAAGCTTTTCACTTTTTCAATAGCTGTAGGAAATATTATTATTTTACTCATACCTCTCCATATTTTTTTTTTCAGGCATGGAAGAATACTGCCCAGCAAAACCAAATCTTCTTAACCCCTCTTTAAAACACTTTTTTTTTTTTTTTTTCCCATTAAGGACACTCAAATTTTCAGTTCTACATAGCTGGTTTATCACCACCATTGTCTGTCTGACTATTCTGTCCTGTTCCTCAGTCTGTATCAAGAGGTTAACTTCTATCTATATTTTCAGTTGCCTTAATGAGGACCATCTGCTGTTGTGTTTGTTAAAGACTTTGACTGTCCTGGTCAGCACTTATTAATTCTATCCCCTATACCTCTATACTATATACTATACCTATATTTCTGCCACTGAGTAAAAGGAGCTGACTCCTGATCCTCAGGCCAAGTGACACCAACTGTGTTACATACACACAGCTGAAAGCTACTCGCTACTAGGGCAGGAGGAGAGTTTTCCTTGGTTGAAATAAAACAAGGAGGGAATATTTAAAGTAAAGTCAGGAACCAGATAGGTGTTTAAGATTATTTCCTGGTTCTTTTTTTCTTAAAAATACAGATACATCCACTAATATGTTACAATTAAAAATTATAGTAGTGTGAAAGGTGGATTTAAGGGAGCTGTTCACTTCCATTTTCAAGAAAGGCATTACTTCTGCTTTGACCTTTGTAGAGTGGAAGCTGGGAAATAGCCTGTGAAATATTTGTACTGCCTCCTAGATTCATCTCAACATTCTCCCTTTTTCCCTCCCATGATCCCTTGATTTCTGAGATTAAAAATATATACAGGAAATTTAATGGTACCACTTGTTGTTGCAAACTTGTGTCTATTAACACATGAATATATATAATCAATTTCTAAAGCAGTATTCAACAGGGTAATTACTTCACAAGGAAAGAAATAATTTCTATAACTTCAGCAAAGAGGAATATAATTCAAAATATTCTGGTGAAACACTCAGGTGGACAGAGGTTAACCACATGGGTAAGGGCTTAAACAGCTAAGCGTTCAGAGAAACATATCCTTCAGTTTAGAAGATTTTGACTTTAAGTGCCATTTACCCTTCTAGGGGCCATTATGGGCTTAGTTTGTTTTTAAATGACTTCCCAGAAAGCAGTTAAGAATGAGCAAGAAGCAAGATTGGAGCACTGAAGAAAGAAATTGGTCAGATATTACTCTATCTATCACAATTTAAGAATACAGCAATTTAATGGATATGAAGAAAATAACCACAGAATCCAATAGTGATACCTTCCTGCAAACATTCCGGTAAAGCTTCTGAACCATTAACATAAAAAGGCCATTCAAGTCAAACATGTTAAATATGTATTATACAAAAAAAAAAAGGATCAAGGGAAAAATGCTGTTCTGAATCCATCCCTAATCCTACTTATTCTGCAAAATACAGTGCAATAAAGCAAGAAGGTCATGTTCTGAATTATTTTTTCAGTGGTTTGCAGACCTCTATAAAACAATAGGGTTTTTTTGAAAAATCCATTCTTCCTAGGTATTTTAATCTTATTGGAACTGTTTGTTTCATTTGAATTTGAAAATAACTTCTGAAAAACTCTACATCTTGTATTGCATACCATTCCTGAACTCTTTCAAGGGGGTAATGGAAAGTTCAGAAAGAGGAATTAGACAGGAGTCATACAGAGCTACACAGGATCTTCTTATGAGGCTAACCTGCAATACAGATGATTACAAATAATCCTCATTCTGGCGATCAAGTCCAAAGGAACAACAGGAAGAAATTGACACAAAGTCAGGATACCTACTCCCACTAAAAGCAATGGTCACCTCATTATTTTGATAGCTTACATTTCCTGTTGGAAATTCTATGTAGGTATAAGTTTCGGGGAAAATTTGTATTTGGTTCATGTTTATGTGTGTACCTGGTGTTGTTAATGGATAGGGTGAGGGACAGAGGGGGTGGAAATCTGAATCTCATAGCTTTTCTTCTTAGATTTTATGATGACCTTGCGTGTAAGTAAAGAACAAATTTTACCCTCAAAAAAGTATGCAGAATAATTCAAAATCATCACAGCCCTGATGTAAGCATGTCTATCAGAAATATATCAATACTGACCTTGACTCACTGACGTCTTCTGGGCATCTGTGTGATTACACAAGCACAGATTTTTGATCTAATAGAATATATAACTATCTATGATGAAAAAAGACTATTCTGCTGTTTTAAAACTAGCTGAAAGAAGATTTACAGAAAAAAGTTTTATTTTTAAAGTTAGGCTGACTTGAGAAAAACAAAAGTAGGAACTTGGAAGAGCAGATCAGAGTTTTCTGGTTAGCACACTCCGACAACAAGATTTTCAGTTTAATGATCAGCTCAAGTCTCTTCACCACTGGCAACTCCCTCCACTGCACAAAGGCCAGAAGTGAGTCAAAACTTTGGCTTTGTCTTAGTTAAAGCATCAACTTACCATCCCATATTTAAAGAGAGGAACACTGCAAACAAATTTAAAAGCATATATGAGACAGCTCATGTAGCTAAGTGATGCTAAAGGCCTTGCTGTATGAGAAGGTTAGCTCCTATTTTTATATTCCTGGAGAGCATGAGCAATCATTAAGGGCACTGAGTACCACGCAAGGAAGATTTATCTCCTTTCTCCTACTTTACATGCTAGTCCCCAGGCCATCTCTGAGCACACATGAGCCTTTCAGCTTTACAGATTATTCTGTCTATTGCTCTGTGATTATGCACGTGTCCTATGCACCATAAAAAGTCAGATGTACTCAAAGCTCTGAACGTGCAACAGTGCACTGTTCCACTCTAAATGTACTGAAAGCAGCTTTCAATATTTTGTTTCCTTTGACCATCACAGGTTCAGAATGTTTTCTTCCTACAGGGATCAGGAATAAGCTACAATCCCTTTTTGGTAATATACACTCTAGATCTTAATCATCTATTTATACAGACATTTCCTTTTAACAAATAAATGTAGAGTGAAACAGAATAAATATTCATTTAAAACCCAAATGTTTAGGTTTTGGGAAATGCCTGTTTACCAGAAATTCTTCAAACAGAATGATGTTCTCCAGCTGCAGGGAAGGTTTCCATTAAAATGCTTTTATATTCACTGGCTTCACTACTATAGCAGAGTGACCCTCTGTCAGGTAATGAGCGAGTTAGGGTTTTAGGTTGCATCAAATCCTTCCTTCTATCTGTAACAGGAAGGCTGTGGTGGTGTAAATTAACTAGTTAGCTAATGAAAGGGCATGATAACATCACAAGGAATGCAAAACCTGTTGATCTCTATATACAGTGTAGTGATGGATGTTTCTTTTAGAAAAAGCTTTCTTTCTAAGAAAAAAAGTTGTATGGGATGCATAAGAGTACAGCAGCATGCGAGATAAGAAGTGCACTTCCTAACTCCTTTGCACTGTTTTTCCTGACAGCAGCATAGACACGTCCACAGCTCAGCCTGGATTACGGCAATACCCTGGGCTGATCATTCACACCACACGATTTTCATATAAATGCCTTTCTAAGGAGGTTTCCTTGCCTGATAGTTGAATAACCTCCTACTACTTTACAAATACCTCCACCACCCTGAAGGAGACTAATATGCAAAAAGCATTTGTCATATCACTTTTACTCAGCAAATTTGGAGAATGAGAGTAAAACTAAGCCACAGATCATGTGGAATATGCTTGCTGTCTCTCCTGTATGGGTCTACCTAAGGCTCCATCTGCTTCCTCCAACTCCTTGATCTTTCTCTAAACCTACCAGAGAGGTAATGTGTCCCTTTGACACCCATCATTTAATGCTCCAGTATCTTCTGAACACCCCAAGATGCATAGTTTCTTCTTGGCTGAGTGGTCTCCAGGACTGACTCATACTTTACCTCCTTATCTGAGGACCAACACAGTCTGTTGCGAAGAATGCCAGACTCATGTGACCCAGCACGACATCAAAAGCTGGAAACCATTTGATGACTTAAGTTATTTCTTGCTGATAAAATATTTAACAGGTCTCATAGATAATATTCGGCATGTTTCCTGGAAGGGTTATGGGTGCATTCTTAAAGCATGTAAATTTCTAAAGATATTTTGTAAGTACAGATTAGTGAACCCTTCACATCACTCTTAATGCTTTCACAGGAAATCAACCTTTCCAATTCAAACCAAGATTAGTAACATACAGAAAACAATTATTAATATATACAGGTCTTCTTCCTCTGGCATGAGGAAGACAAGCACTTTTGCGAGCCAAATGATGAGGAATTTATAGCTATTGTGCTTCTTAGTGGGACCAAACTCAGGTGTACTTTGAGTAGTAATGAACTGACTCTTTTTGAGCTGCAGTATGAGTGAAGGAGAAAATCACACAATAGTCAAAGAAGCAGAAATGAAAATAACTTTGTGAAATGCTTCTGCTTACTTGCTTGCTATGAAGAAGTAAAATACTAAGCTACAAAACATACGAGCTATGTGTGACTATCAGAAACTGACTTTTACTACTTACCACTGGTTAGCAGTACCTTAATCCTAGTGAAATCGTTAAGGACACTATTCAAGGAAACAATTCATAGTGGGCAGTTCTCACCGCAAAATGTTACGATTTTTCACTTAACGTAACAATTATAAGATAAATTCCTCAAGCAATAAACTAAAGTCTGATTTTCTTCAATATTATTTTAGTTATTTTATCTCAAGCTCTTTTAAAAAGATTCACTTCCTTCATATTACAAGATGTGATTCAATGCCTAAAGCCCAGCACTGTTCTGACGAACCTTACACCCATTCTAATCTGTGAACTGTTCCTTTTTATAAATCCCTCTACTCTTTTATCCATAATGCCATTTTGGTAGTCTCTCCATTTTGGTAGTCTCTCTTGTGAGTCAGGGCAGTGTGATGCACTTTCTATGGTTGTTATCAGAATATCTCCCTCTCCTATTACAAGATTACTAGTTAAATACATTTGATTAAAAAAAATCCTTATGTTGAGGATTATGACTTTATAAAAAAATGTTTGGGTTGCCATAGAAAATATGAAGGTGGTCCTGTATTCAATTCATCCCAGAACTGTCAATCTAGACTTAATTCATATGTAAGAATCTGAGTTGAAAGGGAACTTCCTTTTCTTTGCCCAGTCCCTAGAGAAATACAATCAATTAGGGCTCCTGAGGGCTTAGGGCGGGTGGGAAATATGAGGACCCACCAAACGCTGTTCTTACATAGGCATGGGACAGCAGAGGAATCAGAAATAGCCATTGTCTGAGCACAGATTTAGTCAGCCTTTCCCACTCCTGTTTTTCCAAGGACAGAAACATCATCTCCTTGACAAAGCCAGAGCTATCAGAAAAGTCAGTCAGAAATATCAAAGGTCTGACAATTAGCATGAATGAGCTGAAGACTGTAGGTCTGTAGACCTACTCTGCATCGGGTGCTCTCTCTTCTGCTGGCTGGGCTTTTCTTTTGTATATTAACCCTCTTCTGCCAAAAGAGGTCTAGTTCCAAATTCTCCCCCTCAACTAACAACTGTGAGTAGAACCATAGCACAGGGTCAGGGTCAGGGCAAGGTGGACATGACAGCAGGGGATAGGCTTTAGGCTTCATCTTTTCTAAACAGACAGTTCAGATAGTTCCTGAAAGGGAAAGAAACAGCCACATGGATTAGTATTGGGGAGCTGCTGCTCAGTGAGTAGCAGACAGAAAAAAAACCTGCTAAGGTGTAAGCAGCTGTAGCACAAGTGGGTTTGTTTTCTTTGCTTGATTTGTTTATTTTTCTACCGTTCCCTCTGTCTTGACCTCCTTGTTACAGAGCTACATGGTCTGTCTTTATAGCAATTCTAGTCATATGAAGAGGCCTGTTTTAAGTGACCACCCAAGAGACCAGCAAATCAAATTCCCCTTCAAGAACTGTGCTTTATACAAAGACAAAAAAAAAAAAAAAAAGCCCTTGGAAACCACGACATGCCTCTCTAAAATAAATGTTTAACAAGAAGCAAATTCCTTATTTCGGTTAACATTTATTTGAGCTCTGTGGTTCTAAAACCAAAAGCTGAAAAAAATTTTCGAAAGGTCACTACTAGAATGATTTTTCTAGAACATGTTGTTTCCTAATAACTGAAC
Source organism: Falcunculus frontatus (assembly GCA_013398115.1). Lineage (NCBI taxonomy): Eukaryota > Metazoa > Chordata > Aves > Passeriformes > Falcunculus > Falcunculus frontatus. The sequence continues at coordinate 711,567 of VZRV01003483.1, forward strand.
TTTTCCCTATGGTATGGCAAGACAGCTACTCTCAAAACAGAGGCACTCAGAGCTGTGGGCAGTTGCAGAAATTTTCAGTCAACGCAAATGATGACTATACTTCATAGGAAAACTTTTCAGCCAAGCATGGCAACTGCTGGATACTGAAGTCTAACAAAGGTAAGAATTCTACTGGCAATTCCATTGTATATTTAAAATACTCTATCCCAGATCCAAGCTATTTGTTTACCGGAGACAGTAGAGCAGGTCTGTTTCCTCTTAAGAAAATTTGGCTATATTACATGCTCTGTGTGAAAGAAAATCAAACCTTCCTGTCTTAAATCCTCAGATCTGAAAGGTTAATAATTTAATAATACAGAACATAAAGAAAAGAAGACACAGAATATTGTGTTGCTGTTTTAGGTAAAGAGGTAAGTACTGATCATAAATGCTACTTGCTGGGAATTAATACTAACCAATTTATTATATCCTTTTGAGGAAGTATTCATTCTTCCAAAAAGCATTTGTGGTATAGAAAAAACTTAACACACTCCTAAAATATAAAAGCTTCTATGACCCCCCTCAAAGAAAATAAAATGTTCTCTGGATAGTCAGTGTTCATTAGGTCTAAATTTTTACTACTCATAAGAGAGCTTCCTACATGAATGGCTGTTTTTTACAGGGCATTTGAAGTCCTTCACTTTTGGTTCTTTGCTGTCATCTATGGCATTTTTCTCTTCTAACTGACAGAGGGAGTAGTTGCTGGAGAATGTCCCTCAAATTCCCTTTACTATGTCCTTTTCATTCTTTTCTTACATACTACAAACTGACATTCGAAGTGGGCTCCTTCCTGATCTCTATTTCGTGGGAGGGGCAGAGATTGCAATCAAATAAGTGAAAATCACTTCAGCTGCCTGGCTAGACTTTGAGGCTATCAGCCCTAAATGATCACGTGTGTGTGGTTTGTGCTCACAGCAATGGGTAAAATGCATCTGTAATTTCTTGTACTAACAATTCATATAATGAGCAACGAGTCATTGGAGCTGTGTCTGAAAATAACAAACAAGCTTTTTGTGATTGTATCTCCAACCTTATTTGTAAGGACCCAGAACAATCAGTAAATCTTTGATGCCCACTGTTCCTGGAAAATCTGTGTTAAAGGAGCAGGGCAAAAAAAGAAAAAAAAAAAAAGAAAATATCAGATGCTTCTTTTTCACTGTTAATTTTTAATGTACTTCCTCTGATTTTTTTTCTTCTAACGTGTATTAATCTTCTTGCTGTTAGACTTAATCATGAATTATGAGGTCTAGTTGCTTTCAGGAAGGTTTTCTTAGACTGAGATCAATTACTCCCTTTGCATACTACATTTACTGTAAGCACTTTCCAGCCTAGACCCCAGAGAAGGCCGGCTCAGTTACTGTGGAGACCTAAATGCATTCAGGAAAGGGATTAGGTGCTGATTGGTACAGACAGTCAATTAATACTTCAAAGGGAAGCTGACTCCTTGTTTTATGCACACAGAACACAGGATAAAAGACTGAAGTTTGATGTCTTGTAATCTCTATTGTTTCAGCATTGACCAGGACAGCATGATATTGGAAGATTTCTCGGAAGTTAAAAGAGTCCCGCATTGGTTCCTAATGGAATGGAAGCACTAAGAGAAACATTGACATTGTGTGATCTGTACACACTAGCTTTCCTAAAGTATTTCAGGCTGCAGTGACTCTCTGGGACTCTGTCTGTTCAAGTCAAAAGTATTTTTAATCTCTGTGATGTGCTGATCAAACCTTGAACTGTCAGGTCAAATTATTTCCACAAAACCAGTTCTATTTATGATTAATTAAAATTTCTTCTTGATTGCATACAGTCTTTTTTAATGTATAATCCTTTCATTGTGTAGTGATTCAGAGTTTGGGCCCAATCCCTAAAATAAAAAGCAAATTATTTCAGTGCATGCTATGCCTATGCTGAGATGTATTAAGTCTCCCCATTTGATAAAGGAAACAAAAGGCAGAAAACTAAGCTGATAACAAGTAAACCGATATACTATAAAGAACAAGTTTGATTCATGGAGACTACATAACTACAAAGCCATTATGTACATTGGATTAAAACTTTTGCCATTTAATGGGTTCATTGTATGCCAGCTTTGTAATGCACTGATGGTTGTGGTTATGTTTTCAAGCTCTGGTCGCCATTCTTCTCAAAACATCAGATCAGTATGTAACTGCAAATAACAATATTCAAGAAATTATTTTGTCTTTTACAGACAGTATATACTTTATTTTTGTTAAAATAAGGGAAATAAGCAATGACTAGAATTAATTGAGTACATGACAGCTAAAATATATATTACTCATTCATTCTTTTTATTATTAGATTGTTACAAAATTTCCTTTATTTTACTCTTCCGTCTTAATACTCTTCATATTCTTCTTCATATTCTTCTTCATATTCTTCTTCTTCTTCTTCTTCTTCTTCTTCTTCTTCTTCTTCATCTGTAAATATAAGTTACTTCCTTCCCAAATGAGACTAAGAATGAAAGAGAGAGAGCACAATCTAGGACGGATCTTTAGAGCCATCCAAATTTAAAAGTTCAGTTGCAGTATCTAAGTAAAGACGGGAGGAGTGCTAGATTTATCTCACCTAACTTTAGACAACTAAAATTTAGATCTCTATATGTGAGCCACTTATTGTGTATGAAAAAATTTACAGGCAGTGGAAGAAATAAGCACTCTTATGGAATGATTTCATTGATCTATTTGAGATATGTGCATTGGAATGAAAGGAATTGATCTCAGAAGTGCTAAGTTATTGGTATTATATCAGATACATTCTATCAGAATCTGATAATCATGAAGTTTGTGGTACATGAAGCTCAGTAAATTACACACAAGCACAATTTATCTAATTTTTGAACTGTCTTCATCACAGATTAGTCACTCATTTTTTTGTAAGAGAAACCTATAACAATAAATGTTTTCATTTGCCCTTGTTTCCTATTTTGTGTACTGAACACAAGAGATTTTTTAATAGCTGCAGCTATAGTGATAATTATGTATAAGAACTGATTGCAGATTGCTCACAGGATGTTTTAAAAGTATGATTAAACAAAAATATCTATTAGGAGAATGCATTTTAGACTACATATTCATTTGGGATCAGTTAGCCTAGAATAAAAAGAGGAAATTATATTTCTCATCCAATTTGCAAACTAGATGTTAAATTTTCATAACCTTGACATCATTTTGCTCTGAGCATACTAAACTTTGTTGATACTGATCTGCTGTGTTGTCTGTGTGTTCCTATCAACATTTCCAGCTCATTTATACAAGTTTTCTTCCTTTGAAACTACGGGAAAGGTTTCTTCCTTTTTAGTTCATAGTTCACTAACATGACATCTTAGCAGTTTCCGTGTCTTCATATGCTTATTGTCCTGCCTAGCCCAGGGGAAACTACTCCTCAGTGTAACAGCCAGAGTGATACTATGGCCCAGATAATGTTGTAAGAACCCTAGAATGCCCAGAAGTGGAATAGAGGTTTTGATGCTTTCTGGTTTTCAGTTACAACGTCACACTGTGGGTGCATTATGTTTCTGGGTTTTGTTTCTGTCACTATGTAACAGTATAACTTGGAATTTTAATTGCTCCCAAACCCTACTGTTACCTATATCCACTGCCAGTGCTGTGATAGCACTGTGATAACATGTTCTAAAGGGCAGAAACAAATAAGCATCTTTTCACTGATGAAAAGCTAAAATGTACGTCAACACTTCTCTTGTGATTCTGAGCTCAACTGACAGAGAATTTTACCTAAAAGATAGGACTCACTATACGACTTAGAAACAATTCTTGAAGTACGCCATGCAACCAGTTCTCAGGATGACTATGGGAGCTAAAGAGCTATCGAACTTTCAGTATATTCATTTCCACCTGTGACAAATGTGATTTTGTTTCTCTTTCATCCTCATTTGTTTAATACAGTTCAGGTCTACTGAAAGAAAAGAACAAAAAGGTACCCAAATATTTTAAACTGGCAGTTTTGTCGGTGGCTTTAAAAGCAAAGAGCATACTGAAATAAATCGAAAAGAAATTCCTGAGATATTAACCAAAAAAAAAAAATCTCAGGGAAAATAGTTAGAAAGCCATATTTCATCTAATTTGGGTCCTGGTTCAAGGACAAAATCGGAATATAAAGTGAGGTAGCGGTATCTGACACATGAAAAAGAATGAACATTTATAGTGGCAACACTTAGATGAAAAAGTAGTTCTATAAAGCTTAAAAAACTCCCAAACCTAAAGGACTTTGTAGAACTGTGAAACTGCTGACAGTTTCACATTTAATCCTGCAACAATATGTTTGATTACATACTAAGTCTGCTAAGATTTGTGCCCAAATTTCCCATATTGACCTGATAAACCCTGATAAATCTGTTTCCCACAGCTCTCATAGGAGCTGCACCACAGATGAGCAATACAGCAATATCACAACAGTACCTGTAGGCCTACACCATCACGGAGAATACCACACAAGCACCCGTGCTGTGGTGCTGTTGTAGTACCAGTATCATCTTTCATCCTTCATGGATGTACACAGGCCAACCAGTCCCCCTTCTCTGCTTCCAACCCTTGAAAAGAATGTCCATGCTGCTAAAATTCAGCAGGTCAGGGAAAAAGATGCCTAATCATTCAAATTGCCACACCAGAGTCCTCTCTGCCATCCCCACCTTGGACTGTGCACTTCCAAAAGCAATATGGACAAGACTGCATGAAAATTATTAAGCCAAATTAACAAATCAGTCTCTTTAAATGTGCCTACATTTACTGACTGCTGCCCATTTATTTCTATTTCTGGTTCTGGTCCTCTTTTCAGGGTACACGCTGAAACACAGCTTTATCAAACTGTCTTGTACTTCTTATATTTTTAATAGCTCTGGAGATATTCAAAAGTCATCTGTACGCAATCCTGAGTAACAGTGTTCTTGGGAACCTTTGCATGGGCAGAGAGTTGGACTAGATGACCTCCAGTGGTCCCTTCCAACTTTACCTGTTCTATGGTTATGTGATTCTATAACACATAGATGAAAGTGCCCAAATCTCACCTCACAATGAAACTGGAGCCTGACTGATGTGTCTGCATGTCCAACAAATCTTTCTAAGCAGGAAATCCTAGCTGATCCGGTAATTAAACTCACTTAAGAGGATTGTACTCCTGGTAAGCTTTTTCCCAAGTATGAAGCAGTTTTAAGAAGTAGTTTTCATCTGAGAAATAAATGATGCTGGAATGTTCAGATGTATGATTTCAGTACAATGCCTAAGATGACTCCTTCTTCATACCAGCTTTTTTGTTTGTTATTCTCCTGGCAGGATTTCACTGTTGATAGTATTTTGAGAGAGAATTTATTTCAATGTCCATTTTTCCTGTATGATACAATTCTCTGTTCAGTCAGTTGTTATGAATTGGCTCCTTCCTCCTTAGCTTGATGCATTTTCTGAACAAGATCAGAAATGCAGTTTCATACTGTTGTTAACACATAAATCGCAAGGGTTGAAGGACCATTTGCTCTTCTGTCACAGACCTCTGCTTAGCAGCATCCACCTCATCCAACCAACGGTGGCATCAACTTCATGGCAGTGAGAATCCACCTGGATAGCTTAAGTTTTTCACTTCTACAAAGGCCCTACATGAAAAGGGAGATGTCTCACAGGCAGACAAGCATTTGTCTTTTCATAGCTTTCCTTTTCCAAAACTCTGTAAAAAGTTCTGCAGGATCCTGAGTTTATGGAAATACTAGGAGTTCCACTCTCTCACAAATTATAATCCCACATTAACACTCATGAGTTCTTAATCATCCTACAACTTGTACCTACTCTCTAGATATCCACTAACGTTTCTAGGGTGACTGATAGCAATAAATTAATTAACTATGTGATTAGATAAAATTATGTTTATTGCCCCCCCCAAAAAAAAAAAAAAAAAAAAAAGAAGAAAAGCCATCACAGTTTTATGGAAAATATGCTAGGCAGTTTCATGGAAAAGATACAAAGATCATCATGCAAAATATGTTTAATTTTTTAATCCAATTAACATGTAAAATTGATTTATGTTGAATGCACAAGCAGGCCGACTGGGAGTTCCAGTTTACTTTCTGAATTATTCACAGTATTTCTTTATGTTCCATGGGGTTTTTTGCAAATATACCAGCTCTAGCTCCACATAGGCTAACAGTAGAAGCTAAGGAAAGGCACACTGCAGTGACATCTCTTCTGACTCTGCAGCTCTGCAAAAGAATTTTGGTTTGAAAACACTGTGACTGCATTTATGCACTGTTAATTGCCTGAATCTGAATTAATATGAGGATCTTAAAACTGCACTACATTCTGTGGTGGATATGACCTTAAACATGTAAATATATTTCTATTTTTTTAAGCCTAACATTCAGTTGTCCTGAATTATATTATTCATTATATCCCTGGCTAGACCACTGAACACTTGAAGTCCCATTTTTTTCCTGGTGTCCAGATCTATACCCATCTGAACTGCTGAACTGCTCAGAATCAAGTCCCAGCAGGATTAACAAAACAGACATTTCTGTGAATCGCACAATTTTAGAAATGAATCAGTGAGCACTCACATGTCCAATACAAAAAATCCACTAGAGTCTGCTCAAGAAACGGGCCATCAAATTTAAATCCTTAGATCACGTGAAGAATTTCTTCCACTTGGAACTGGGTCTAGAAATGTCAGCATGGAGTATTTGTCTGTTGAAATTTGCTGACCTGTCATAAGTAAAAATCTTTTCCATAAGATGGTTCCCTGTGGATGGGACCTCATAACACACAGGCAGGGGTCCAACATGCACTTCAGCTGAACTCCTGTGTTTACACATCCAGTTGTTCCTACTTCCTTGGCATGTATCTTTTCAGACTTAAACACCTGCATATCTTGTATTAGAGTTAGGGATCCCAGTATGTTGACATTATAGGACCGTGGCATATTCCCTTGGTGCATTCCAGGACATAAGAGTCTCCATGCTGCACAACAACTAATGAAGCTGGAACCTGTGGTGCTTGCGAGCAACAGAATCACATAGTCTGGTGGGTAGAATCTCACAGGGAACATGCTCCAGTTTATTCCACAAACAATCACCTCTGTTTAGCCTAATCTGTTTTTCTTTATAGGCACATAGTGGCACATATCTTCTTTTCATGTAGATAAAATGATCTTAGCATCCAAAAGGAAAGAAGACTGACTTTTTGACAGAGTAGTTTTTTTTCTTCTATGGATGGTCTTATTACTCTGTCTGTTGGGGTGTGTATGTGATCACAGTGAGGATTCCTGCCTTGCTTGGTGCAGAGCTTAATTGCCTTTAATGCCTGCTCCAGCTCTTCTTGCTAGTGCTCTAACCCCTGCATCTTAAGCCAAAAGACAAGCACCAAGTGCCCTTTTCCACATAGCATGTGGAGATTTGGATGAAATTCACTCAGCAAACAGCCCCCAAGTGGATGCATTCTCCTGGCATTTCCTTCTGTTTTCTAAAACTGAACAAAGAGATAGACATTTAAATTAGATAGGATACATCCTGAAATACAGTCTTTGGATGTTTATCAGACCCAGAAAAGTCACTGACATTGTGTTGTGTTGCAACTCAAGAAAGATCTCCATCTCTAACACCTTCACAATGTCTCTAGTAGGTTAATTTTAATATGAAGAAATGAAAGCTGGTCAACACCTCAACATAATGGGCTTTATTTTCTGCAAACACCAGTTACGATGGCATCATTACTGTTAATATACCTTGTTGTTCTTATGCAAGAGGAGGGTCATATATTTTGAGGTGTAACAGAGCTGGGATTGTTTCTGGGAGTTTTGAGAGGGGGTTTTTTTCAGTTTGTGGTGGGGATTTTTTTGGTTTTTCGTTTTGGCTTGTTTGGGGGGTTTGGGGGGGTGCTTTTAGTGTTTTTACTGAGTCACATCTTTGTTACTAAAAACCGGGGGTTTTTCTTCCTCTGTATTTGAAACATTGCTGTGCTCACGATGAACAATGAGTGTTTCCAGAGGACTGAACTCAAATTTAACTACACAGATCTCATTTGATTCAATGGAAAGTGTGCAGCTTAATCCCATGAAGCCCATTTAACATTAAGAACATGTTTTTCACCCAGTTAGCATTTCAGTGTAGCAGATTTGGGAGCAACTTTCTGATAATCTTTGTAAACCCTAGCAACTAATTCTTAGTTAAGCAGATGCTTTCTAAACAGGGTCTTTAAAACTTTTATGTACTTCTTCTAGAGATTTTCATATTTTTAAAATTGAGAAATACTGGGGTGCATTTCTCACCTGCTTAGCATTAATTTCTGATTCATAATCCCTCTACAAACAACAGGTTTATTGATTACAAAACCTCCCCACAAACCATTTTTGCCACTGTCCTTTCTATGAAAACGCGAAAAAAAACCCCAAATGCCAAAAAAAATGGTGACTTGGAAATAGGCCACCTTTATTTTAAGGCTTTTTTTGCAGTTGACATGTTGTCCCAGCAACCTAGGTTCTTACTGTCTGGCAGAGGACAGATTTCTTTGGTTCCATCATGTTACAAAGCTAAAAAAAAGAAAAGGGAGACAAGCAGTGAAAATTCACCATTTCCTTATTCAAATATGTGAATTACCCTGAGCTGCAGCCAAGCCATGGGGCTAACCCACAGTGTTCTTCAACACCTATTCAAACCCTTCAGTGCTGCAATACTTCATTTCCATTAATTAAATAATTACACCAAACTCTCTGTAAAGATAGTATTCAACTGAATTCAGGCATTCCAAAATAGTTATTCAGTAAAGCTTAAGCTCATATCATTATGCCATGAATTGACAAAGATCTTGTTTATTTCCCTTACCAGAGGTATTTTAAAAGCCTCCTTAATAAAACAAGAAAAAAAAAAAGGAAAAAACTCCCCCAAACCTGAAAAATTAACCCCAAAATTGTAATTGATGACATTTCACAAAATGAAAAAACCAGAAGTTAGTATCCAAAAATCTTATTCATCTAATAGCAAAGTTTTTATTATAATCTAATACAGTTAATACATCATAAAGAGGAAGTCTTACGATGTTTAAAAAATTATTATCCTTGCTTATATAACATCAGTGGGAGAATGTGGTGCTTGAGCAAGTTTAAATAATAAGATTACATTTCACCCTTTTTTTCTATGGCCCTTCCCTTCCCTTCCCT
>VZRV01003485.1:411-168639 GCA_013398115.1 Falcunculus frontatus
TTTTTTTTTTTTTTTTTTTTAACCCAGAGAGCAACTGCGCTGTCGCGTTCCCTGCGTTAAAGTTGTTGGGTGAGCTGTAAAAGTGCGTCTCTGTGGCGTATAAATAGCTTTTTTCCAAGTGTCTGGGCGGCACTTTTTGGCGGCATCGTGCAGGGATGATTTAAGTTGCTTTCCCAGTCTTGGAAATCGGCAACAGTGGCATTAATACTTGGACACGTTTTCCCTGTGTAAAGTAAGATCTTCCATCTGGAAGGCAACAAAACACTGAACTCTTTGTTTCAGAGCTGTTTTGAGGGGATGGCTTTATTTTGATTTTGGTTAGATGTGTATTTTGGATAACCACATAATTTTTTGTTCCTAGTTAGCGGAGCCTCTCCAGATCCTGAAACAAGCTCAAAAATTTCCTCCCTTATTTCTGTGGACATGGCAAATGTCTGTCGGTTCTCATGCAGGTTTAAATAGTGAGTGTCCTCAAGTAAATCCTGCTCAGTGACTCAGGTTTTCGAATGTTGAAACAGGCTGGAAACTTGTAACTGACCAAGATTGTGAGGCTAATTGAAGGCCTTAATTGGAAAAGCTCTCTGAGCATCACAGCTGCTCAGAAACTGCTCAAAGGATTTTTGCTGTCTTCTGAATTTAACCTAGTCTATGTGATTTTTCCCTTGGCATGTGTCTGCCTGAAATAAAAATTGTTTATTATTCATTTAATCCTGAATGGGAATATGTCTTTTTAAAAGAGATGTGGTATTTTAATGTCAGTCAAATTTTAGTTCAAACACTGGTGCATCTACTGTTCATTGTAAATATTTATAAGATGGCCACAATAATGCAATACTGCAATTCTGTCTCACAAATAATAAAACATATTTATGATGTTTATATAAGCAACATCTTTCGTAAATATCAGACAAGTGTTGTGTAGGACCTGGGACTGTAGAGCACACATATGCTTCAAATAACTGTTTAATGGGAAAAGCACAGCCAAGTGAGTGAACTGCCAGATCATTTTATATCTGAAAGGACAGTCATGCTTAATAGCAGCATAGCAGATGTTCATGTTGCTTACAGACTACAGTAAAAATATTGTGTCTCAAGTGAAGAGATTTTAAAGGCTTGTTTAAAATAAAATAAAATATGTATGCTGTGCTAAAATCTGTCTTAACACAGTGAAGTGTCAAGACTTTGGGCAGGAGTCTGAGCACTTTTTTGTGTTGCTATATAGTATTCTCCATGTGTTTCTACTACCAGTTTGTTAATGAAACACAGTAGGAATAAGTTTATTTTTAAGCATCAAGCCAGTGGTGGACTTCTTAAATAAAGAGATTGAACTCTGTGGTAGCAGTGGCTCCCAGTTCCTGCGGTGTGATTGCAGCTGTGGTGGGTGATGCTGCTGCTCTGCCTTGAACTGTCTTCCCAAATGTGCAGTGCTGTAGGCTGATTAAGATTTCTGCCTATTATCAATCCTGTAAATGAATCATATATTGCTTTATTCCTCTGGGTTTTATTGACTGTCTTTCCATGTTTTCTCTGTCACTGCAACTCGAAACTTGCGAGATTGTTGTGCCTCCAGAAGAACCTATGGGATTAAGGGTTTATTGTGTAGTGGGTTTTCCACCCCCCTTGTGTGTGATTAGATTACATAGTCCCTTTCTAACCTTAAAACCTCAGTAATTAAATTTCAGGCTTAGCAGATACTAAACATAACAGAAAATCTTTCATAAGTATCCATCTCACCTGACAGTGGCCAAAATGAATCCCTAGGAAACAGCATTTGGAAGAAGAGTGCAGTGAACCTTCTCCAGAGTATTGCCCTGACAGGCATCCTGGTGACAAGCTGAGCTACTGGTGGTGTATTGGGATTGTGTTTGTCCAGGTGCTTTTGTAATCCATGTGATTTTCATGAGTTAACAACAGCAGTCTCCTGCTTACTTGCTCCCAGTTACTTGTTATTCTATAAGGTAACAAGCTTGTCTACAAAAGTCTGTCTTTCTCCCTTACCTACAGATTACCTACATTTTTGTTCCTGTTCTAGCTTTCTCTCCGTTCATTTTTACTTTCCTACTTCACAGAGGTTTTTTTTCCTGTGGATTAAAAGGAAATGGGGCCAAACTCTTATTCTGGAGCATAGAAGCCCGTTCTGATGGATGTGCTTATGTTGTGATCACACAGCCTTCTGCAGCAAATGTGACTAATGCATGTTTTTTTTTTCCCTCTGCTCCGTTAAGCAAAACAAATCGGCTGTGAGATTGAAGGAGGACATGAAAAAGATAGCTGTGCTTCCACTGAACAAGCAGAGGGACACAACCTGTCCAAAGGTGTTTGGTGTGAGTCTTCTGGAGCTCCAGCAGCAGGGACTGAGCAAAAATGGAATCCCAATAGTTGTGTGGAATATAGTCGAGTACCTCACCCAGCATGGTAAGCTTAGTGGAGTCACTTCTCCTTGGTAGCACTCTTTATGTAAGACTCTTCAAAGGGAAGAATCTGTCTTTTTTTTGTGGCACTAACCACAGGCGAAGAATGTTACTGTATGTGGTTTGCTTCTTTTTTTTTCTGCCTTGATGCTGAACTTACTTTTCAATATGTTTGTAAAGGTAAAGTGCAGTGTTAAGTAGCAGCACACTCATAAACAAGCTGTTCAGTTTATAAATGGAATATATTACATTTGTGAAGGTTTATGTCATCTTCCAGTTGCAAAACAGTTGTCTTTAACACTTCCTCTGTATAGTCACAGGCATGCACACACACACACCCCCTCAGAGAATACTACTGAAAAGGAAAACAAGTTCTTACAGGTTTTCAGATATATTCCAGTTATTATTAATCCCTTCGAGGAAGTAGGTGTTCAATTCTTAGCTTCTCTTTGCATTCGTTTAGTGGGAATTAATTTAGTTCCTGTTGTTGAAATACATCTCCTTGGAGAAACCTAGAGCACCACTGGCATTCGGTCAGCAATGGAAAAGGTTTTGTGGTGGTAATTTCATCTAAGAAGCTGCATCTGGTTTTACCCTAAGGTTTTTCTTTTGGCTACTCAGTAATGATAATCCAATTGCAGAGGCTTAGATTCTATGACTGTATCTTGATAGATCCTCAGAAGCTCACAAAGATGCAAACATGTCTTGAAAATTAGCTTGGATTAAGGTACAGTGCAAGTTTAAAACATGATCCTACCTTTACACAGTGGCATCTTTCTTAATCTGCTTCAACCTGCCTTAAAGTGGCCTGCTAGGACACTGGAAGAGAAAGAATGGAAAAAGCTTTCCATCATTTAGGGTTTAATCAAAACCAGAAACTGACAAACACTCCTGACTGCAAGTTGTGGGCTGTGCTGTGTGTTCCATAAAAAGATCGGAATCCCACACGACTGTGTCCCAAATATGGACTAAACAAGCCAAGTTTTCTGCTCTGCAGCAAGATTAGCTGGGCTTCTAAATGCCAAGTTGATTATCCGGCCCTGATAAAGATAAAGGCCATTCTCCTTCTCAAAAATGCAAGCAAGGTCTCAAAGATACTCGCTTATATGGAAAGTTGTTGAAATGGGTGCCATGTGTCTGTGTAAGGTTTGTTTTGTGAATTAATGGTGAAGTTAACTGTGAAAGCATTTTCAACAAAGGCCCAGACACCCAGGCTGAGCTGACTGTTGGGCAGCTACATCCTTGAACTAAGTTTGCGTTAAGCTGCCTGTTTCCAAATTAATAGATGAAGCCAAATTTCTCTGTGCTGTATTTAGTAGTTTCTAATTACTGTTCTCAGAATATTCTAGCCTCTCTTCCATAAATGAGTGAGAAAGAGGGAAGGAAGCTTGATCTGTGTGGGGCTGTGTCTTTTGCTCACCTAGTGCTGCAAAAACGAAAATCGTTACTTAGATGAGGTGTTGTCTGCCCTCGAGATGGCAGCACAGCATGTCACATGAGAATGCATTTTGTTGTGAATGCTGGAATATAAACTCTGGCAGCAGTATCTCATATCAGTAAAGTAAAACGTTTGAGTGTTTGTCCCTTTTTTCCTCTTGCTAGAGCAGTTTGTCTTCTGGTCCAATAAAAGAGATTATTTTTCTCTACAGACTCTGCTGCCTCAGGTTGATTTCCTGGACTGGAAGCATTCTGTCAGATTGCAGTTCCTTGATGTTAAGTCTGAACTGATTATTGAAAACTATATATATTTTGATCCTCTTAGTGTTATGCTTCTGAGGAAGAATAGGCAGGTCCATCGACACAGCATTAGAAAAGGCAGAATTTTTGTGGTGAAAGCGTTCTACAGAAAAATTATTTTACAGAGTTCAGTTTTAGGCTCTTCACAAAAGGTTTTGAATCTTAACAAATGCCTAGAAAGTGATGTTCAATTTAGTATGATTCATCTGGCTTCCTCAGTTGAAGCCTCCTTTTTTGTACATCCACTTTACAGGGTGTGGGGTGTCTGGCCTGTAGTGATTGATACCATTTCTTTTTCATTGTAAAATACTTTGGGCTTTGTGCTGTCCAAGAAACATTATTTGCTCACGGAGATTTCCTACTGTCATAAAGTTGCAGAACTCACTATGGAGTTACTGCTGCACTCAGCACATATTCAGATGTTTTTGCCTCATGATGGTCACGGGTAAGAACTTGTTACTCTGGAACATGAAGCTGGAAGTAATCACGTGTGAGTTTGGCAGTCCTGCTCAAGGTAGTGGGCTACTCGCAAAAATGAAACAACAGAAGTGTTTTGTAGAGTCCTTTGTAGGATCCTTTTCTGTTGAAATATACCAATGGAAAATGTGGCTGTCTCAGTTGGTTTCTCTGTGGTGTGAGGCAACTCAGTGGCATTGCTGTGTTGTGGGTTCTCAAAAGAGTATCTCAGGCCTCAAGATCTTGTCATTTGTATTTCTTCTTTATCATAATCCAACTACCAGACATGGGGGGGTTTCTGGGGACAAAGTAGTATTTTTTTTAATATTATGGTGTGTTAATTGTCCTTGTTTGTATTACTACATGAGTGTTATTCAGACTAGAATATCTGTTTCATGGTATCAGTGGGATGTGGTAGTTCAGCTCAATCTTAAATCAGTTTTTAATTTCAGGTATGACACAGGAAGGTCTTTTCAGGGTGAACGGCAGCATGAAAATGGTGGAGCAGCTGCGTCTGCAGTATGAGCGTGGCGAAGAGGTGGAACTCGTTAAAGATGGTGATGTGTACTCAGCAGCCAGTCTGCTGAAACTGTTCTTGAGAGAGTTGCCAGATGGGATTATCACATCTGCCTTACATCCCAGGTTCATTCAGCTTTACCAGGGTAAGCGAGAGGTAAAATCTCCATCCTTTAATGCACTTTCTTTCTGGATAACTGGTTTCTTAGTTTACTTACTTTGTTCCTCATTTCCTTTGGCTTCAGCTTTTACCTGCTCCCAGATGTGCACTTCTGTTACAAGAGGCAGAAAAATGTTTCTTATGTATTTGGTAAAGTCTGGACTATTTATGATTTTCTAATCCAGTTATATCTGTTAAATAAAAAGTGAAATGATCAGCTGGTTTCTTTGGGTGTGCTTGGAGACAATAATTGCAGTCTCTTTAGGACTCAGATTTGCTTCTGTTCACTAGGGTGATTTCTGGCAGTTTTAAAAGAACCAGTTTACAAGTAACAGCAGACTTTGTTTTATTCCCTGTCATAGCACACAACATGGAAGATTTCTTTTTTTTTTTTTTTACTGACAGCCCCTCATCCACCTTCAAGTGGTGGATCAACCGTAGGAAAGAACACCACTTCTGCTGTGGAAAGCTGAGAAATATTTTAAAGAGAGTTATGCAAGTTTCAATCTAATTCATCTGTATCTGACAATCTCTGGTGGTGGTAGGTGGAATAAGTGGTGGTTGGCCCTGTGGGTCACTGACAGTTCATCTCTCTTGCTGCAGGCAGTCAACACTTCTTCTTTATGTTTTCCTAAGAAGCTGCAAGGTGGGTGGGTAAAGTTACTGGAGAATGCAGAGGAGGAACATGCTCTCTGACATGCATATGTAGTGGAAGATGGTGCAAAGTTCTCACACTCTTGTTTTGTGGTCTCCCTGCCACTTTTCTTGCCTTCACTGGAGAGGAAGTTTAGCCATTTCCAACAGGAATGAGAATACTGCCATGTGTTTTGTTTCTTTCTTCTGTTTTTTGGGCTGTAGAGAGTGATGATAGTACACTGGAGAAGAACTTTGTGCTTTACCTTGAGTGCAGACATTTCAGCTGTAGTAAGGTAATATGTAATATGTGGGCTGTGTAAAATACCTTCCCTATTTAGTAAAGTTGTCAGGGGCACAAGGATAGGTTCAGCAAGTGTTGTGTAGGAAGGTGCTATTGTTTTAGGAAGTCCCTTTTTTCTGGTCATTGCTGTGCTTTCCTTGGGGTCTTTTAGATTTCACCAAGTCTGACTCATGAGCTATATTTTAATTACGTTCTTACTCATAAATCACAGTTTAAGTGTAAATTTAGTATAAGTCACACCTTTGCTGTTCCATATCCCTGCCGCCACAAAGGTCATATTGGTGTATTGTACCAGGGATACAGGACTGATGCCCTTTGTGAACAGTGCTGTTGGTGGTGTTTGTGGAAAGGTTAATTTGTTCTGTCTCCCACAGGAAAGGCAAAATCCCCCCAGTACTTTCTAGGGAAATTAGATGGATGTCCTTAGCAAATTTACTCACCAAACTTTTTCTTGTTTCCAAATAAAGTTACTGGTGTAGCCTATGAACCCAGTTCTGCAAAAATCCATCCAACTGTGATGTGTCCTCCTAGCTAAGTTTTCCTGTATTTCACAATAAGATCCAGCTTAGTGCCATTGTAATTTTGATTAGGGGAGAAAAGGTCTTATTTGAAAAATGTCACTTGGCTATTGTGGCAAGGGGAAAGGCTTTTGTAAAGTTTGAAGAAAACTTGAAGAGTTTTTCATGCCCTAGAAAATACAGCATAAATGAGTAGTTGTGAAAGGCCCTGATGATTTTCATCGTGTTCAGATTAGCTTAACTGGTAGGTGGGCATTTGCTTGCAGTTAAATGATCAACCAGCTGTGCAGGATTGCAGGAGTTATCTGTTCACTTATCAAAGTATGTGCAAGGGTGTTGGTTGCAAAATGGTACCAGGAGAGTGCGTGCCTGGGTGTTCGTTTTGTAAACTGTGAAGAGAGTAGGTCAAACCGTTTCTGAGTCAACAGGTTATTAAAAAATAACTTTGAATCTGGAGCCACTTTGCAGCATGTCTACAGTGAAGGCAAATACAAGCTCTGTCACAACCTCTGTATTCCCTCCTGTTGAAG
Organism: Falcunculus frontatus; assembly: GCA_013398115.1. Lineage (NCBI taxonomy): Eukaryota > Metazoa > Chordata > Aves > Passeriformes > Falcunculus > Falcunculus frontatus. The sequence continues at coordinate 7,677 of VZRV01003485.1, forward strand.
CTTTGCATGGGAAATGTTTTTTTAGGATTATGCTAGATTTCTTTTGGTGTATTTTTAGGGATTGTTATCAGCATTTTTTAAGCCAGCGGAGATCTTGGCCTGAGAAAAACACATAGTTACTTTACTTACTAAAAAAAACGGTTAGGGAGTGATTCCTCTAGTTAAAAATAGCTGGACTGAAAATTACAAATTTTACCTGTAGCTGTAACCCTTTTCAATTCCAGCTATCAAATGTGTTACCAAATCAAAGAGAAATAATCTGACCTATTATGAAAGAGAGAAGTTGTCCTGTTGTTGTTCAGGAAGTCCATGCAGCTGGTTTGGCATTGCTGTCTTCAGCCTGTGCAGTGTTGTGTGAAACAGAGCTCTGCATGCTGCCCTCAAGTCCTAAAGTATGTTTATATAAATATTCAACGTAATGCCAAGACTATGCAGTTCCATAAAACATCATGTAGTGTCGGCGCCTGATTCAAAGAGATGGGACCATCACGGCTATTTACAATTTATTACTTGGAAAATAAATCAAACAAGGCATCAATCTCAGAGGTCGTGGATTTATAGTGGTAACAAGTCATCCATAACTGAAGATAGTCACGAGTTTCTAAGTTACATGGTAATATATAACTTTTTGGTCCAATAAGCAATTAAGACGAAACTTTGTTTTGACTTTATAACCTATCACTTTTAGCACCTTTTACTGCATTGTGTCTGTTTCTCCTCCAATACCTTGCTGCCTCACGTACACACATATACTTCTATTATAATATCTAAATTCTTAACTTAAACTATAAAATCACATTATTATACTTACAATTCTTTACCATCTCACCCAATACAGTTTATTATTTGCTTAAAACATATTCTTACTTGTAACTGTAGAAACATAGGTTTGTAGTTTTTCTGCTTAAGGCCTATATACCTTTATCATTACATCAACCCAAGCTCTTTCCAGGGCTGTAAATTAAACTCATTAGTGCCTGTGGAAGTTTCTACTCCTCTGTTTTCCACAATGTAGTGTATCGTGGTGTGTCCTGGCGTTCTCTCTGTGCCCTTGGAGAAGGACAGTGGCAGTGGGAGCTGAGAAGGGCCTCCCTCTGTAAATGATGTTGATTGAAGATGTGTGTTGCAAGCATGGGCCAGGCACACACTGATAATGACCTTGGTGTTGGCCAGACTCCTCACAGTGCCTAACAAATAAAGGCTGCTCCTTACGGGGAGTTCAGGGGTAAAAAATGTCCATCACAATCTCTTCTGTGGCTGAGGCTTCACTGCAGAGCAGAGCTGTGCCCACCTATGTGAAATGGGCTGTACTTAGGGAAACCTCAGCCAGAAATTAGCAACTCCCATACAGCAACCCCTGCCTGAGCTTGTTAATTCCTTCTGGCTTTTCATTCCTTATCTTCTATATCGTGAACACTGACTCTTAAGACATCTGTACATACTAGGAACTGTACATACGGCTCTTACCCCTTTCACAGGTCACTGGCATTCATCAGGACAAAGTGCTATTGTACTGTAAATTTCTTCTTTGTTGTTGTTATTTCATTCCCTCCTCTAGTGGATGTACAGTGAAATATGGACTCTGTCTTCCTTTCGTACTCAGTCTAATTAAGTTTAATGCGATTTTGTCACTCTGGCTTCTTGACATTGCTCCATCCTATAGAATTTATCTTTTTTTCAGTGGGCAGCAGCTAGATGTGAGTTCTAATTCACATACCTCCTTCTGCTCACAGCCTGTGATATCTGGCATGGTTTTGTCTAGTGCCTGTGAACAGCCTTGCTAGTTTCAGGCAGAGGGATGGGAGGCTGTGGAGGGGAAGGAGTAGCTCCCAGACCAACAGGTCAGTTTACAGAGCACTTAGTAGCTAGCAGCTGTTTCAGTTACATGAACAAGCAGAACCAAAAATACAGCTTGTGTTGGGGGATTTTAGAGGTCAAATTTCGATCTGAACAGTGACTGTGTAAATGAATAGATGAGAGCTGACCTTTTAACCGTGGTAACTGCAGCAGTGCACCAAATTAGATTCATTAGGTATCTGTGGTTCTCCAGGCTCTTGTGATATGATATTAACCTTTTTCTTCGGCTTTTATTGTCATTTTAGTGTTATCAGAGCTATTTCCAAACTAGAGAAATAACTTCTGTTTTCCACATGCAGATGACATTTGTTATGCTGTAAAAACTCTTGGAACTGGATTTTTTATGCAGATGACACTCACCAGAGTTGCACAAGAAGTGTGCTCTTCCTCCAGTGTGTTGGAATGAAGGATAAATACAGCGCTGCAAAGTGCTGCAATGATAGAGAGTGATGTGTCTCAAGTTGGGTTGTGATGACAGCCTTCTTATGAGGAGGACTTACAACATTTCGGCTCCTGGTGGCAGCAAGGCGTGATTTTTTTCCCTCTGGGGCAGGATCCTGTCTGAAGGATCGTGTCTGAAGCAGATTCTTGGCAGAAAGAGACTGGAGTCCCACTTCCCATAGACTGCGGAGGTGGAAAAAAATGCTTTAATTCCTCCGACCGCCCAGTGGATGCCATGGTACTACAGTGGACAACCTGCTGCCTCTGTGCCAAAGATCAGCTTCCCAGGGCACATTGAGAGCTGCTGACAGATGCAAGCTTTTCTGTCTGCCCTCCAGTCTGGTAAATGCAAGGCAGCTGGAAGCTATGCAGACGTGGTAGCATGACACTGAGCAGTAGCCTCTCTTCCTCACCTCACAGCACAGATAACTGGCTGGGGCATGGCACTGTGATAATGTGAATTTGGTGCTTCAGGGCTGGAGTTGTCTGGGGTCAGACTATTTGAGACTTGAGCAAAACAATTAGACACACCTGTTTGCAGGAATTCCATACCTTTAGTGATGTTCAGGCAGCATGTTCTGCAGAGGGAATGAGTAACATGAACAGAGATGAATTGGGGAATTAGATTGTGTCTCTACCATGTCAGAGACACTCAATATGTTCAGAAATAGCATGAACTATTGGAAAATATGTCCCTCTTGTTGTGAGCTGTGGGTGTATGCTGAAATTAAATGAGACTGAAAACACCCTCACAAATGTGTCTGTACCTCCTACACTGTTGAGACTCCTGTTTCTAGTTAATTAACATTTTTGGAGAGACTGCCTGTCCTTTTCACTCGTCTCCTTGACTTGTTCCTCAGTAATGAGTCCCTAGTTCAGCTTTGAGGTGCCAGCTGCCCTTTCTGGGTTCCGTAGTCCTCTGTTCTGTGTCCTTTGGCTGCTGAGCCTAGACATGGCCTGAGGCTGCTGGTTTTCTTCCCTTCCTCAGCCCAATCCCCTCTATTTCATTCTTGGTTTCAGGCCTGTCCTGGCTGCACATCTAGCTAGGCTTCTCTTGGAGGCCTCGGCTGAGATGCTGTGTATCGCACATGACTGTTGGAAGGCTCCCAGAATAAAAAGGTGAATAAAAGGTCTTTGTCTGCCTTGAGAGCACCTTCCTCTTAGCCTTCATTCTTATTTTCCTCCTTTTCCTTTCCCTATGCTATATTGGGCAAAATTTTCAAAAGAGCTGGATGTGCTGTGCTTGAAAATCATGAGTAACATAAACCATTTTGGTGTTCTCATGTTTTTCTGATGGTCGCCACCAGCTCAGTCAATCTTAGTGACTGACTTAGAAACAAACTGAAAAGGAGGAGGAATGCTCCAAAGAATGGGTTGTTGTTATGACTCAAGACTATTTTTGCTCTCTAATAAGTTGAAAAGCTGTTCTATTTGAAGAAGTACAGTCACGCATAGCAGAGGTACACTTGTAATGAAAATTGTGCAAAGTGCATGGAATACTGTGTATGCATGTCACTGTCTAGATTCACCACAAACTATAAAAGGAATTTTTAAAAATAAAGCTGAAATCCATGAAATGTCATCAGCAGGGGAATCAACAAATTTGTTTTGGTTTTTGGATTGTTTTGGAAGAAAAGTTTGAGTTCCTTCCCTTGTTTTTTCACCAGATAAGGAGGAGAGAGAGCAAAGCCCTATTTTCTTAGATTCCACAAGGAGAAAGAATTTGATGGCTCAGTAAATGGGGTTTGCTGCCTAATGTTACTCAGTGTCTCTTTATCCTTCAGTTAGGGTAATTTCTCAGGATCTTATGTTGTTGTATCTGTCTCTGTTCTTGAAAGTACAGAAATGAACAAAGGTTTGGCTGTGCCCAGTAATAACATTTTTTATGTTGATTCACACCCCATAATACATCATGGTTAATGAACAGGGACATCCTACCCAGAAAATACGAAGGCCACAGGCCCAATAGCTTTGCTTGTCAGAGTGCAAACCTGTGTTCGGAATGTTCTGTGGTGGTTATTAGCATCTTTCTAGTATGGAAGGGATGGAAATTCCTCCAGTAAGTGAAAAAGTACCCATCCGTCTAAAGCCCCACTGGGAGACTCAGAGAGGCAATTAGTTATCAAGGGCATTCCCTAATTAGATGACAGGGTGATGGTGATGGAAGATTTTTTTCTGGGAGATGGCTTTGGCTTTCCTTATCATAACTGCAAGCAATTTGTAGTAGAAAACACTCTGTGCTAGTTGCTTTGTTATCTAAAGAAAAGTACATTAGGAGGTGAATTTTAATGTTCTGGCTACATGGAAATTAGTTGTGTTTTGTTTTGTTTTGTTTTAAGCCTCATAAAAAGATAATTAGCAATCAAGTCAGAGACTGTGCAGTCCACTTTGATCAGTGCAAGTACAAATGCACTGAAATTCCTTATTGTTATTCCATTTAATACAGCTTTCAGAAGCCTCCTGAAATTTTGCTGCAGAAATAAAATAATAAATCAGATTTCTTGCTGTTGCCAAGCTGATTGGTAGTAGCAAAGTCGTGATTGTTTTTTCCTCTCCGTAGCTGTAAAAAAGCTTGTGATAAGAAAATAGGATTTTTTTTCTCATGTGCTTCATGCATATTTGATATTTGACTTTTCTGAAGGAGCTAATTTCTTATCTGTAGAAAAAAAGGATATAATTAATCAGTTGGTTGAAATGTTTGGTCCTGTAATTTGACTGGCATTTTAAACTTTGGTCTGCTGATGAAAGAATTGATACTAAGTCTATGGTACCAAAACAGATACATAAAAGTGAATTCACTATGCATATAAAACTTAAAAAGTCTTTCTTGCCATGTACAGTATTAGGCATGACAGGTAACACAGGAATCTTAAGCCTGGAAGCAAATGAAGTCCCTCGAGATTCAGCTGTATGAAGTGGCAAGTATTTATATAAAAAAACCTCATTTGTTTGCCAAACTACTTGCAGGATAAATCCTGTTTATTAGCCACAAAAAATGTCTGATTGTAAAACAGAAATAATATTGCAAGCCAGTGGCTGAGTTCTCAGGAGTCATTTTTATACAGACTGCTAATTTTCACAACTAACCACTTTTCAAAGCACTCTACTCCTGGAATACTGTTCAGTGCAGCCCTGGAATATTTCTGGGAAATGAAAGATAAAAACAAAATAGAGACTTCTGAAGTGTTTATACATATGTTAAACGGTATTCAAAGATTTTTGTTTTCCCCTCCTTTTTTTCTCTCCAAAAAAACCATGAAGCAAATGTAAAATGTTCTTTTTTCCTGCAGCACGAACCATGGGATGTTTTCCTGCCAGTCTTCTCTGTGTGCCGGTAGCAGGGCATACAGCAGAGCTGCATCACCTATTTGCTCAGCTGTTTTGGATGCAGCCTTTTTCTATTCCATCTTCTTGGCTGAAAATGAGTCTTGAAGGCTGAGCAAGGTTTGGTTTTGATTGAGTGCTGGGTGAATCTCCTTGCTAAGGATCATAACATCCTCTCAATGCAAAAATCCCCTGTTACCCTGAGCATGGGGAAGGTGCCTGTATCCGCAGGGAAAGCCAGCAGCTACTTTGGGACAAGGCATCCTGTTACAGAGAACACAGAAGGTTAGCATTTAGCACGATCTCACCTTGGCTCTGTGGAATAAAGCCATCCTTCCAACCACTAGAACTGGTTTTAAACCTTACAGTACCTCTCTAAGGAAAAAACAATTATACCACAACAATCTTGCAGCATTAGTACCAGCAACTCATAAGGCTGATAAATAAAGAAAAAAGTACTAGAAATGCACAGATGGCCTCATGCTAATGGACACTGCTTATAATTAGATCAGAAAACCTTTAGGGCATGAGGTCTTCTGTCTGAAAATGATGTTGCAGAGTCCTTGGGGTATTTATGCATATGTGAAAATATCAGTAACATTTTGATTTTGTGGAGAGCAGAAATTAGTATTTGCAAGGACTAACGCGTCCTGTTTTGGTATAAAGGGAAAGCAATATTGAATTGTTTTCAAAACTTCGCTTTTGTTGACATGTAAACCCAAGATTTTAGTGGGTACAAATGACTTTTTGGAAGGTGTTTTTGGGATGGAGGAGGGGAGCGAAGAATTTTGCACGTGAGTTCAATTGCAGCAGCAGGACACAATTAAGCAGAAGCTGTGTGTGAGGCCAAGCTCGTGTTCACCACCTGGGTCTGTATAAACAGCATCTGTGAAGTTTATGCAATTTTTCCTTTAATACTTGGATGTTACTCAGTTCAGTGTGGAAAACTTTCATCCATACCTAAATTCTAGAAAATTGTACAGTATAACAAGGCTACTGTCCAACATGAGGCCACATTTTGACTCGTTTTGGAGTGTGGCAGTGCCCAGAACAGTCTTTTTTCCATAAGCAAGACTCCTTCCTGAATATGTAGCAGAGTTGTCACCCACAGAAGGTACTGTAGTGCTGTTGTAACACTGTTCATTTCAGGAGACTCTTTGTTTTACCATTCTTGCTTTCTTATTTTTGAAGGTTTTCATGGGAAGGGAAACTAATAGATTGAGAAGGTTTTGGGAAGTAGGGATGACATCCAGAAGGAGCGTGGAATCTGGAGATCTGGTAGAGAGGGAGTTAAAGCAGATTTAGCTGTGCCAGGTGGGGATAAACATGCTCTAAAGCTCTTAGCTGACTGTTAGTAACTGCTCAATCTGCTCAGGAAAAAGGTTACAGCATAAAGGTAAGAATGAAATGGCGCCTGTGGTGGCCAGGGTGAGCCTCAGGAGAAACATGCACGTTCCCTGAGGAAAACTGAGGAGTTGTGTATCTCTGAGCAGAAGCAGGAGTGAATTTGAGCTACCACTGCTTGCTCACCCATGTAAGTAAGTTGGCAGCAATGAAGAAAACCTTATACATATGTTTTTTGTTCTCTTGTTTTTCCTAGACTCTAGAAACGACATGCAGAAGGAAAGTTACTTGAAAGAACTCCTTAAAGAACTGCCTGATGCTCATTACTGCCTGCTGAAGTACCTGTGCCAGTTCCTGATAAAAGTTGCTGAACATCACGTAGAGAACAGGATGAATCTTTGCAATCTTGCCACTGTATTTGGACCAAACTGCTTTCAGTAAGTTGAGTTCCCCATATGCTGGCAGGTGGCCAGAAATGTAGATATCAGAACTCTTCATTTGACAGGGTGATCAAATGGAGGCAATGACTGGGGCTCTGTGTTAAACTTTAGTGCTAAAGCTGTTTTTGAGCCAAATGGAAGTGGAGTTGCTTTTCCATTTCCTCTTGCTGTTTGCTGACCTGTTAATCAGTTTTGTATTGCTGCATTGGTAGCAGCACAGAAGTACAGCAGTGAAAGGCCTTCAGCCTGTGTCGGTGCAAGGAGGCTTGTGCTCACACAGGTTTCTTCCTTTGCTATCAGTTAATAGGAGTGCTTCTCTGCAGAAGGCTTTGACAAAGGATACTTGGTGGAAGAGGACTCCGATGCAGCACCCAGGTGCTGTATAATTTCTAGAGATGGATGCTGCATACTGTCTGCATGTTTGGCCTTATGATCTGGTGTCTGCCCTCAGATGCTGATGATTCTGGGCTCTCTGTCCTGGTGTATACAGAAACTGCTCTGGAGCTTGTGGAGATTCACTGGTCTGTTGAGACTCCTTACTAGACTCAGTATTTTACTGGCTTCTTTCACTGGGAGCATTCCTGGGTGCTTGTGCTGAAGATGTGTTTTACTTGCTGGTGCAGCTTGCAGCAGTAGCAAGAACAGTTATTTCCAGGTGCAAGAACACTCTTGAGTGAGAAGGTTTCTGCTGAGTCCCTGCTGTGATGCAGTGCAGTGTTAGCACCTTCACCTCTGCAATGAACCCATTGGCTGTCATCCAAGATCTCAGACATGGGAGACACCTAAGCATTTTACTTCAGTCATCAAAAATGTGTGTTATCTCCAAGAAGAGACAACTGATTCCTTGTATCAATGTTGCATTTGTATTGATCTTTGTAAAATTTCCCTCTGGACTAATACTGAGTTGTCTAGTAAAACTTAGTCTCATGAAGCAATTAATCTAATCTATCCCCTTGAGCTTCCTCTCAGAAAGAACTACATCTCTTTAAAGAGAGAAAACAGAAATTAGGTTACTTTAATAATATACTGAGACAATTCCACATACCTAGGCTAGATGCTGCCTGCTGTCTTTTTAAGGAGCATATCTTTTTCCATTGATTAGGGAGAGAACATACAGAAATGAGACACTCAAACCAAAGCTTGGCCTAGTGACTACACAGCTGTCTTATCTTAAGATGTTGCTGGTGGATGATGAAGGTGAATTTCAGGATTAAAGCATTTGCTGTGTTGGTACAAAAAGATAAAGTACATTTTGAAAAGAATTGTTTTCCTCTCTGAAAGAAAGAATGCTCAAAAGACAGTAGCGTGCATGGGAATGCATGAATATGAGAATTACTGGAGGCGCAGTACTGTGAATTTCTGACAAGGAAAAGCAAAATAATTTTTTAAACTTGCATTCTTATGTGTAGTTTGGGAATTTCTGTCTAAATGTATTAGCAGAGTTCAGAAGTAATTAGAAGAATTTGAGTTCAATGGCTAAATCTCTATGACTCAAGCTCCCAAGTGGCTATTAGAATAATTTTTAGTTTACTCATCACTTCTTTCAGGAGAGTTTAAAAATTTGCTCTGCATATTTTTTGGTGTAGAATGCAGAGAATTGTGGTTCAGAATTGCAGTTGGCATTCCTAATACTAAACCAAAACATATGTGTTGAAAGCTGTATACTTCTTGCCACAATTGATCTCTGCTTCTGAGATGGCATGGCAAAGATACAACAGTTTTTGTAAGGTACAGAGATGGAAACACCTTATTCCATTGCAGAAGACTGAGAAAGGCAGAGTTCACTGGGGGTGAAAACTCAATGGCTCATGAGGCTGTGTGTGAGTGTAGCCAGCCCAGCAGATGTGACACGTGTTGAAATAAATGCTCATGTGGCAAAAGAGGCAGTGAAAGCAAGGTTTGACACTTAACAATTGGCTGAAGTGTTTTTTAAAGACCCAAATAGGTTAGAATTATGGGTGTAGATTTTTATTTAAATTCAGTTTCACCATCTGGTAATTGAGCTGTGTGTTTCGTCAGATCTTGATCTTTTCATGGCAGTTCAGGATTGTGGTCCAGACACAAAGATTGTGAGCAGCAGTTCAAGTATCCTTTTCTCCTGCATGGATGCAGTCGTACATTGCTGGGACTGTGACCATCTGTATCAACAAAGATTTGAAAGAGGGAGGAAAGCACTTGAAGCACTATTTTTAGGTATTGGGCTTAACCAGTTGGTTGGCCAAGCATCCAGAAGGAGATCCTCAGAACACATTTCAGAGCTACAGAGTAAGGCTGCCTGAAGCCTGCTTGGCAAGGGCTACCTTTCTCTACCGGCTGCAGGCAGCCCATGGAGAAGCTGCAGAAATTAAATATTGGCAGGATGCTGAAGCGAACACTCCTCTCGCTTTGCGTTGTTTGTTCAGAGCAGTGCATGGGGGGGTTCTCCACGACAAGGAAAGAAGGCTCAGCATCCAACTTGTCAGCAATTACACTGCCAAAGCAGAGAGAACAGAGATTTTTCTGTCAGAAATTCACACTCATGTCTAAAATTAATGTCAGAGTCTGTGTAGTTAATACACGGTGTCAGAGAAGATAAAGCCCATCTGCTGATAGTGAAGGACTTCTTTTGGCAAGGTATTTTTAGTGACAATTTAGCTACTCAAGCATAGTATCTCCTACTCCATAACCAAAGTTGTTGAACAGTTGAATAAATCATGCTGCTTGGCCACTTTCCAGATATTTAGGCTTCATTTTAATTCTCTTAATCTCATTCTGTGTTTCTACATCATGTCCTCTGTAATGTATCCCATCTCCTAAACTTTCAACCCTTATTGCTTTTATCTTATCCAGTACTTCCCGTGCTTCCTTGCTTGCTGTTTGACAAACTGCACTGGTGCTTTTCTAAGGAAAGATTATCTTGTGCTTTCTGTATTTCTAATGAATAGAAGAAGGGAAAAAATGGCTATCTGTATTCCTTGTAACAAAGTGTGATGTAAGATATAAGAACATGTAAAGGGCAAGGTCAAACAGCTCGAAAAAAGATTGGAGATTTGGTGCACTGTTTTCTCCCAACTTGGATTGTTAAGATTTATTGTGATGGAAGGCAAAGGTCAAGTATATTGAGAAATACAGCCCTGGAGGAACAACGAGCACGAAGGAACATAAATAGTTGTCTTTTCTGTCACTGGGCTAATCTGTGTAGAGTATTAACATTTGCAGCGTGGTTACTCTTGGAGGAAGTTCTTGTCCATTGACCTGAATTTCGGCTCCTGTAGAGACATCCCCTTAGTTAAGGCCTGCTGTGTGGGCTCTGCTTGGCTCTGACAGCTTGTGGTGAAAAGGAGAGGACCAGCTGGGTTTTCTCTCCTCCTCTCTGTTCTCCTGGAGCTGGGTATCAGAGGAGCTGCTGCAGTTATCCTGTCCTTTGGTTGGCATGGTAAGACATGGGGTCTAAGAGCAATCAGAGGATCCATTTGCACCCATTTTTTGCAGCTCTCTCTCAAACAATAGTCTCTGTGTGTGGCCTCCATCATTCAAGCCCTCATTAACTTGGTTGTGTTTCATTCCAGCAGAGATTAAGCATGTTGTGAGGGATTGCTCCATCCCCCCAAAAGTGGCTGGCAAATGCAGGTGTCCAGTTAAAATGCTGGAATTAGATGCAGTTATTTATGTATGATGAGTACCTAACAGAAGTTACACGAAGGGTAACAAAAAAAGTATATTATCTTTGGATATGGAGAAAATGGTAGATTGTAGGGTAGCTGTAGGTATTTCAGAGATGCTGAACTTGAAAGAATTAAAATCTGAAGTTATGCATGAATGTCTTACCTTGGTTTCTAGCAGCCTTGGAGCCTACATGGCTTGGGTATATGTAACTGAAGTGAAAGCAGAGGGGCTGAATTAATACTCCTTAGTGAGCGATGTTGGCCTTTGAAACATTATGTGGATGGGCTTTGTTTTCAAGCAGTGCAGTCCCAATCCTGCATCAGTCTTAAAAACAAATGTGCATCCAGGATCAGGGGCAAACTGAGTACTGAATATTGTTGTTTAAACATTAATTATTGCAAATTGGAGCATGCAGACATAACCTTTCTTACAGGGTTCATATAGATTTTAAATACTGCATTTTCCAGCACTCTAAAGGAATTTTTCATCAGTATTCAGTATGCTGAAGCCTATAATGAGAGTTTAAAGCATCAAGCATAATATACCAAGGCTATAAATGTTCTCATCCATAATCATATTAAATACTCATGAATATTTGAGCTCAGCCATACATCTCAAATACAATCACAAGGAGTGTTTTTGAAGAGCTTCTGCTTTGAAATGTTTGGATATGAGAGCAATGTACTTTGCAAGGGGATGTTAGGCTGTGGACTGCCCTTTGTCCCCCTTTATGTAGGTTGCACTCTCTAAGATGCCTGCTATCACTGTAATTTTGTGATGAAAAATGGAGCTTTTGCTGAAGCAAAAGATTTTGCATATAAATGAAGCCAGTCAGTAAAGTCTTTGTGGCAGCATCACTCTAACTGCTTTGTGTTACCTGTGTTGCCTGCATTTTGCATTTTATTATTTATTATTAATTATTATCATTCATTATATGCAATTGTTTTATTATTCTATATTAGTGCTATTATTTTTTATGAATTGTTTATTATTTTGCAAGCAATGCTGATAGAGCAGAATTACCGAGTTGAATTAGGCTCATCAATCTGATGCTAAAGAAAATAATCTGGAATAGATTTTAGCAGGCAGGCAGGTACATGCCCCAGAGTTGACTCTCCAGGATTCTCCAGTATTACAGGAGCTAAAATACTTCTGCAAAATCTTCAGTAGTTGTATCTGTCATTGCATTTCATCCAGGCTGGTGAGACATAAGCCTGCAAATGATGCAGAACACATAACGAGTCTGAGATGAACACCAGTCTGAGCACACAGACTGAGATGAACACCGGTCTCAAGTGAGTGTTGCTGTATCTTTAGCTACTTATTAGACTGTGATCTTGCAGCAGAGTCTGCGGACATGAATATGTGCCTCTTTTCAGCTGCATCAGTTTGTGGACCAGTGTGTTAGGACAAATCCCTTTCATCAGCTGAAGTGGGCGAGTTATGGCCATGAGGTCGCATCTGTTACAGGCACAGTAAAGTCTGCCTAGGAGCACAGAACAGACTGCCTCAAGTTGTAACTTCTATAAATTACTGCAACTCTGCTCTCAGAATCTCCATTTGTGCTTGTTGAGGGACTTAGAGGCATCTGAGGTACTAATGAAAATGTTTTGCCAGGGCTGGAGAAACAAAAAATCCATGCAGTGTTCCCTGTCCTTTGAGTTCCTTCATTTCTGGCAGGATTCCCTGGGAGAATGGTAAGGTGACTGTGGTGCTTCTCTACAAAAGGTACTGTACAAGCAGCAGAAGTAGTTTATAGAGCATATAGCCCTCAGTGCTTGTAAATTAGGATTACAGTGCTCTCATTCCATGCAAGCTGCTTCTGCAAAGCCACTTGGGGAAATGGTAATGTGCATCCTTCATCTCAGACAGGATGGGGTCAAACACTGTTGGGAATTCGTAATGAGATGACCCTTTCACATGGAAATCTCTGGTTCTCGGTTGTGACAGGGAGCTGTCAGCAGTTGCTGCCTGGGGAAATCAGTTCAGTGATCTCAGTTCAGCTCATTATAGACAGATGACTACATCCCAGGTCATTCTGGCTGCTTGAAGCAAGTTTCCCAGGTGTGGTGGATCATGACAGAGCCTTGTAGTGATGCCTGTCTTTTGCCACGTGCATGTTTGTGTTTGTCACTGCACCGCTCTCAGTAGAGTCTGGAGATTCACTGTCTTGAAAGCCCACTCTGCATTTAGCCTGTTACAGCTTGTTTACAGAGACCCTAAGGTAAATTCATTTAACTGAATGCCTGAGATGTAAGGAATTCTTTCACAGTGAGTTAATCTGACCTCAGGTCACTTTACTTCTGAGTAAAAATTGTGACACAGAGCCTTGCTGTGGTTTAACCTGCTTGAGACTAGCATTTGGTTGCACCCCTATGGAAAGAGACATGCACTCAGTCTGGAAGAACCCAAAGAACATGTGGGTATGGGGTCTGCATGGACAGGAGCTGCATGGAGCTGCACTGGGTGGGCCAGCCATGCTTGTAGGACATGATGCAGAAGTATGAAATGCTTCTGGGTATCAGATTTTGAAATGAAGAGCTGACAGCCTGATCCCATTGCCAAGTAATGTTTTAACTTCAAGAACTACTGCTTTTTCCGCTTTAAAATGACTTCACCAATAATTCCAGTCTTTAATATCCTGCAAAACTTGTGGTACTGATGCACTTTTGCCCTCAACCCTTCTTAACTGCATCAGATGCTGTTAATGCTGGCGCTTCATTTAGACAAGGCACATTTTTTTTCCAAATACTTACTGTGGCCATGCTGTGCTCTGCACACAGATCATTCAGAGCATCTCTCTGGGAAGGGCAGGTGTCCAGGGAATCTAAGGGAGGGGACACTAGAGATTTTGCTCCTGCTCTGCCTATGCTATGTATCTGTTGATGACTTTGCCAGCCACTGTGATAACTTCAGTGGGATTTTTCCAGCTCAGATCTCTAAGATAGATCTGAACTTATCAACACTTTTTCTTCTAGAAATAAGCACAGAAATTGCAGGTCTCTGACACCCTTCTGGTGTTTGTGGTAGTGAAACTGATGCTTCTGATGCTGCTACTGAAGTAATTTGTGCGTATGTGGCTATAAGGGGATCAAGTCCCTCTGTTGAGGATTTTGTAACTGGAGTAAATTGTGTGTCTAACTGTCAAAGCAACACAGTTGTAATGCCTAATTAACATGAAAATAGACATAAGGGAACATTGACTATGAACACAGTTTTACTGTGATGCTTTAACAAGATCTTCACAAAAGAGCATGAAAAATTTCCAAGGAGTAGGGTATGCATCAGGAAAATGGAAGTGTGAGAGAATATTTTCTCACAGATCTGGGCTTTTCTAGTCGGTTGAAGTGACATTTGTAGATGTCGTGACTTTTCAGAATAAGAAGAGCTGAAGTGAAATGCTATTTTTTTACACACATTTTCAGAAAAGTCTAGTCAAACTGATAGATCATGCAGTGTGGCAGCAGATGGAGTTTACTTTGTATAAATAGGCAGGGTGGTGTGTGCTCATAATATAAACTTATCTTCAGCTCAGCATGTATTTGTTGCAAGGAAAATGTCACCATGGAGAGCTCAAAGAGTGTAATAGTCCTTATCGTGATTGAGGTCTAATAATAGCAATTATAGGAGAAATACATTAGAAACTTTGTTAAATAAGGCTGTTTAAGTGGCAGAGAGGTGGCAATGAATAAAATGTTACATTGCCATTAAAATAAATAAATTAATGGTCCTTTGCTCAGTTACATTCAGACAGAGGTGATAAAAAAGACTGAAGCCACGAGCTTCAGCCTTTTGTTTTGCATATGTATCTCACCCTATTCATAGGGAATTGTTTAGAATAGGATGTTGGACTTTCCACAGGTTTGATTAATGAAGTTTAACTGACAAGGTAGTGTGGGGAAGGAAGGGCAAGAAAGCAACGGAATTGGGCAGAAATTAAATACTGTTTTTGTGCTTTGTAGAAACTTTATAGACTGGACTGGTTTTCAGCCAGGTAGAGCTTTTTTGTATTACCTGTTGCCAGTCAGGAAGTGTAGGCCGTATTTCCCAGCAGATGTGATTTAGGTGAAAGTTCTGCTGTCTGAAGTCTTTATTTTGACTTGCACATGCTCTGTTACATTTTCAGTCCTTTTCCTGGGAATGAGGTTCATAGGGGTGCCATTATTTAAGTGGTACTCTGTTTTGGAGAAACAAATCAGGAAGGTAATAGTCAGGATTTGCCTGAACTAGCAAGTGAGCAAGCTTTGCAGCATGCCAGCTCTGGAGCACATCATTTAGCATGGCAAGAGGGGTTTCCTTGAATCACGGTGATTGCATGGGCCTACTGCACACATACACTTTCTTAAGGCCAGTTACTAAGTTTTAGTGAATATGTGACATTGTTTAAAGTGAATTGGCCTCAGTGTACATGCACATCCATCAATAGAAGTGTCCCATTTGTTCTTTATTTAATCTGAGGCCAGCTTCCACACTAATGAAATCAATCAGCTGAGACTGACACATTTTTACAGCTGCCAATATTCTACAGTGCAAAATAATTCAACCCTTTAAAATGCAGGTCCTGCTACTCTAGCATGTATTAAATGTTGAAGTGATAGCAGTAAATACTCTCTTACGGAGTTTACAAAGATGTGTTCTACTGCAATGGGTTACTCTCCCTGTTGATATGTAGATGTATGGCAGAGAATAAAGCATTGAGAAGGATCAATAGCCCCTAGAAAAAGGCACTTTTTGATGACAAATTTCTGGGAGCATGAACTTTCAGAGCCTTCTTGTTGAAATGCACACCTGGCCCCAATAAACTACAGTTACAGTTTTATGGTAGGTAGTTATTTGTGAATTTTTATTTGCTTCTTGCAGTAAGCAATGGCTTACTTCCAAGTTATATCCCTATAAAATAGCTCAGGGAGAATTTGTTTTGCTTTGGGGGGATTTGGTTGTGTTTTCTTCTCATATAACTGCTAGTTGTCCTCAGCCAAAGGATACTTGAAACTTTTTTTTGATTTTGGCTGCTCTGCTTCTTCACTCTAAATCTTTGTTGTGTTTCAGTACTTCTTACTTCTGCCACTTTGTAGCTTACTGAGAAAACAGTGTGTCTGCTGGAAATACTCTACGGTAGAAAACACTGAATGACTGGAGAAGAAGATTCTTCAGAGATCATACTTTTGCGTTAAAACGGAATTTAAGTCAGTTTGGGGCCAATAAAATTGTCCAGTAAAGTGTGCAGAAAGCTTATATTCCAGCAGATGATCACTAGATGCTTCAATGAATTGTGCGCTCTGTTGTGAGTGACATGCATATTTTGCTACATGAGAGAGTTGTGTGAAATACATTAGGAAACATGCAGATATGTACAGTATCTTCACTTTTCTGTGTGCCTTTAAGGCCTGTGGTAAGCTGCAAAGGGGCCTGTTTCAAGAGAGAAGCTGCTTCTTCAGCAGCCAAGTAGTTGGTTATTCTCCTAGAAAACAGAGCTTAGGAACCACTTTTTGTATTCATCTTCTAGGCTGTTTTGCAAAAGGCAGCATCCATCCATGTTTTAGAAAGCCCTTTGAGTTATGACCCTACTTTCAAAAGAAATGGTAACTCCAAAGGTAGATTTAAAAATCCGGTGTACAGCATTGGGTCATCTGAAGGCAAAGACCTCGTTTAACTTTTAGTGTTTTGCTTAAGATGTGAGATTTCCTAATTTTTTCACTTACCGTTCTTGTGTACGTTTGAGGTTATCATGAATGGGGTTTTGGAGGAATCTGACCCTTCAGTCCAGAGCATCTAAATGCCTGAGCTGTCTGCGCTGTGTGTCACAAAACCCAACTTAGAGCAGAGTTGGTGGCACCTCATTTGGTGGCTCTCAGTTAGATCCCTACCTAGATTCTGTGGAGAGGGTAGTTTGGCCAACAGGTGTGGTATTTAATATCTGTAAGAGAAACTGCAAACAAACTGTGATAGTTGTTACCAACATAGAAACAGTCCTCGTTTCCAAGACAAAGTTCCCTGTGCCTGCCACCCAGCCTGTATCCACAACTGAAATGTTACAGAGACCCTGTGCAGGACCTTTTGTGTGTTGAGTCCCTGTAACACCCTGCTTTGTCATCTCTCCAATTCTAGCGTGCCCTCTGGATTTGAAGGGATAAAGGAACAGGAGATCTGCAACAAGATAATGACAAAAATGCTGGAAAATTACAATACCTTGTTTGAATTAGAAGGCTTGAAGAAGGATGAAGAAAAGCCTGTATGTGAAGAGCTAGCAAGAATAATTTTGGTAAAAGTGAGTATCTCTAATATTTCATTTTCTTACAGCATCAAATCAATAATTCAGGCTTATTTCAGGCTTCAATTCAGAAATCTTTTAGATAAGTGGAAGGCAGACTCTTGTGTAATAATATTCTGTGTTATTGATTGGTATGCAGTTTACACATTGATTCTGCTGATAGGCTAATTTTCATTACTAGTCTGGAAGCTCATTCTATTAAACATCTTATTCTTTGTTGGCTATGCACTTATTTATGCAGGAAATATATTCACTAAAATTTAATGTTTTTAAATGAGGAGGCAGAATAATTTTAAGAAGTATTCAGGGTTTCTGACATGGTTATGATGAACTTTGGTACTCTAGGACAGTGTGAGGAATCTAGCCTTTGTCACTGTGAAGTCTGCCTGTCTCAAACATGTACCTGAGTTTAAAAGTGACTGACTCAGAACAGCCATTTCTGAGTGCACTTGAAGAGGAGCATTAAGTAAGAGTTACTCTTTGAAGAAAGAACATTCGAGCTCTTAAAGAAAAGTGAAACAGTTAAAGTATTACACCTTTGGTGGGAAGAGGGCTTGTGTGTAACATCAAAGGATTCTACAATTCAGAAGCTGACAAGCAGGGCAGCCAAGAGTGCCTTGTTCTGGCTTGTGCTGTCTCTACCACAAGGAAGCAACCTCAAGTCTGTGCAGGAAATGGTCATGAGGATGGTTTGCAGTTGCCTCATTTTGTTTTGTGTGTGTTAACTGTTCAGATAATTACTCTCATACAGGGTGTGAATTCTTGAGTTTGGGAGGGTTGAATTACATGCCTATCCTTGGTTGGGTTTTACTCACTGATAAAATCACTTTAACCTTCACTGTCTATAATAGAAGTTGTCAGAAAATAAGTTATAAAAATACTGTCTTTGACCTTGACAGAACAGGAAGTTTGGTGTGAGCCCAGGTTCTGCCATTCAGGTGAAATCAGCTGGTAACATCTCTGCCTTTGTGGTGTATCACAGGAGGGTCTGCTGAATCTGTATGAATTGGGCTCAGCTGCTGGTTTTCTTATGTGATGAATCAGTGAGGACGTATTCAGATGTATTTAGTTGTCTTTTAGCTGTTACTGACACTCAGCTGAAATGCTTCTGTGGAAGGAGATAGAATCACTGATAGCCTTCCAGTGCCACAGCAATTTCTGGGTAGTGGAAATGATCTGGGAATCATCACTGGCCGAACAGTGATGTTTAGCCACTGATGGTCGCTTCAGCAACAAAACCAGGTAAAGAATGTATTTCTAAAAAACAAAGCCCAGAAGAAAAGCTTCAGATATACCTCCTTCTCCTTCAAGCCTCAGCCAGTTCCTAAAGTCAAGACAGTCTTTCACTTCTAAGGACTTAGTAGTGATTGGGATTGCACAAAAGTGGAGATCTGGGAAATTTCCCACAGCTGTTAAGAGATACAAGCTATCAGATTACACAGTGACAACCAGAATTACGCCAACAAAATATGCTAAAAGATATAATTACTCAAGTAAGATGGGAAGTGTTGCCCATTGCTTTGCCTCAGGAGACAGATGATTGCCTGAGAGGAATGAGCCATGCCTAAATACAAGGGCTCACATTGTGTTTGTGTCTTTGGACCTTGTTGATATTTTCCAAGTTCTGCTGGCAGCTAGCTGCAAAAATTTGACCTTGTTCATTTTCCATCTAATTTGGGTGGGAGGTTTCTAGTTTAATCAAGGCACATACTCAAACACAAGAAGTACAATCATCTAACTATATGTAGCAAAGGCACTAAGAAGGTTTTTTTTAAATTTGTCAGGTGGCTCTAAGAAAGGACACTTTATACTGTTCCCAGAGGTTACATTTTTTGTATCCTAGCAGATATTCCCTATCCTAGCCAATTTGTGTAATAGAGATGGTACACTTGAAGAGAAAACCAAGTGGTAATAAGGAGATTCAGTAGAGAAAAGTGATTGCCGGATTGCTAATGCATGAACCATTACATACAGTAGAAGCTGGTCTGCGTTATGAAAGAACAAATGCCTCAGAGAATTGTTTGCCATGTGTCACAGTGTCCAGAAAACAGCAAGCTATTTGTAGGCAAAGTTACTGCTTCTGGAAAAGCCACTGATATAACTACAGGTAGGTGCATAGAAATTTTCCAAGTAATCCTGCTGAAAGCGGTGAAAAATGTAGGCTGCTCAGGACAGTGCTCTCATAAACTGAGGCCCTGTTGATTTTAAGGGTGTTGCATTCAAGCATGAACCATGGTGGGATGGGGGAGTGGATGGCAAGGAAAGTGAAGAAACTGAGGACTTGCCCTTTACCAAACTCAGCTGCGTTTATTTAAGTGGCTTTTTCAGCTTCTGTTTTGGAAACAGCAAGAGGGTGAGGAGAGATTTAGATGACCTCACTCACTTCCTTGTGGGGTATTCCGTCATCCCTTCCTCCAGATCCCTCACTGTATTGCCAGCACTTCACCCTGAGTCACTACACTGCTACCTTTCCCATGATTGCCTTCACTCTTGCTCCCTCCTCACTTTTCCATGTTTACATTTTTCTCTGAATTCCCACAGCCCTGTGCCTCTATTCTTGCTGTACTCAAACATGACAGCCCTTCATCCCCATTCCAGAGAAAAGGCTGGCAGTGTCGAGTGAAGTGTGAAAGCTCTAGCACTCCTGATATATGACCTTCCATCACCTCCGGTCACTCTGCACGCACGCTGTAGCCCTTCCATGGCCCATATTTCTTTGTCATCCTTTCTTTTACGTTCTTGAATGTGGAGATAACTTTTTCTCTAGATTAGTACAGTGGCTTGTGGTAATGTGACCTGCCTTTTGTGTTCTTCTCAGTGTATAGTTTGGGGATAGGATTTATTGAGACATTTTCCTAGACGACCATTAATTCCTCTTTTGGCTGGAATGCTGGTGTTAGCCTTACCCAAAGGTAAGGTTTCCAAAATGGGGGTGGAGGTATTTAGAAGAAGTCAGTTTTTACACTGTCTTAAGGGTTTAACCTCATGATGGTTGAAGCCATTGGTGCTGATCTAGGTGTTTCTTGATTAAGAGCTTGGAAAGAGCATCTGTAAGCATGAAAATTCATACACAGGCAGAAGAATGCCATGTATTTGCAGAAGGACTAACTTGAATCAAAATTTGAAACTCAATGACAATGGTTTGAAAAAATAAGGAAAGACATCAAAAAGTACATCAGACAATGCTCTTCTCTCATTGCTCTGGTATACCTTTCTAGCTTAGGATATTACAAAATTAGCCCTGCTTTTTCTTATCTCTTTTTCATGGCTTCAGACTCTTACTTTGGTACTGAAATCTCCACTGGAAAAAGGGGAACATACCTTTAGTTAGTGTCTGAAGATGCTGTGAGAATCTTATTTTTCCCTGCAGTCTTGGGCTGTTGTTGAGGTTGCTTAGGTGCCTGTTGTGTGGCATCGTCCACTCATAATAGTCTTTTTTGAAGTCAGCATCGACCCTAAATCATTAATTCAACTGAAAACCTGGGGAATAGTGGCTCATGCTATCCCACCCCAAAATGGGAATGTCATGTCTTGGTCATATTTACCATCTTCCCAAACTTGTGTGACTCTTGACACTTCTTGGTCTGCATATCTTAAAATTTTCCACACTTTGGTCATAAAATCAGTGAATTTTTAAAAGCAGGAAATACTGCTCTTTTAAAATGAAAACAAGAATGTGTGGATCATTAGATAAAGTCATGAAAGCATCAAGCTTTTCTTGGAGCAGTGTATTGGAAAGGGAAAACAGCTCCAGTGGAGCAAGTTGCATCTTGTCTGCTATGCTGGTCATAGCTAGGGGAAATCCACAATGCTACAGGCTTCCAGAAGGAGCAAGAGCGTTTCAGTCAGGTACAGACTGTGGCAGCTTAAAGAAAATATGTTGTAAGGAGGCTGAAAACTGATAAGTGTTAGAGATGGGAAGAAGAGATGTGATTCTGTAGGGTTGCTGATAGTTGAACTGCCATTCTTGTTGTGTATGTGCACTGGGGAGGCTCAGGAACACCTTAATCCTAGTTATATTTCTTATTTCAAAGGTTGCTCAGTCATTGAGAAAGAAAAGTTGTGCCACGTAGAAGGGATTTCTTAGCTTGCTTTCTGAGTGGATCATAATTCAGAAAATAAGGCAGCTGGAAATCTCTGCAAGTTGCATTTCAGTCCCTGCTTTGTTCCCAGGGCTGTAAAGCTTCCTCTTGCTCATTGCTCGGGCATATTGTAATACTATAATTAGAAATGATGGGAAGTGTTTCTTTGGAAACACCCGCCTTTTAAAAAAGAGTGCAATTTTAACAAAAAAGAAAATTCGTCTTAGAATAGTTTCAGTTTCAATAGGAAATTGAACTGTCAGGTTCATGATGCCTTCCCTGGAAGGATTTCATTCCACCTAATAGAATGATATCCAGATGATCATCCAGTTTGGTGGCCAGCAGGTGGAAGTATAACATGTACTTTCTTCGGAAATATATCTATGCTTGGAAACACCTTATAATTAAAGAATTATGGGAGTTGATTTATTTTTTCTTTAATTCTGAAATAAATTGGAGTTTTTTGGAATTTCCGGGTCTCATTTGCAGCCAGCTATTACTACAATCCTTAATCCAAGCTTCAGTTCAATTTCCTAACTCACTGAGGGGTCAGTAAGAGTCCCAGTCTGTTGATCAATAGGCTCTGCTAGTTAGAGAGAAATGGCTGAAGTGGGTTGAGTGTTCCGATTAGGGGTTTGCTCCGTGGTCACTTTGTCAGGATCATAAATACCTGGTTTTTATTAGGCAGTGTTGTGTGTAAGCAGCTAATTTTCTGTCAGTACATCTGCACTATTGTGCATTTTCACATTATAAGTGTCAGGATTTCTAAGAAAACATTGCTTATATTTTGCTTTGAATCAGAATTCCTAGTGTGAATCCATATGATGCATATGATAGATTTTTGTGTTACTAAACTGACTGATAACTCACGTAATGAACGATTGGTCAGTCCTGAGTTGCAGTACTGCCAATTTTGTAATCTTCTGGAAGAAATAGGTTTACAAAACCTATGGTAACAACAGAAATAATAATTTTGAACAAGGACCTTTAATATACAAAGGTCTTGAATTGCTGTTTGAACTGTAGCTGCATATAGTCCTATGTTGTACAGCTAGCCAGTGGTGTATTGCTACAACTGGAATGAATTGGGACCTTGGAATAACAGTCATTAGGCTTCTCTAATGATCAAAGGCAGTGAAGATTTTTATTTAGTTCAAGTAGCAGGGGAAATTTGGGCAGGCAAACTATTAAGAGACTCGCTCTTGGGAGATTTCTAGAATTATTCCTTCCACTGGCTTCAGGTGAAACATGTCACCTTTAATAGCATGGTTTATAGCTCAATATTGTCTTCAAATAAAACATATAATCTATTACCTAGTCATTGTATTTTCACCTTTTCCCTCCGATGCCTTCTTGACAGAGCACTTCTAGTTTCAAGAACCAGTCAGCTCAGAGCACATAAATATTTGCACTGGCACACAAGCACTGACATTATGAGGATGTAATGCTGTTCCTGGTTTGATCACATGTTTGAGACAGAAATGCAAATGGCTTTTCTCATTCCTCCCCTGCTGGGTGGTAGAATACATACCCTGTTCACCTGATGCAGAAGAAAAAGTACATTTGGAAAATGAATATAACATTAAAATAATAGTAACGTAACACAACATTAAAATTGAATTGAAAGTCGATCTTACAAAGTCAAGGAAATTTATAAATGCACGATTTTATCATTGTGAGTATACTGTAGGTGCATTCTAATGACCTCTGAACAGGTAGGTTTCAATCCCTGAAGAGCTGCGGAAATTGGTCTCTTGCTGATTTTGGCAAAAACAAATAGTTTCAAAGGAACTCTTATTTTAGATGCCTTTAGAATTACCTTTCTGCATTTTTATCCTGTTTGTTTCCAGTCTGCTAGCCAGAGCTGCCACTTGAGTGGGGAGGATGAGTTGGCAGAGTAGTTCCTTGCACTTTGAGTGGCAGCACAAGCGCACACACAGCATTGTGCAAGCCTGCTCTCAAATTTCTGACATGCAAGCAACCCCCTGCTGCACGTGTGGCTGCACCTCTTGGTGCGTGCAAAGTGTGCAGTGCCCATCCCAGCCAGGCAACACCCCTAAGTGCATTTTTTATTTTGTCAAGGAGAGTGCTCCAGCTAACTTAGCTTGAAGTGGAATGCTTGCTCCTTCCCATTGAACACTCTGAGCAGATCATTCAGACTGAGGTAAGATTTGAGCCTTTCATCCATGAGGAGAGGTAGGAAAGGTGAGATAGTTGCAAAGTTCTCCATCTTGGCTTGACTGGTCCCTCTGCAGTCAGTTGTAAAGCTCCACCTCCACTGAAAGCCACAGTGTTTCAGCCGATTTTCCCCCCCTAAGCAAATATAGATCTTCACTTTAAAATGCTTTTTTCCCTTCCTCAGTTATAGCATGAGGTTCTAATCCCTTGGCAAGATCTGGGAGAAACTTCTGAGAACTCACCAACTCCATGACTGAGTGGGCTCCCTCTAAATAAGTCCCTCGCCCTGTCACCTCAGGGTTACACACTCAGCAGACACAAGAGCAGCCCCTCATTTATGTCAGGAAAAAAGGCATCCATTTCTAATCCATGTTACACTGCCCTGGATAAGCCTGCAGGGTCGAGATAGTTTCCTTTATTCCTCTTTCATGTCTGGGACCATTTTAGCATCGTGTTGATGGTTGGCTTTCAGTACTGGATTAATTCTTTCCCATCAGGAGACAGCGGGAATGGATCTTTGGAAATCCTTTCCGAAGATCTGAACGAACATTTCCATTTTGTGCCGTGTCCCCTTATTTGGGCAAGTCAAACCCGTTTGCTCCTGCGTGGACCAGGGATCCCCCAAGAGTAGGAGTGGGTTCACGTGGGAGATGTGAAGAAGGGTAGAAAGTGCATGAGGAGAAGGAGCACCTGTGGAAGTCTGTCTCCATTTTTTTGTTTAGTATTTCTTCAGCTAGGATTCACTTTACAGTTGTCCACCAGTGAGCAGATGGGCATGTTTATAGTAAGGGTGTATGGTGATTCAGCCAGAATGACATTTTAAGATGTGAGCTGACAGGAAATGAGCAATATGAGATTTGTAGGGGAAAGTTTATAAACCTCCAGACCCTTCACCTATAGGAAATTCAGTCTGGAGTGAGGAGGATGGTTATGTTTAGGCTGGGATTCAGAAAGGCAAGTGAAAAAATCTCCGAACAATTCCTTGTGTAACTTTGAAATAGCTTTCCAGTGCTTCTAGCTCTGCTGGTTTTGACAACGCTGTGTATGTGTTATTAAACCAGAATGTTTCTGCTCTTGAAATTCACTGAAGCATTTACAGGATTATAAATCTGTCACTTGTGGTGTTACTAAATGCAGTCCTGAATATTTAAACAAATATGCTAATGCTAAACTCCATAAAGTAATAAATTATTATGCTGATACTTCTTTCGCTAAAATTTCACCACAAATGTTTTCATTTTAATGCATTATGAGAAGAAATTTGCCGAGATTTAAAACATATAAAGACAGGCGCATAACAAATGTCTCTTTCTCTCCTGCTGTCCATACTTCTAGTTTACTGTAAATTGTTTGAATATAGCTGAAAAATTTTGCAGTTGATGTGCTTAGGAATTTCGCTTTTGCTTTCTGAGTTTTTTCTTGAAACAAATACTATCATTTTCCCATGATAAATCCACATAGCTAAAATGCAGGGAAAATAAGATCCATATGTGTATGTGTGCCCTGGTCTGTACTTGCACTTGTTTTATTTGAAATGTTTTTCATTCATTGTCTGTTAACTGATTTGGGTTTATTTGTGGATTTTTGGTGGTTGTTTTTTTGTTTTGTTGTGGGCGTTTTGGTGATTTGCTTTTTTGGAGGGGAATGACATTGTGATTTAACGCTTGGGAGCAGTCCATCTCAGTCAGTACGTCATGATCTTTCAAAAGAGAGGCATCAAAGTCAGCACCAAGAAGCAGAGTACTGTAAAATAAGCATGTGAGCTTCATGTAGCCAGCTGTTGCTGAGCATCCTTGCTGTACCCATTGGGGAGAAAGGAGATTTAGCAAGAAGGTGAAAATTTTTCAACTAAGACAAATCTCTCAGTTCCTCCTGTTTAGATTCCTCAGTGTTTATTCTGTTTCTCCTTAATTAGTCATTCAGTTAATCAGGTTACACAAAATGATCAGCATTATCCCCTCTGTATAAATCAGCAGTCAGTGTTGTCTTTGTGAAAAGGACACATTGCAGGCAGTCGGAACTGATCCAAAGTAAAGAAGTGCAAGAGATTTTTCTGCCTGTGGCATTTAATTCTTGCTGGCCTCTGCCATTAGCTTCATCTGGAATACTCTCAAGGTGGGAGCTTCAGAAGAAGTAAGCACTAAATTAATTGTTTTTCCTGTATTAAGAGCAGTGAAATGATCATTGGTTTCAGTATGAGTTCTATGGGTTTTTGAAAATCGCTCCTGTGAGCACTGTGATGATCACAGTTTGTGCAGAAGGTGATTGGTACACCCTGCTGTGCCTGTAACATTTCTAGTGCCCCAAAGCTCCTTGTCATAAACTGGGCTCAGGGCAGTCTGAGAGCAACAGGAGCATGTGATGCATGGGACACAAGGGGACAGATGCTCCGAATGTGCGGATATGTATGCTCTTGAAAATATAATATATCCAGCAGATCCCAGCAGCATTCGACCTTAATTGCCAGCCGTGAACATCTCAGTTTCCCTGTTAAGAAAGGGCTCTGCTCTTTGTGTGCTGAGAATCTTACACGAGTAACTAGAATAATATAGAGACACTTAGGACTCCCTAATTTACTTCAGATCAGATATTTCTTTCAAAAGTAACATTGCTGAATTCCATGTGTGAAAAACTTTTTTCCTTATGAGTATTTTGATTTTTAGATCTGAAAATACAATTTAGCTTTTTCAAGACCGAGTTTAAGCAACTGTAATGTGAGATGCAGATCTGGAGAGCCTGGATTTTTTCCCATATCTAGGTCATAGCTTTCTTTTAGATGATACTTTTTCCATTTATGAATAATATTACAGTAAATAGATAAATCAGATTCCAGTTTTCAAAACTGAAAGTTAGAATAAAATATTCCCCTGAACTGATCGGAGCTCTGTTGTTTCTGAACACATCTATGCACATACACACAGAGTTAGGTAAACCCAGCAAGTGAGAAGTCTTCTTGTGCCACTTTGTAAATGTTTAATTTGGGTTTTTTTTGATTTTAAGTTCTGCTGCAGGCTTTGTATTTGTACCTCAGCCTTGAGAAGCTGGGGTGTGGTCACTGACACCTTAACCCCCTGCAAGCTTATATATGATGGTGTGCTGGTTTAGGTTTGAGTAGAGTTAATTTTTCATAGTAGCTGGTATGGGGTTGTGTTTGGATTTGTGCTGGAAACAGTGTTGATAACACAGGGACATTTTAGTTGCAGATAGTGGACCTGGGCATGAAAGATGAATATTTTCCCTCAGTGAAGACTTTGTAACCTTTTACAAATTCTGGAATTATGTTTGATCCTGGCACTACGGGTTTAACTTCTTGTAGCATTCAGTAAGCAGTCCTTCTGCATGGCTGGAGACACATTTTACTCTTTCTCCTGGAAAATACCACGATATTCCACAGATGGAGCTGGTAACGTTGAGGTGCATCACGGGATTGTTACTATGTTTGTCATTTCCTTTTCCATATTGCAGTCCTCTCTAAAAATAATGGATTTCCACATCTCTGTCTTGCTTACGTATCACAACTCATGACCTTTGTATGTGTTTTACGGCAGTGAGTGCAGTAGGTTGAGGTTGTACTGATGTGAAACAGAGTAGCTTTTAGCTGTTTATTAAGAGCTACGGTCTCAGGTAAAAGGTCATATATATAAATAGTCTTGGGAGAACAAAAGGAAATGAAAGTTGAACTGAATAGGGTATTAGTTTTATACTGGAAAGCAGTGATGCAGTTGTTTTGCAAACAGATTCTCCTTTTTATCACTTCTGTCTGAAACAGCTTTGCTGAATTCTGGTTATTAAAGTATAGGGTAAATGATGGCAAGGCAGAACAGCAGACAGGGAGAAACTGACCCTCTATTTATATGCTAATAGCAACCAAGGCAAAAAACTCATATATAAATACTAGATATTTCAATGTTTGATACCTGGTTTGTTTAGTATTATTTACTGACATTGTTCCCCCTTCTAACAATGATCTTTTCATCACTTTCTGGGTACAAAATGGAAGGGATGCCTAATATGTTGTGAAGAGATTATTTTTTTTTTTCAGTTACTGTTCACGTTAAATAATTTTTTGTATTTTTCCTGAAGGTATCTGTGCGACTGAATGACAACTCTGTGAACTGATAACTGAATAAAAATCATTATTCCATCCAGTTAACTTTCATGAAAATACCTGTGACCATGGGAATTAGAAAATGCCATTGAAGATCTCTGTACCATTGGCCACACAGTTTTAGTCTTAGAAATACAGATTATTTGGTACCTTGCATGTTTTTGGAGCCTTAATCAGCCTTGAGCTATTTTGCATGGTCACAAAGGGGAAGAGATTCCATATTGTCTTCATCTTGTGAGTAAGAAGAGCAGCTCTGTAACTCTGAAAGCACTGCTGCATGTAACACCTGCCCTGCTGTGCACCAGGGAACTTAGTACAGGGGTTGGTGTATTTTCCACTCCAACATCAAACAAAGGGAGAGCCAGGAACTCTTAAGTTTGCTGTTTCTTTCACACTACTCCATGCACAACACTGCTGTAGCCTCAGGAAAACCCACAGGTGTGATCCTGGTGACACCTACCTGAGGCAAAGGCTGCACTGCAGTGTTACATGGAGGGAAGCAGAATATTCCCTCCTCTGTGCTGTACAGCTGCTGACCCAGTAAAGAGTCAGCTGTTGCAGTCTGTCCCGATGCAATCAGCTAATGCACCGTTCCTGCAGTCATTCCCAGCGTGGAATTCACTGAGTAATCCTCTTAATGGCTGCTCCTCATACATAAGAGTGGCTGTGCTGGCTCAGACTGGGGATCCACCTAGCCCAGTGTCCTGCTTCCAACACTGCCCATAAGCAGATGTCAAGGGAGGAGAAGGATAGGGCAGCAAGGTGTTTCCTCCATTTTTTTCTACCAATTTTTGACTATTCTTGGAAGTTTTCCTGCTCTTGATATGGTTTGTGTATTTAGTGATGTCCACAGTAATTGTCCTGTGTCTCTCTTGCACATGTGGAAGCTTTCACTTCCAGTATATCATCTGGAAAAGTGTGCCACAAATTGCTTCCCCTCTCGTGAAGAACCGACTCCTTTTGTTTGTTACAAACATGGCTTTCACTAGTGTCATTTGAAGGTCACCTGATTTTTTAATTTTTTTATTTTTTCCTTTGAACTGAAGGACATAGTGAACGGTCCAGCAGAACATCTCCACCACCCATGACCCCTGCAAGCTACCGTGGTGGCTGGGGGTTTTCTGCCTGATGAAAAATTATCACTGGTATTTGCAGCCCTAATCACTGGGCTGACAACAACTGATTTTTCTGTCCAAGCCCTTGCACAGAGTCAGTGAGCAATCCCATATAATAGCTTTTCTCTTTTGGGGCACAAGGCCAAACACTTTGATGAAGTAAATTGGATGACATTTTGGTGAAGTCAGAGTGGCACATTCTTTATTGCAGAAGGGACTCTGAGTCGTTGTTTCTGTAAAAAATCCTGGTCTGTGCTTTAATTAAGAAAAAGTTTCACATTGATTAAAGTTGAAGTTTATTTTAATTAAGGTGGTCTTCTATGTATTAACAGCTAAAAAATAGATCTGGTGCTTTCTAGAAGCATTTAAAACTTAAACTGAGAATCCCACAGGCCAGTTTCCTCTGATTATGCAGTTCATGAGACCAGAAACGGATTAATTACTGAATCGAGTAGGAAAGAGAGGATGAGCACAGCATTAATAATGAGATTGTTCCAAAGATAACTTGGAACATCATGTTATCAACAAATATGTTTATTGTTGTCATTAAAATACAGCACAATGTATAACCATTGTTTTTAGTAGCTATTTTTTTTCCTAATTCCTTCCTTAAGCAGTCATAATCAGATGCATTTAAAGTCTTGTGTTACAGTGTGGTAGCATGCTACAAATAAAAAAGACTTTAAATTGACTGCACAGTTCAGTATCTCCCTGACTACAGTTGGCTGAGGCTGAAACACAACAATTTTTATGCCCATTCAACATCTTGGTAAAAAGGGTTAAAAGTGAGGGTAGTATTCTGTTGTTTTGAACTTTGCATCCGAAGCTGATAACAGTGTAAGATGCAGGTATGCTGCATGAATCCCTCTTACTTAATAATGGCAATGGATAAGGGAACTAGTACAGTTTATTATTATAATGTAAGGTTAGGAGGACCTACAGGTCTCTAAATTTACCACATTTGCAGATGTAGGAGATGACTAAAAGCTTTGCTTTATGCTGATAGACTTCTGACTGCACTATTTGCCAATAAATATTGCCTGTCAAAGTTAGGAAATCAAATGTTCTCTTGCTTTCCCTGTGATCTTCTCAATTCTTGTGTGAAAATCATTAAAGAAACCTAAAGTTCAAAACCTGGGATTTGACAGTGTCCTGTACAGATGCTGATTCCTTACTTTGGCCCAAGTACTCTTGATAGTAGAAAATTTCCCTTAGTAACTGTGGTGGGACTTGATACCATCATGAGCAAGTACTCTAAGTTTGGGCAGGTTTTGGGAAGTATGAGATGGAGAGGTGAGTGCTGGCAGCTGTGGACAGTAAGCAGGGCTTGGGTAACTTTCCAGGTGTAAACAGCTAATGCTGATTGTTGAGTACACACAGTTGAACAAAACAAAGTTTGTTTTGTATCCAGTGTGCTGCTCTGGAGATTTTTTCTTCACCTGAGAATCCAAAGTATGTGATTGTTAATAAGCCGTACTTCTTGGAGCATTCTCTGGAGGTTTGTAATGTTCTGGAAAAGTGATGCTCAGATAGTACTTCTCCATGCTAGTCATTTTGTGGCTCCAAGTTCATTTATCCCAGTTGTACAGGAGCCGTGTCATTTGTTTTAAGGGAAATCAGGCTTTAAAGCACGACAGATTACATGCCTTTGTTTCACGAATTTCACAAGCAGTGCTGAAAATGAATAAATAGAAATCTCAAATAATTCTCAAGCTTCAGTAATTCAAAGATGCACTGAAATGCATATAGGTAGTTATGTAATAATGTTATTTTTTTAATGCAAGTACAAAGGTTGGTGTAATTGCTTACTTCCTTAACAGAAATGCAGACAGATGAATGCTCTTTAAGTCCTTGCAAGTGTGACCTGACTAAATTTTGTCGGTTTTACTACTCTGTGTGGAATGCAAGTGCCTGACTTTAAATACTTGCATTTGAAAATTACAGTTTAGGTTTATTGAATCCCAGTACCAAAGAGTATTCTGAGAGCAAGAGTCACATTTCTGAACACGTACAGTTATTTGATCTATGTGACAGAGTTAGGAATCAGTTTAACTGTGGTCAAAAATGTCTTAATTGAATTAACTTTTTGATCTGCAAGTTCACAGGATGAACTTGCAGAAAAACAAAATATATTCCAAAACATGCTTAGTTACTGAGGTATGATGTGTTATTGGAAATGAGCGCATTTTTTCTACTTTCTGGATTTTAAAGGGTAAAATCAAACACAGTGCTGGTCCTTCAGGAGCTAATATGCAAGAACAAAACACTGACAGCAGTGGATTCTCAGCTTAAACTGTGTTTGAGATTCTGGTTTTGTTTGTTTGTAAGTTTTCCAAGTAGCTTAGGAACTTGGACAGCCTGAAAAATGTGACTGTTACGCCTGCCTGATATTCCTAGTAGGTTTTGTTTTGTCTTTCAACTTGCATCTTTCATGTTAATGGTGGTAAGTTCTTCCCCTTGTCTTAATTAACATAAAGATGTGCTGTACAGGTAGAGAAAACAGCCAGTTTGTAGGAGGAGTGGTACAATCGTACAGTGATGTTTGCCTTGTGAAACCCAGCATGAATTAAGGACAGTAGGGAATCAGCAGGAGATGTGCAAGTGTTGGAATAAACTGTAAATAAGATCTTTTCTTAGAAAACCAGAAAAATATATTTGTGTGCATTCCACACAGTGCAATTAAGACCTCTTGCCAGAGCCTGCATTTAACAGACTTTTGGAGGTTAATGTTTAATAGGTTATTGGCTAGTGCTGTTTGCTGTGTTCCCAGTATATGGATCTCCTCCTCCCTTGGAAATACTATTTTGTGCAGATTAAATGCATTTCATACTGAAACACATGAATCTACATGTGCTGTTACAGAATCCATGATGGAGCAGTTAATAGTGTGCTATCAGAGGTTTTTCTGCTTTTAGTTCATGCACTTCTATTCTCATTTTTCATCTCTGTTCAACATAGTAAAAGCAATTATTGTACTGCATGATTCCTAAAATCTGTGACTATTGCATGCTTATCTAAATAGTATTCAGTCAATGGCAAGCCTAGTCCTACGTTAACTGCAGGAATGTTGATTTCTAACTTTTGCTAGCAAGTGACAGAAGAATCTGATCCAACACACCGATGTGATTCACTTGAGTTATTTGTCTGCGATGACTTGTATTTACAGTTGGAGATATGGTTGTAATGAAGATACAGTGCCATGAAAGTGGGAGATACAAAACACCTATGAGATCACCTTGAAGGTTCTAGAGTACAGAATGTATTTTTAACTCCTTTTCTAGTTCAGAGGTGAATGATCCAAGAACAGGATCATTCCTGTCTTGTTGTTGGCTGGATTGTTATGTGGTCTAGTGGAATTTCTAGTGGAGTCTCAGCTTATCTCTATTACCCAGTGTTGATTCAGATGGCCATAAAAATGAGCTTGGGCACATTTAGTGCCAGATTATTGGTATGCCTGAGACTGCTGCTCCACCTCTGTTCAAAATTCCTAAGGCCTGAACCTGCTTTTATTACAGAGTTTGTAAACAGCATTCTTTATTGCTGAGAAGGAAAAGAGATTGAAGAGTGGGAGCTGGAGTCAGCCTTTTCTCAGTTGTTCAGGTTCCCTGGTTAATGAGTTTGCCATATGGCAATGCAGGGCGGGAGAAATACAGAGGTAAAACTAATCTGTTTTCCTTGAAGGATCTGCCTGCACTTTATGGGATATAGCACAGTTCAGGCCAATGCCAACAGTGTCTTTTAGGCAGCAAATTCTTTCATTACTGTGTAATTCATTGTCATGCTGTGCACAGGAGAAGCGCCATACATGGAGAAAGACAGGTTTCTTTACAACTTGTTTTAAACTTTCCAACCTACTTACATGGACTTGAGTGGAACAGCTCTGAGTTTTGGCACAGCTTCACATTTTTCTAATGAAGAAATCCTTTGGCAAACACTTACTTGTTTACAGCTCAAACAGTTGGCCAGCAGGAAGGATGGAGGAATGTAATGGGCACTGTACTGACTTACCTTTGTTCTCTGGCTTTTGATGGGCTCATTAACATTTGCCCTTTAACAGCACAGCAGAGTTACAGAGCATTTGCTTTAGGACTCCTTCACTGGAGGTGGCATTTTTTTTAAGAATATACTGAAATACCAAATCATGCCCATTTTAACTACAGTAACTTACCATAATTTTTCTTGCTCTCACTGTTGTTCTGAATGGGCAGGTGAATACAGCCATGAGCAGAAAGTCTGCCCCGTGGGAAGCTGAGAGCAGGAATTGTCACCATAGTCAGCCTTCTTAGTTCATTCCTGCATTTCTCCTGTGATTGTGATCATCTGGCCATTATTTGTACTTCTTACTCTTGATGCATCATCTCTTCAAGCTAAGAGAGTCCAAAGTGAATGAAAGGCAGAAGTTATTCCTAGAGGAGCAGTGTTCCAGCAGGGTAGTCAGAACTCTAGGATTTGGATGCGAATAACTTCCAGTATCCTTGTGGGATACATTCAGTACTGTGACTGAGGCTGGATTTTTATGTTTCGCAAAAGGCCGTAAGGTTTGTTGCTGCACAGAGATGATAAGATGATGGGCTATCGTATCTCTTCAGTGTGAAGCCATGCCTGCTTGTTTTGCTTTTGAGTTTTTTGTTTTTATTTAATCCACCAAGGAGTCCTCAACATGCCTTTTGCTGAGATTCCTAGGACCCCTGATCTGCAAAGTCTACGTCAATCCCACTCTTTCCTCTCCACCTGGATAAAGCTCTCTTCACCTCACTTTAGAACATTGCCTGCACTGCGTTTCCTTTGGCAAACACATACCAGGCAGCAGTCAGCGATCGCTGGGAGCTGGTTGTATCTTCTGGCTCGAGGCCCGTACATCTTGTTGCTTTTTGGCCTACATCCCATGCAGGCTGCACGCCTGCAGCATTTTGACAAAGCTGCCTGGAGAGCAGCACAGGGCAGGAGGCTGAAGGGATTCCCTTAGGCAAATGTGCCCGACCTCCTGCAGAAAAAGGGCCTTAAGGTGTTGCTGGTTCACTTCAACAACCTCTTGTTGTGTGTGTGTGCCATGGAGAGCCACAGGTTAAGATAATCTTACTACTGGGTTGATTTCTTAATTTTGAATGTATTTAGGATAGGATAGCTTTGGGTTCAGATTGCATCTTTCTGGACTGTACAGTTTTAATGTTTAGCCTTCAGGAGAAATTTGAAATTTGTTCACTGAATCTGCTTTCGTTTATAAGAGACATGATTTTGATCTTTGGAGTTCACTGAAACAAAATTATGGGATTCACGGCCAGTGACAATTAAACTACCTCTGGAGCTAGAAATGCCTTATCTGCATAGCTGTGCTTGAATTTCATAGACTTTCTGAGAGCATTTGCTAGCTCCTTATCTCTGGAGTCAAGCAGTGTTAGCAAAGTGTGTGTTCACTTTCAAGCATCTAAGCAGTTCTGCTGTTCACTGTGGCTTTGGTCAAATATGGAGGCTGTGGTGTTGTTTCCTGAGTTCTGTCAGTCTTGTTGCTGTGGCTACTGCCCTGGGGCCCCTGTTCCAGTGCCCAGCCACCTTCTGGGTGAACAACCTTTTCCTAATATCCAGCCTAAACCTCCCCTGACACAAATTCAGGCCATTCCCTTGGGTCCTGTCACTGGTAACCACAGAGACAAGACTGATGTCTACTACTCCTCTTCCCCTCATGAGAAATTGCAGACTGCAGTGAGGTCTCCCCTCAATCTCCTCCAGGCTGAACAGGGCAAGTGACCTCAGCTGCACCTCATACAGCTTCCACTTCAGGCCTTTCACCATCTTCATTGCCCTCCTTTGGACACCCTGATAGTTTAATACCTTTCTTACATTGTGGCACCCAGAACTGCCCCCAGCACTCGAGGTGAGGCCGCCCCAGCTCAGAGCAGAGCGGGACAATCCCCTCCCTTGCCCGGCTGGCGATGCTGTGCCTGATGCCCCTCAGGGCACGCTTGGCCCTCCTGGCTGCCAGGGCATTGCTGATTTACGTTGAACTTGCCATTGACCACAGCCCCCAGTTCAGTTTCTGCAGCTCTGCCTTCCAGAGTCTCATTCCCCAGTCTGTCCGTACATCCAGGGTTGCCCCATCCCAGGTACAGAATCCAGCACTTTCCCTTATTGAACTTCACATGGTTGGTGATTGCCCAGCCCTCTGATTTGTTGAGGTCTCTCTGTAGGGCCTCCCTGCCTTCGAGAAAGTCAATAGCTCCTCCCAATTTAGTGTCCTCTGCAAATTTACTTAGTATTCCTTAAAGTCCTGCGTCCAAGTCATTCGTGAAGATGTTGAAGAGCACAGAGCCTAAGATTGGGCCCTGTGTAACCCCACTGGTGACAGGTCACCAGTCTGATGTCACCCCATTCACTATCACCCTTTGTGCCTGACCCATGAGCCAGTTGCTCACCCATCCCATGATGTATTTATCCAGCTGTGTGCTGCACATTTTGTCCAGGATCCAGTGAGAGACAGCACTGAAAGCTTTACTGAAATCCAAAGGATTCCCTTGATCAACTAGATGGGTTAACTTGTCATGAAAGGCAATTAAGTTGGACAAGCAGGACTGGGATGTGTTTTAAAGGAATACTCAGCTCTTTGATTCCAAAGAGTCTCGTTCTCATTAAGATATCTGAATTTGCACAAAGTATCAGAATTTCATTGAACTTTAAAGCTTCATATACTTGCATCAAATTTATAACTTTGATATCTGAGAAGAGCAGAATGCGGAGGAGGTGTTTTAGTCATCCAATGCCTAAAAATACAAGTAGAGTAAGAGAAATCCAAATTTGGCAGTGGCAGCTGCACATATTGTAAAGATGACCACATTTATCGTGACTTTAAGGTTTCAGTATAGCATCAAGGAAAGATTTCAGGCTTGGTTCTGAGTGTGGAAGAGAGTTGGTAACTGAATTATTTTTCAAGTATGTGTTGACTCTGCTAAACCTGGAATGATTACAGAGCTACTGATCTTTGTCTCCCAGTATCAGTAATTTAAGATGATGAGGCACCTTTAATTTGAGAAGAACTTCACAACTGTAATATGCTTATGTGGTTTTAAAATCAGTATTGTAGGTGGTAGGTGAAGTGATGAATCAAGGTGGTTTTTAGTGACATTGTACATTTTATTACTTTCTGAATAGAATCTATGTTTTGGGGAAGTATTTGGGCACAAGCCCATTTTAAGTAAGACAGCAGCCCTACTAAAGACAGCTGTAGTGAGGGACACCACTTGTCACCAGTCTGGACCAGGACCTTGAGCCCTTGACCACTCCCCTCTGGATGCAACCATCCAGACAATCCTCATCCACCAAACACTCCATCCATCAAATCTATGTCTCTATGATTTGGAGAGAAGGATGCGGTGGGGGCTGTGTCGAAGGCCTTGCAGAAGTCCGGCAGATAAATCTGTAGTGCTTCCCTTGCCTTTAGCTCTACTGTTACGGAAAAAAATGGCAGCATAATTCAGGTATGTTTGGATTATGTTGTTCCACAGCCTCTCTGACTTCTTTGTCCCTACTAGTGTAATCCACATAGCATTCAAACCATGACTTTGGCACTTGCTTCCTCACACACAGAAATTCTGTGCCATGGCCAGTAATGTAATCACACCCTCAGTAGGAGTACAGGAATATAAAGGGAGAGAATAATTTAAGAAGTGTGAGATGACTGTAACTGAAAAATCTCACTGCACATTTATTCCTGCCTTTGAAAGCCCTTTGGGCCTGAAATATATCTGGTACTCACAGCTGCAGGAGATTTAATCCATCCAGATTCATCCCAGAAGTCCCTTACTGCAATAAAATGGTGGTGGAGCTGGTGTTGTGTGAGAACTGGCTGCAGTATGAAATTTTAGAGAACAACACAAGTACAGCATAAATACTTAGTCTGTTCACTGAATGACTTGAAGGGATTTGCTGTCTCAGCAGGAATTTCCACCAGATTCTCTGGGGCAATTCAGGATGACCTAAACCCTCTGGCAAAATCTGCATCTCCAAACAAGGCCTGGTGTAATTGTCATTGTGGTTACCATTAACTTTGGCAGAGAGCTTACAGCTCTGTGTATGAATGGAGTGAGTGGAGTATGTTTGTTTCAGGAGGTTTCAGGGGCTGAATACCAAGTGTGGGTGGCTTTGGTAGGTGGCTCATTCCCTGGTCGTTTGACTGGGCAGAACTGGTTGAATCGGGTTGATGAGCTGTTAGGCGTGAGTTACAGCTGGGTAATGTTCTCCTTTTCTCAGTCCTTCATGAAGCAGAGATAATGCTGAGGAGTGGCTAGATTGACATTAAAGCTTTGTGCTGATAGCTAGCCAGATTGAGACTAGAGTGAGAAAGAAACCAGCGTTCCAAATTTCCATGCATCACTTGGCCATGCCTGGGTTTTTGCAAAGAAATGTACCTTTTTCTATTCCATGGGATATTTGTATTGATATAGACAACTTGTAAGTTGAGAGAGCACTAGGGTGACAAAGTATGAAGCCTTTCAAAAAGTAATATGGACCTCTTTGTTTTGGTGGACAACTCTAAGAATTCCATTTGTGTATTAAGCAACTTTTTGAGGGAGGTTTCTCTTACCTGGAAGAGTACTATGTTCATGCACCTTTAAACAAAAGAATTTGCTGTGTATGTTTTAAATACCTGGTGGGGTTTTTGAGGATTATTTTTTATAAATACCTTTATTATCTTTTCAATGATAACATTTAAATATAAACTCACAGCTAGTCTCTTCCAAAAGATCTGCATTTAGACTTCATAATTAGTTAACTCAAATGGGTATGAATTGTCCAATTATTTATATGTTCATCCATAGCTTGAGATACTGGAAGTTTTTCATTTTCCCTACTTGAGAAGATGAGTGAGGTACTAAAAAAAGCAGGATGACCTGTGCTAAGGCTCCATCTTTAAACCATGTTGATTCATATGCATAGAGCTCCCCAGACTCATCTGGAGGAGCTCCTGATCTTCAAGAACAGAGACAGATTAGTCACCACACCACGTCAGATCTTTAGAATATGTCATGTTTATCTTTGATCTTTGAACCCAGGAGTTTCTGACACCTCACAAGGAGATGAAACATCCCTATGATGCACCCAGTCAGTTACGAAGGATCTCGGTGGTGGTATTGTGTGGGATGATGTCAATTGACTGGTCAGCTTGTGCCTCCAGGTGAAAGGTTTTCTTGCACTTTCTTCAACACCCATCATGATGCATGTTTATGCTGGTCATAAAACTGACTAGTGTCTATTGCAACTGCAAACACAGTTCCTTTCACCTGAACTTTGAGACAACAAAACTCGAAAGCCAAATGCAGGATGTATGGTCTATTATTTCCTTGTAGTTTTCTGTTCTTTGGTGTTTTTATTATCTTTTCTTGTCCCTTTAGCTGAGAATGAAGGTGTATTTTAAATTACAGAGTAGCAGACTTCAGCAGAGCCCATGCTTTCAGTGGCCACTGCCTGTAGCTATGCTGTAACAGCCCACAACATACCTGCTTCGGGCTGAGTCTGATCTTTGTCAAATGCAATTTGAGGTTAAGCTTCACCGGAGAAAAAACTTTCAGGAAACAAAAATCAAATTATTTTTTCTTCAGCCAAAGCATCACTGCTCTCTAGGCTTGTCCTTGGATTTATTGGTGTCATCTTCCAAAGTGAAGCTTTTTATGTATTTACAAAGGTTCATAGATGTGTGTTTGTTTAGTGGTTAGATTTCGCCGGGGACAAAATGCTGCTTTGACAGATGCCACAGCACATCAGGCATCTCAGTATGCAGCAGGTCATATGTTCATGAGCTGGGCTTGTTTAGCCTGAAGAAAAGGAGGTTGAGGGGTGTTGTTACTGCTATCTACGTGTACTTGAAAGGAGGTTGTAGCCAGTTGGGTTTTGGCCTCTTCTTCAGTGAGTTAGTGCCTTCAGACCCCAGACCCTGCTGCTGCCTGTTGTGATTCTCTCCCGTGAAATGGCCATTGTGTAGCTCCCTGTCTCCCCTCCTCCTCACAGACGTGGTTTTCCCCATTTAAATCACAGCACTGCCTCTGTTTCGTACCAGCTGAGAGGCAGTGCCTGGTGTCCATGTGCTCTGTGCCCAGTTCCTGTGGTTCCAACAGCCAGAGACTGCTGCAGGTGATGGGCTAACAGAGTGCTACTGGAACCAGCAGTGGTCCAAAGGTGAGATCCTGACTGCAGGCAAAATGCCCATTGACGTCAGCAAAGTCAGGATCTTACTCAGAGCAAGCGGTCCAGAGGCTAAAACTGGGAAGCTCTCTCAACATCTCTCTCTGATTTCCCTTTGCACTGATAAATGTTTTATTTTTCATTTTATTCTCTTCAAAGCTCAGTAAGGAGCAGCCTTCCGTCCCATGAAACTTTTCAACATGCACAAAGCATTTGAAAGCAACTGTGAGTGAAACAAAACACTAGAAACAGAAGTAAAATTTTACAAAAAACCTTAGGATAAGCCAGGTATGAAAAGGAGTTTAGAAATTCTGGTTTACTGTCCAGCAGATTGTAACAAATACAGCAGGCAGCAGAACTGAGAAGCAAATGGATAATTAAAGTCATTAGGAGGCACCAGCATTATTTCTTTAGAGAAAAAATTGTTACAGAAGAGCCTGTGAACATGTGCATAGGTATAGTCAGTGTAGCGCACTTGAATTTTCAGAAGGTTTTAATGGGATTGTCAACAGTTTCTAAAGAAGCAAAGATATCTTGTGATTCGAAGGAAAGACTTTTTATGGATTAATAACTAGAAAGCAATAAAAAGATATGATTGGTTTATCGGTGGAGATAGGTTTTCTGAGAAGAACCTTAAGGATCTTTGTTGGAATCTGTGCTATTTAACTGCTTCCATAATGACCTAGAAAATGCTGAATGTACTGATAATAGAAAAGTACTTAAGGTAGGAAAAACTAAAAGCTGGCTACAAGATCTTTCAGAAGGCTTGTAATTTACTCTGTACTGGGTGAAAAACTGATTAGTTGAGTTTCCATCACTATGTACTAACTATGTCCGCAAAACCTTACAGGTTACATAAACGTGTATACTGATGAGCTCCAAATTAAGCAATCGTGAAAGCAAATAAAAGGTTAGATTTTCATGAGAAGCCGCCACTAAATAGCCTTCATATATAATGCCACATGCAGTTCCGACTACATTTTAGAAAGGACTTGGTAGAAGGTGAAAAGGTATAGTGAAAAGCAGCAAAAATGATCAAACACATGAGCATGACTTCTGTAAAATGAGAGACTATATAAACTCATATTTTTCTGTCTGATTAGAGACCACTTCTGGAGTAGTATAAAGTCAAGAGTGGTATGGGGAAGGTGCTTACAGAACAGTTACTGGCAAATTCTCATAATTCAAAACC
Source organism: Falcunculus frontatus (assembly GCA_013398115.1). Taxonomy (NCBI): domain Eukaryota; kingdom Metazoa; phylum Chordata; class Aves; order Passeriformes; genus Falcunculus; species Falcunculus frontatus. The sequence goes on from VZRV01003485.1 coordinate 47,844, forward strand.
AAGGGAAAAATTATGTCACCATACCTAAAATAGAAGTACTTTTTTTTTTCTATTTTAATCAATGTTTAACAATGTTGTGAAACTCCCAGCCACACGATCTTGCAAAGGCTAAAACCAGAATGAACACAAGAGAAAACTGAATGTAATCACAAAGGCCAGATTCAATGTTTGCTGTTAAAATGAGGGGCAGACCTCCGAACTTGCTCTTCTTCTCCCCTAAGCATTCTTAGGGCATGTGTTAATATCAATTGTCATTTAAAAGTGTGGGAAGTGGGTTGAGCAGAGGTATATAATTGCTGGTACCATCTATTTCTCCAGTGGTGTCAAGAAGCAAATTCAGTGCAAACTTTTTTGGTCTGTCTGCTGTGATACAGAAAATAAGTGTTTATTTCACTTACCTTTCTTTTCTTCATTTTATTCTTGCCCCTGCTCTTTCAATAGGCACACCTATATTTTTCTTTAAATAGTCTTTATCAAGGGGAGTGTTTGATTTATATGTATTTTGTAATACTGTTTTGTACCTTGTCACCTTTGCTGTTTGTACACCGATATGGAATGTCTTTCAGTTACAGATTATGTGAAAGGGCTGTTCTGGCCTTTCTTCTTTTCACATTTCGATTGTCTCTCTCCTTGCTTCTGTAGATGACCAAACCCCCAATGGAGCGATCCAACCAAATGTGCCTATTGCCACAACCAGGCCAGTCAGATGGAATACCTCAAGTCAGCCTCCAATTAACAGACAGTGGCTCATGTGGGAAGGAGATGGACTTAGCAGATGAAATCTCCTTCATTAACAATGATGTGTTTTTCTCCAGGTTAGTATTCTCTTTTTTGTCTTTGTGTTTGTCTGTTTGTTTGTTTTGTACCTGCACCTCCAGCTCTGGGCATTTTGAACACACCAGGATACTGGGGTGTAAGGTAAATTAATGTGCCTTTTCCTGTTGAATCCACATACTCCAAAGCCAGCTGTGTGCTTTAGTTTGCCTCTCCAAAGTAAAATTTCAAGCATATGAAGGTAGCCTGCTTGGTGAAGGAGTGCAGGTGGACAGGTCTGACCTACAATCAGGCAACAGAAATTACACTGAGCACAAGATGCAACCAAAATGTGTCTCTTTTGAATAATCAGGTGTATTTGATCTGCCCAGTTTAAGTCTTAACAGATGGCTGACTTTATTCTCACTCATAAATCTGAAAAGGAAGGGGCTTTTGAAGGGTTTTCTCTTTCTGTCAAGAATGATGCTACTGACAGTACTGCTCCATTCAGACAAGAATAGAAGAGTATGTGTAGAGTATCTATAAGAGTGTCTTTCTGAATTTATCTATGAGAGTCTATCAGTTTAAAGCATCTGTAAAAGTATCTACCTAAAGGAGTATTTTGAGTTTTGGTTGTTGGCAGATTGTCTGTTAGGTGAACAGGTAACGGGCATTTTGCTTTTTTGTAAAGTCCTTCCCTGAACATCAGGCTGAACCTTTTCATTGTTCTCAGGATGTCGAATTGAGTCTCATTCTCTGTCCTCTTGTGTCTAGTGCAGCACATGAGGGATTCAGGTTACTGTGGGAAATTGCAGTGTGCTACTGAAATATGGAATTGGCCTGATGTGGGAAATAGTGCTGTTCATATGTCATGAAACACGACACCGCAGTGTCCCAGCATACCAACCAGGAACAGAAAGCAAAGGCAGTGCTGCCTGACACGTAACTGAGTGACTTCACTGTGTAAGCAGGAGAGGTGTGCTATTCTCAGCACCAGTGCAGACAGACAGCACTCAATTTACGAGACAAGTTAGCAAATTACGCACTAACACCAGGTTTTGACTCATAGTAATGGTGGTGAAGCATAGATGTCAAATGTGGTTTCAAGCCCTTGGCAGGCACACATGCTCTTTAACTCTTAGCTATGTTAGCTGTGTGATTCAGTCTCCCCAAGCTTCCCCAAAAATTCCTGCAGCCGGAACACATCGAGTTTGTTTACATGGCTTCATTAATCCAGCTGCTTTTGACTGAGATGACTTAGAAATCAATTATCAGAGCAGATCAGCTGGCAAAACGGAGAAGGCAATACAGTTCTAGCAGCTAGACAGGGCCAGACAGGTGGGGCTGGGGCAGAAGTTCCAGCCTCTTGAGTTGATATGCTGTAATCTGGCAGAAATTGTGCCCCTGCCTGTGCTCTACTATGTGTTCCAAGGTGTAAAGGGAAATGAAGTGCCCAGGGGTTGAAATAAAGAACTGCCAGGTCTCATGTCTGGGAAGGTGTGTGTGATTAATCTACTTCATGAGGTACCCCAAAAAACTGCCTTTCTTTTAGAACGGGCCCCAAACAATATAATTATTTGCTGTAGGAATTCCTGCTTTCCTGTCAATGTGTAATTGCTTAGAAGAGTACTGTTGAAGTATGGGACAGTTGACACAGTGCTGGCACAGGACATTATGCACCAAATGAAATGTGTTCGTAACTAGGCAGAAGCCTAATCTTCATGCTTGGGCCTTGGGTTGAAAGATGTCTACATCTCTAATTTTATCTGGGAAATTAATTAACTGTAGAAATTAATTCTCTTGTAATCCCATTTTGTTCAAGAATGCCCTAGTTTTCACACATCTGTACATATTTGCCTAATTGCGTTGAATATCTACATTGCTGTTTGCTTCTGGTACTGCTGAAGGAGGAGTTGGTAGCATTTGCTGTTTTCTTCCCAGCTTCAGGACGGCAGATTGTTGGGCAGGATGGGATGGAGAGAAGGCCTTGGACCAGGGGAAGAGCAGAGAGGGGTCTCTAGCAGACCTAACGTGCTTGGGGGACAGCTGTCTGTGCAACAGGCACAAACCCTGATTCCCTGGCATCAATGTAGTGCTCTGATATATCAGGAGTGATTTTTAAACCTGCTTTTGGCAGCCTTGTGTCACTCCCATGTAATTTAAGCCCACAGTGAAGTATTACCTGGTGTTATTTCAGTGCAAGGCTATTATTAGGAGTTTTCACCTTTTTGAGCAGAAGGACTCTGGCATCTGACCTAGATTACAAAGTGCTTTGCAAACATACTGCTATTCTTGTTGGGGGGTTTTGTGTCACAAGGTACTAACAGTTCTAAAATAAATGTTATCATTAATTATATGTAATTACCAGATAAGTTTTAGTGAAATTACGGTATCTGCTCAGCTATGATACGATCTTTGTTAGAAAAGATTAAAGGTTGTTCTTGGCAGTGACAGTCATTTGCTGTTTCATGAAAACACCTGTGGTTTGTTCTCTTTCCATGCTCAGATACCATGATATGGGTGGATTAGAAGAGGATGAAGGGCTACATAGAACAGTAGATGCAGAATTCCACCTTTAGCAGCTTCACAACTATAACAGTGAAGAAATAACCACAAACACTAAGCCCCTAAGGCCCCCTCCAGCAAGGATGACAATCTTTAATAAATTTTCAATCAGTTTAATTTGACACTAGAACCTTCAGGGAGAAACTGAGAGACTTCTGGTTGATTAGTAATTTTTAATACTATTTAAAATGCTCTTAATGTGTCTTCCTACAGCTGTCCTTTAAATGAAGATCAACTTACTAAGTAGCAGCTACAGTTGTGACTATGTCTTCTAAAATTACTTACCAATTTTTTAAAAAATGTTATGCCTTCTTACAGGTATGATATTCCTCATTGCAGGAATTTTTTGAAGGTGCTGCTGTCATTTGAAATATGCAATGTATCAGTTGCAGTCAAAACATTGCAGAGCATAAAATCTGTATCACCTTCTGTTCACAACAGTTATCTTAAGAAAATGTTATATGTAAGGTTGTTATGTTCTATTTTTCTGAACAAAATAGGCGGATTAACTCTATATACCTGCAGTCCCCACTAGCACATAATGTATGTGTTGTTTTGAAAATTGCCTCTTTATTATAGCTGTATGCCAAGGGCAAACTCCTAATTATGCAATAGCAGAAAAGCATACCTGTAATGCAGCTCCTGAGTAAATCCAAAAGCAGTGGAGAAAGAGAGAAAGGAAGGCAGGGCCAGGAGAGGAGAGACTGGTCCTCTGAAAAAAGGATGAAAGTCTTTAGGCAATATGCAGCCTGGTATGTGCTTCTGTGAGTCTCATCTCAGTTTTGCAAGAGTTCCTGTGCAGAACTTCAGGGCAGCCAAACCTCCGGACCCTGGGAACCACACACGTCCTTTGTCTTTACCTGGCTGAGAGCCACAAGACTCACACTGCAGACTCCGGAGCTTGAGGAGGCAACAGCTTTAGTACTGGAGAGTGGGCTGGATGGAATGGGCCACCCTGGGGCCTTACCAGACCTTCAGTGAGAGGGAACTGGAGTGGGCTTGCAGCTCTCTGAAGCAGAGTCCCTGTTTGGGTCCCTCTTTATTTCTTTACCTAGAAGAAAAAAGTGCTCAAAGCTCTGGTTCGTACATAACTGCAGTAGGAACTGGCATCATTTTGGATATGTTTAGAGGTACTAAAACTTCAAATAACTGCTTCAAATAATATATGCAAATGGCTTTTACTTCAGGGTTAAGATATATTAAGATTTACGTGGATACAAAGGTAGGAGGGCCTCTTGCAAGCAATGCTCTCAGCCTTTCATGCTAAACTTCATGTACGAGCAAAGAAAAGAGAGATCCTTCAGGAAGGAGGGAAAATGCTTCTTGCAGTCAAAATGTAAAGCAGGGGATTGAGGATGGTGAGCATACACGTCTTTCCTGATACTGGCTCAGAGGTGCATGCTGTCTGCAGGCTTTGGTTAACACTATGCTGGATCTTTTGCCTGGGAAAGGGCACTGGAGTATGCTTTGCTGTTGTGTATGTCTACTCTAGCACTTGCTGGAGCTAGAGTAGACATACTAGCTCCAGCAAGTATGCATGTCTTTTCACTCCTGGGTCTGTTTTGAAGGGGGATCCCTCAGTGGGAGAGCATCCTGCTGTTCGTGGCGCTGTTAGGCTCTGTGCATGGAAATATCAAAGGAGTGCAGCTGGGTACCTGTCCTTGCCTAGTAGTGGTTGGGTGCTGGGGAATGGGTGCGTGTATGGCAACCAGACTTCATGAAAAACGCTGTGCAGCTCCTGAGAGCCACAGCTTAGAGCAACCACAGCAGTTGTTCAGTAAGCCAGCCTTTTTTGTATTTTGTAGCCACGTCCTTGTGTGCCAGAGATCACAAATCCCTGTTTGCGACTGCCATCACAGCTGCAGTGAGATTTGCCGGCACTGATACACTGTGCTGGCTTTCTAACACGTGCATGTTCTCAAAGAGAAGGTTTGTTTACATCAACCTTTTGTTCACAAAAATCCTTATATCTGGCCTGTGTCCTGAAAATAAAGGGATCACATGCCTAGTAGCGTGGTAGCATCCCTAAAATAAAGGCTTGGTTAATGTACCCTGCTGTGCCTTCTTTTTAATGACACTGTGTATTTTCCCTGCTAGTTATTGAGGTATGAAAACATACATATATTTGTACACTGAGAAGTTTGTGCTTACTATAAACACCCTATTTATTGGCTTTCCTTTTAGCAGCTGTGGTTTAAAACCGAGGCAAGCCAAAACTTATCACTACTCTCTGGCATGTGATAAGAACTGGTCTGTTGTTGCCAGAACAAATCAAACAGGGGGGCTAGTGTTGTTTGCTTAGCTGACTATTTTTGTTTAGGTTTGGGGTTTTTTTGTTTTTGAAGTCTGTCATGCCAGTACATTCAGTCCCCATCCAAAGTAATAATTTGCCTTACCACTGAGGAGCCTTGCTGCCAGGTTTACATAAGGGATTGCAGCCAGGCAGCAGGCAGGGCTGCCCTCTAACAGCCATGGATTCTTCAAGAAAACGATTCAAGAAAGGGGTAAAGGTCTGGAAACCTTGGTGGCGAGGTGGTAAGCACAGTTGCCTTCTGCATCACTGAGCGTGCAGCAGCCTCTGCCAGGTCCTGTTCTGAGCCTCAGAGAGGACTTCTTATGTAAAATGTTGTTGCTTTTTGTCACTTTCTCTCTTTAGGTTGTGTTGAGTTACTTTTTCCAAGCTGACTCTTTTAACTTTTCGAGTACATTTGTCTCCACCCTCCTATGCAATCAATTCCCTTCTTTCTTGCATTGTGGGATGCTGGCAGTAGGAACTGCCTTACATAATGAGTTGTTAAGAAAAGCATTTAGTTTTCTAAAAACACAGCCGCAAAGACGTGATTTCTGTGTCTCTGAAAGGCAGGTGACTGTGAATGGCAAATCAGGGTGTGGTCTGAACTCTTCCTGGGTTCTTCTCCCCTGTCTATAGCCCAGATGTAATAACAGTTACAGCAACTTGTAATTATGTAGATTTTTTCCATGCAAGTCACTTGGGTGGATTTCAGTGTACTTTTCCAAGCATTTGCCCTTTCTCTTCTACCCTGCACAGGTTACTTCTTTAAATTAGGCTTTGTCATTACACTATTCTAACTTTCCTATATAATTCTAGCCATGTTATCTTCGTCTCTGTTTGCAAGATTTACATGGTGACAAATTATGGCTTGTGGGATGGAGAACATTTTGAATCTGATGCCCTGACCTGTGCCACAGGAGGTTCATCTCGGAAGCAAGAAGAATTATATATGAAACAAAGATCTGGTGACTGTTCGAGGTAGAAGGCACATGTGCACTTTTATTGTCATAATGTGCATATGGAAACAAAAGTTCTTCTTTCGGTCCATGAGCCAAGTATATTAGCTTTTCCTGTTTCCTGGGACAGCATCCAGCAGCCTTAGAAATCAGAAAGGGACTACAGTAAATTCAGAGTAATTGAGTAACAAAGCTGGAAAAAAATTACTCTCTTTCTGTACCTCAGGCATTGCTCTCTCAGCTAGGACAATTTATTTTGTTACCAGCTTTTGCTGCGAGGACGAAGTCCCTCCATCTCATGAAGCTGATGGCTTTCTGATACCAGCTGGGTCAGATAATAGATTTGCTGAGGAAATAAAGGACAAACATCTGTATGACTTTTAAGTCATTTTTGAACAAAAGGATCCATGACCTCTTATTGGAGAACACACAGCGAATAATAAGGAGTTCAGGCCAACCTTGGAAATATTTGTGCTTTTAATATTTGTGTTTATATAAACCAAGATAGCCATCAGTAACCCATGTTTCAAGCAAGTAGGAAAGAAGCAGAGCCTCTGTACTGTGACTTGACTTATTTTTACTTCAGTGAGTGGTTCCCTCTCCTGTAACTTCCTTAGCCTGTCTGCTGGTGCATTGTTCAGACGGGGAGGTTCAGCACAGAGTGCTTTGTTTCCGGTAGCTTTGCAGAGCCAGCAGTTTTCTACCACCTGAGGCTGTGAGGTATTCCTTCCCCTGTGGCTCTCCAGAGGGGACCTGGGCCAGTGTCCTGCAGGCAGTCCCCACAGGACCATCAGCAGGCAGAGGTCACCGGGTTCTCAGTCAGGCGTGTTTGCTGCTGCCATTTCCCGGTTCAGCCGGAAGAGCTGTGCATCTGGACATTGTGTTCAGCACGTTGCAGCGCAGGCTGCTGGGTTCAGCTGTGACTTCCCATGACACACATGTATATTTTTAATCAAACCGGTCAGCTGGCTGTCTAATAAGAAGATGCAGAGCGTGGCAGGGCAGGGTTGTCACTCACTGCTCCTGTCGCTTTGCTTGCACTGGTTTGGCTCCGAGCTGTTTCAGTGTTGTAAAATCCTTCTCTTTCATGGTCAGTGGCCATGAGAGATTTCCTCTCATTTTATCTGTTGTGAGGAGTATGATCCCAAGCTGACTGCTTATCTTCAAATTGCACTTTCTCACATTGGCTCAGTGCCTTCCTCCTGGCCGGAGAGGGTTGCAGTTAGGAAGTGTGAAGATAGTTCTATTCCTGTACCAAAGCTTTTCTTTTCATTATGCACCTGCTGAAATAGTGTGTTTGTGCTAGGGGTGCCTGCAAAGAGAGGCCACTAGGTAGTTGCAAAGAAAAACTAAAAGCTGCTTGGTTGTTAATGATTTCCAGTTGTTAAGGCTTTGACAGAACTCCTGGAACCAAAAGATTCCACCACCAATTCCTCAGGTCCTTTCACAGTCTCCAAGCTCTGTGCATTCAGGAAGTTTGAATCACGTAGGGAGGGATTAATATTTAATAAAATAACATTTTTATTGTTCTGCATTCTGGTTAGGAACTATCTAGCCACTATAAAATGATGGGGAGCACTACTAACACTACACCATATTTTATAAAATTTATAGATGTTTCCTTCAAAAAACCCACCCTGAAACTTCAGAAAGTGTCAAGTTGGGAAAAAAAAAAATCAAGTGACCACTGTTCTAACAGGGCTACTGAGCATCACAGAAAACAAGTTACCTCTAAAACCTTGTTAGCTTTTGCTGGATTTATGCCCCTTGAGTACAAAAATATGGTTTTTTTCCCAAGACTCTGAAAGGTGGTTGGGAAGCTGAAAACTTACAGACCTTAACCATGTTGTTCTGAATGTTCCTGATAATGAAATGTATGCTGAACTTCTGTTTTCCTGCAGTATCCACTTGTGCCACTCCTGACAGGAGTGTCCTGCAGCGGGACAGGAGTGTGTTTGCACAGCCTGGACATGTACAGAGCAGCTGGGCTCAAAGCTGATGTTGCAAATGAGGGGCACAGCAGTGAGCTGTGCTGATTAAGCCCAGCATCGCTGTATCTGGCTGTGCATAAACAACCATTTGTTGTTCCTTGCTGTACACACGGCTGGGTGCAGGAAGAAGCCCTAGGGCTGACCTGAGAGGGCTGTGTTCTGCTCAAATGTAGTCAGGTTTTAATGGATATGTAGTCAGGTTTTAATGGATCTGGTCAGAGCTGCCTTTTAGCAGGATCTCCCTTGCTTCTGTGGCAGATTAATCTTGCAGCTCTAGGCAGAGAGCTGGAGTTGTTCTCAACCAGCACTCTTGTTTTAGTGCTTCCCAGCCAGAGTCGATCTCTCCTGCCGAGTCATCTTTTTCCCACCAGCTCTCCTGGGAGCCAGGCCGGCCACTGGGGCACTGGTGCAAAGGGAGGACTCCTTTCAGTCACGTCATCAGCTGAAGAAGAGGAGCTATTCCTGGAGGGTTTTTTCTGGACGGTGACTCTGCCAGACTGCCTCCCTTGCCAACACAGACAGCAGTTTATCTTTCGGTGGAGTAAAAAGCCGCGTGCAGCAAATGTGAACGGTGTGGCCTGTTCCTCTGCTTTCCTCAGCCCCTTCCCATATCCTTGTCTTTTGTAAGGCTAAGGGTGAACTACAAGCATGTCACTTGAAGGTGACATTTATGTTCCCTTTAGGAAGCAGGGAACACGAAGGGTGCAGAGGTATGGACTTCAAAGGATAGTAATTTTGTAGAGGATTCGGAGGATGTTCTTGGAAGATGGGAAGGTGTGAAAACAGTGACATTTTTGGTAGGTAATATAAATCATGGAGGGTGTACCAAGGACTCATTTCAATTTTTTTTTAAACCTTTTTGCTAACAAATGAATGCTTTTTCTTCATTGTTTTCAATTACATTTTCATATTGGTCTGAAACAGCTGGATTTTTAAAGAGCTTTTGTGCAGACAGTTTTATAGAAATAACAATTTAGTGTTTTAAAGAAATAACAATTGAGAGGAGTGGGAGAGATGTCACTGGACACTAAAATTTAGGAATTTCATTAGATTAGCAGAGCTTTGGAGAAAGCCTGCTTTGAAAATAACTTGGACCAGACTGGACTCCTGCTTGCTTGTTTGCTTGCTCTCCCGTGCTCTGGCACTTGAACTAACTGGTGCCAATGAAGAACCTAGTGACCTTGTCACTCAGCATGCTTTACCCTGTTCCCACAGCAGATTAGCTGGCACAGCCATTCATTACTTGCTGCTTTCCCAGGAAACCCTTTAGGAACCGACTCCCAATCCTCCCCCTCCTCCAGGATGGAGGCCAAGAAAAAATTTCTGGGCTATCCCATGGGGCCAGAGTCCTTTGGAACAAGTTAAAGCAGCTGACAAGCGGGCGTGGCAGTGCTTGCAAAGGACACTGCTGTTTAATGAAGAGCAGCCACAGCAGCAAATTCAGGGCCCCAGGGAGCATGGGCTGTCCCTTGCAATGGGAAATGAACTTTTGTGCTTGTCTGTTGGATGAGATGCTGAGAACCTGAAACTCTGAGAAGCTTTCGGTTTGGTCCACACTTTTCTCTTGTCCCTGCAAGTTTAAAGAACAGTTCTGGAATATGTTTCCTCCTTAACAGATTTTAACTAACTTTCTTTAAAACGTTATTTGACCTCTAAGTTGCAGAAAGGAACAGAAAAGCTATAGTGCAAAACCCAGTATATTCTCCACAGATAGGCCAACAAGGCTTGTATTTCTATGCCAGTGCAAAAAAGAAAAGGAGTAAAATGAAGTCAGCTGAGAGCAGTCTGCTTCTCTTTTGGACAAGAGGAGTATCAGTTATGAAAATAAGTAAGAAAATTCTGCAAATTCCATCTAGACAGTTTACCTAAGGTTTGGTGTTCCTAAACAGAGGCGACTGTAATTTGTAAGAATATTAAAAATTCACTATCATCTTTGATGAATTACATCAGTAGTTAATTATTCTCACCACTTTAAAATGTCTAATTTCTAAGCATAATTTACCTGTCTTTGACTTCAACCATTGAGTCTTGGTCAGTTTGTGAGCACTAGGTGAAGTATTCACGTTTCCTGCATGCATAGACGATTTTCTTTGAAAAGCACTAAATGTGTGGGTTTAGTTTTTGTGTGCCCTTCACGGGTTTTCTCTTAGCACTCTTCAGTTTTCCATAACTTGATTGGGAATGGGAATTCCTGAACTGATCAAAGTCTTTTGTAGCAACCAACCCAGTAGGTAATACAGACATAATACACCTTATCCATGTAATATCCATGTTGATGTCTCTGAGGATGATAATTTCTTCAGCCACACAGTCACTCAGGCCTTGTAAGCATGATGTTGTGTCCGCCATCTGGCACACAGTTCCCAGATTTTACTCTTACATGGTTGTACTGAAAGTTTTAATGCTGGCTTGCACACAATATACAAAAACAACTACCAGTATAATTTTACATTTACTTACAAATCATTGAAACATCGTTAAGTGAAACAGGGCCGAGTACCAGCTTTGCAAAGTCACTGTTACTACTTTTAAACCTTTCTGAGGATTCCCTTTTCACTAAATTATGTTTTTGACATATTAGTTGGTCTTTCTTCCTGTTTATGCCCTTTTGGTGGGGGCCTTTTTAATTGTCTGTCTGCTTTGATTGGACATGAAGGGCTACAGTTTCCAAGTACAGTTTCTATTTACATGTGACTTGCTTATTTCATGTGTGCACACAGATCTTCTGGCCTGTGGGAGATTTTCCAGGGTATCTATCATTTGTAATGGCAGATGTTCATATGCATGGATACTTTAAAAAGGAAAATGTGTGTATTAATATATGTATGTGTACATAAATAATGGCATTTTTAATTTTGTATTAGTGGTATTTTGAAAAGTACAATCTTTAATTTTCAGTCTGGCAATTTTCAGTCTTTCCTTTGCCTTTCATGTTTCTGCCAGAGGGAAAATATTGCACAACTTAGTAAACATTGTGGGAATAAATGGATGGTATTGAGCAGCATTGTAAAAGCCCTCTGATATTGTCAAAGCAGGCAAGATCGCCTTTTTTTTCTTTTTTTTTTTTTTTTTAATAATATCTGATTTGTGTATGACTGTGCAGTGAAGCAAGGGATAACGGCTTTTCAGGAGGCAGACACAACCACATCCTCATAAAATCCATTATTTAGATCACACATCTTGTATCCTCTGGTGCTGCTCACAGATCCTCTTCTCTTCTTGCTTTATATGCTGAGAAAATTACTTGGTGTGCAGCAAAGTATGAAAAGGAAAGAAAGAGGAAAAAGCGCTTGTGTAATGATGATTGACAGGAGACTTCCTTTCCTAACATGCGGTTATTCTTTAAACTTCGCTGAAGAAAAGTGATTATTCATATTTAGTTCCAGCCAGTGTTGGTTTTCTTCCCTTTGTTGAAATTCCGTAAGAAATTTGCAAATCAAATAGTTTGAACCCAGGTGTTGCCTTGGTGCAGATGCTGAAGTGTGGCAATATGTGTTGGTATTTCAAGGGACTTTATCATTTTTATTGTTATTTTCTGTCTGTTTTCCCAAAGTATTTACAATAGACTGGGGAGCATACAGTCAGTGGAGAGGATGCTGTGCCTGTCCTGAGAGAGGGTTTTTCCTCATCCTCTGTTTCTATGGTTGATGGTACCATAAAGGGCTTCTGTGGTGCATTGTTGCCAACAGATGAGTTCGGCCTTTCTGAGAAATAAGAATGCAAGAACTATATGAAACTTGCAGAAGAGGTTTTGTCTTCCATGTTTAACATGGGAGAATAAATTCAACAAGTACAAGCAAATCCAAAACAAAATGTTGTATAATCCCAGGTTTTATGTGTGATAGCCCATTTTGAGTTATGCAAGTTAAAAAAAGTCCTAAGAGGGCAGGGGGAGGGTAGGAATTCTTGTCTCTGTCAAGTAGCAAGTTGGTTTTAGCGTAAACATCTGTGTGAAGGAAGTGGAATTGTTTGGAGATAAGACTGCAGTTTTCTGGCAGCTTTTGTCTGCCTGCTTTGTGCCACAAATAAATCACTTGTGGTGCATACCCATAAACAGGGGAGGTGAAGAATTAAGATTTGTGTTCTTGTTTAGCAGTTGAGAGATTCAAAAGGCCCATTGAGACAACGTGAACTGAATTAAGGTGACCTGCATCCTGTACTATCACTCTTAACCAATGGTCGGCCACAGTCCCTGAACAGAGTTTTTAAAATTTCACTCTGACATTTCTCCAATGTTAAAATCTTTTGTTGCAGTGTCTGCAGCTGCTCTCGAAATAGTTAAAACTTCGGGAAACCAGCAGTGCTAGCGACAACCAATGAGCATTTTTTCAACTTTGGTCGCCTTTCTTTCTACAGTTGTTGAAGTTGCATGACAGCGGGTGCAGGGAAACATGAGCTCCTGTTCCTCTTCTTAGTTGTGATGGTTTTGGCACTATTAAAAGAGACATATGAGGATGCAAAGGAGAAAACTGGTACCCACTGAGGGGACTGCAAAAGAAGGGAAGGTGGATCTGAATGTGTTGATGGCACAGGGAGCCCTGCAACTTTACTGTTGCCATCTGGTTGATTTTAGCACGATGCCACGAGCTAACCTTCTTCACTGATGCTAATCCATAAATTAATCTTTCTGATTATTACAGCATCTCTTTTTGTGAGTGAATTCTTTGTCAAGGAGCTTAGTACTTTTAAGCTTATTTATACAAGCAAGTCCCATGGAAGTTATAACAGAATAGCTAGTGTATAAGTTCATAGTGCAGCAGCTATTTGAGTTATCCCACTTCTGTTTATTCAGCAAGCTGCTCTGGAGAACCCTGACTCCTTGCCCACATAGATGGGTCCTTAGTTAAATGTGGAAAATTAATTTTTTTTAATGGCATCCTGATGGTAACACTCAGTTTATAGAAGTGTAATAAACTACGAATAATTGTGTGTGTATAAAAAAGGACTGGCCAGGAAAAGGCAATTTGATTTATTGTTGAATTGTGAAACAGCTTTTGTTTTATACTGAAGTAGTTTTACGTATCAGAGTAAAATCTTTCTCTCATAGTTTTAGTTGCTTATGAGTACATATGGCGCATTTAATTTAACAGGAAGTCATCAAGATACTTATTTAATTGCCACAGATAAAAGCAGCCCAGATCCATGATGGCAGAGTGCTTTATCAGCATTGCTGACTTTCCTAAAAAGGGGCCCTGTGCTGTGCCTGGCGTGACTGTCACAGCAGAACAGGCTTGTGCTGAGGCAATGGGCAGGAGCATTACTAATGCGCTTCTTGCAGTCAGCCAGCTGACAGGAGCAGATATTAAACAGTTCAGGGTACTGAAGCGAAGCCACGTCTCAATTGAGCCCCATGTCTCTGCTCCATGCCACTGCTTTCTGAGGCTGCAGCTGCCGACTGCTCTTGATTTCGACAGAAAACACACCTGCCTCCTGCTGACAAAGGTCAGGATCTGTTGGGCATCCCTGTGAAATGTCTGCTACCCTCTGCTAACCTGAGAGTGTCGGCTGCTTCTCCAGAAAGCTGATGTGGCTCATATCTAGTTTGCATGACCTACATCTCTAAGGAAGTCTTAAACATACAGGTACTAAGCTCCTGCTACAGCTTTCTTCCAAGCCAGCAGTAGCCCTCGCTAGGGTAGAACCAGGTGGTACTTTTACTATTGACTTGAATTTTTGAAGATTGATATGTGCCATTATGTTTGTACCACCTACGGTGTTGAAAGGATCCCTTCTCTTAGGCCCCTTTATCAGATTAGGATCATGCCCTTCCCCATCACACAAAGTGTGCAGTGTGATAACATTGTTCACAGGCAGGGCAGCAGCAGAAGTGCTTCTATCCAGTGTTGAGGGAAATGGAAAGCAGTTCTTCAAGCCTTCTGGGCAGAGGAGCTGCGAAGGTGAAAAGTAAACCCCTGGGCACGCTCCTTCAGTAGCCATTAAACGTTTCAGTGCAAGACCTTCGTGATTTTGTGCTGTTCATTTTCCAAGGCTGCTATGTCCTGGCGAGTGACACGCCCCTTGTGTGGGGTTTTTTTGCTACCACTCTTCCAGCCCCAAACTTCTACCCGATAAAATGGTGTGATTTGTTGTTTCAGAGCAGTATTTGGTCAGCAGCCACAGATGTAGAAGCAGGAGTGCTTGAGGATAGCCCACTGGGAACATGAGTTCGGCTCTGCAGTTGTCTCTTCAGTTCATATATTAAGTAGAGTTCTCTTTGCAGTGGGTCAGAATTGGGTGCTTTTCAAACCGCAGTAGGATCCACCGCAACACGAAGGGATCGAGTTAAGAGGTTGTGTCAGCCCTACACTAGACACGGTGAAGGTGTGAGGGCAGAGCACAGCAGCCCCGCGAAGGTGTCGTGCAGCCGTGCGGGGGTCTGGGTGTACGGCGAACGCCCTGCCCGGGGCACCGCGCCTGCCCCTCCCGGAGCGGAGCCGGCGCCGCTGCGGCCGTGGGGAGGGGGCTCGGGAGAGACTACATTGCATCCTGAGCAAGTTTAGGGAGAAGGGCGGTGGGTTATAGTTACTGAAAGGGATACAGAAGACCTTGGGGGGTCTTTCTGTTGAAAGGTGTCCTGTAGCCATTAGACCTCAGCTTGTAGCATCTCTTGCAGGCCCAGAACCAACATCAGAAGCCGCTTGTGGTTAGCCCGTCCCAGCCGNGGCGCTGCGGGCGCGGCGAGAGGCGCGGCGGGCGGCCGAGCGGGCAGCGGCTCCATGGCCAGCATGGCGTGCGAGGTGATGCCCCTGCAGAGGTACGTGTCCAGTCGGGGCAGGCCCAGGACCCAGAGCGGGGCTTCTGCCGGGCTGCCCGGCACGGGGGAGCTGGGACTCCGGTCCCGCTCGGGAGCGGGGATACCCGCCCGGGAGTGGGATTCCCGCCCCGGCGCCGGGGTAGTGCAACAAGTCGGGTTATTAGCGGGTCTCCGAGGGTGGGGGTCTCTGACTCCCTCGGGCGGAGAGGGGGGCTCGATGTAGTGCCCCGAAATCTACACAGCGCTCTCCGTGCGGGGTGGGAGCAGCTCTGAGGTGTACACGGACCCCGGCCAGCCCTGGGGTTCCGCCGGCTCCGTGCGCCCGGGCAAACCCGAGCCCTCCGCCGGCTGCCAGCTGTACTGCGGTACGGGAGCGCGGCCGGGCTGCCCCTGCGCACAGCCCACCTCCGGCTGTCAGCTCACACACCCAGCCTGCCGCAGCATGGGCGACGGGTTTAGTTTTCGGAGGAAAAGGGCTGGGTGTTTCCAGGGTGCCGACGCACACCTCCCTTCAGCAGCGGCTGTGAGCAAGTACCTGTGCTGGCATGTGCTCCCGCCACACCATGGCAGGGACAGCTGCAGTGAAGCTTCCGAAATGGCAGGGCACAGACCCACTGCGGGGAGGAGTGTAAACAGCCCTTTCACTGGGTCATCAAATCTTTTTTTTTTTATTTTTACTACTCATTCAGTTCTCAAAATTAAGCGGTCCGTATCTCCCCTAGTAGTATTTGAATGGCCTGAATATCAATCTTTCTGTAATCTACAAAACAGTAAATAAAAAAATTTACCATGACGTTTCAGCACTGTGGTGGTGCTGTTTCAGCAGAAGCTGCAGAGTTGCTGCTTACTTGAATACAATAAAATAGTAACTAAAATTGCTCCCCAAACTGCTATTGTCTTGGTAAGGTGCAGAGTCCTCTGCAGGTAGATGTGGAGGAAGTCTCTTTGGCACTAATGCAGTCGTGGGGTTCCATGTTGATGACTGCAGAGAAACAGAAATATGGTTTGAATGTCTTAAAGAAGTGGTCACGGTGCATCATTTCTATTTGAAGGACCAGTCTCACATAATATTTTTAACCTTTCTATGTTCCCAAGGATCTGACTGTCCTAGCGGCGGTCGGAACAAGTGGTTGTTATTATGCTCTTGACTCTTCACCCCAGGAGAAGATAGGTTTCACAGGCTGGCTCTAATTAGACTCTTTGTTGTTGCAAGGACTAAGTCTTGATCAGTTAGAGATGCAGTCAGCACTTCAAAAGTGAGGAATTTCCTTCAAACTCTGTTAAGCCATAAGCATGGTACAGAATTGTTTTGAATTTTTCAGTTAAAATAATTAACGAAATTCTGGCTCCTTTTCCATCTCCTTGATCTATTTTTAGTCCGTGTATACTGTACTTTTTAGCACCCAGTTTTCTTTGGCACAGATTGCCAGATCTCTTTACAGTGGCATTCTCCAGGTTGCACCTTTGTTTTTCTGTTCTTCTCTGTATAATGTTGCCTTCTCCCTTAGGGCAGAGTTTTGCTGGCTTTGAGCATTTTTTGTCAGCTTCAGGAAAGGTGATACCTCTAGTATTGGTTAGTACCAGTGTGGATAGATAGCACTTTGTGGTTCCTGTGGGGTGGACAGGCTGATGTTGCTGTTCCAGCTGAGGGCATGGACAAATTGCAGTGCATGGTTCCTATTACTGGGTTTAGATCAGAGTAGGGGCACCCTTCAGGTGCTTTGATTTAGGACACTTGCCAAGCTGAAAGAATCTGTCTTTCCCTTTCAAGAAAGGGAATGAGCTACCTGCAGTAATCACACTTGGTTCTCTTCCTGGGTGAGTGAACTCCTTCCTACCCATCTCTTGCAGGTGCCCCGCTCTGTGCTCTCTTTGGGGCCACAAGGCTGGCCATGCTGTGCCTGCCATAGAAACCCTCCTGTGGTGAAGCAATACAAATGTGTAGCTGGCGTGTAAAACTTGGGAGAGGGAGAAGGGCTCTGTATCTAGCAAGATACGTGTGAGCTGTGAGTCTGTCTTCCGGAAAATCATATAATGTGCTTGCATAGAGCCATATGTACTATATGGTATCATTCTATATATAGACATCTGTGGAATGGCATGTGATGGGGTATGGTGGCCTGCTGTGAAGGAGTGACAATGGGGATTTCAGGGTTACGTTTCATTGCATGGGAAGAGTTGGAAGGCCAAACGTGTTGAACCCTCACTGCAGTAGGTACTATATTGCCCAAGTGCTGTAGAAGGCACCAGGGAATGTCACATGGATTGCATTACTGATTTTCCAATAGCTTATCCACCAGTAATTGTCTCTTCTATTGCTATTGGGCTACCATCTTTTCAGAACAGCATTAGCTTACTTTGGTATCCTAGCTTCCTAGTCAGAGAGTTACTAATGCTGTTAATGCACGTTTTAATTCAGGTATTCTGGCTCAGTCTATTGCAGATATAACAACAGCTGTGCAAAGCCAAAGGACTGCCTTTGCCAATCATATCTACCAGTTTCTGTAGGAGATAAGAAAGGCAGGTACACACTTGGGCCTTGTTTGTGATCGCTGGCCTCTCTTGCTTAACAAGTCAAGGTAGTGGAAGAGTGAAGCCATCACAAATATTTTTAGCAAGTGCATCTGATAGCAGTAGGGAATGTGGCTGATCTGTTTCTAACCTGTACAGCAACAGTTGTCTGCATGGGCAGTCTCACTTGCAGTTATCAGGATTGTTTGATTTACCTTACTGGTTGGTTTGCAACACCATTTGTATTCCGCCACACTTTTTTTTTTTTTTTTTTTTTTGGTGGCTGCTGTGTTCTCTTTATCACATTTGTGAACATTTGTGTGTGTAAAGTTGTATTGTAAATAAGTCTGATCTTTTGGACTTTGCAATCACTTTCTATCCAAGGTACTGGGAGTACTTGACAAGCCCTAATGAAGTATGTTCTGGAATATGGATGTGAAGTGAAGTATGCTCTCTGAGAGTGGAGAGAACTTGTATCTAATTTTTTCTTTGTTTGCTTTGGGTTTGGGTGGGTTTTTTTTCTGGTGGAAGAATGAAGAGAAATTCAAACCCATGGTTCTCATCTTCCTCAAGTCATAGCTTGTTAGAAAATGCTATGTGAATTTTTTGTCTTCCAAGCTCAGGTTTGACCCATGGCTGGGTACCCTGTCTTGTCACAGCCGTGACATGTTAAGTATAGGAGCCTGTGGAAGCTCTTCCTCAGTACCACTGAGTGTGGAAGGCTCTGACTAAAAGAAGAAACTGGTGTGGAAATTTTCTTTGGTCTCTGGGGTGTCCACCCGATTAAGCAAGAAAATATGAATATTTACCTAAAAACTGGCCTCTCAGATACCTTTATTTGAAGTGTGCAAGCTTTTAACAAACAATCCTGAAACTGAAATCGCTGGTTACCTAGTAACAGTTCTTCACCATTATAATGCAACAGGTATGTGCGTGTTATGCAACTTCACTGTTAAATTCTGAGAAGAGGTGAGACTTTGGCTGATACATTCATTCCGCCTCTTTCTGAGCCATTTTCTGGTTTTATCCTAGTGAGGACTATTGCCAAACCACAAGTAAAAGGAAAGACACTGCCCCATCTTTCATAATAAGACCCAACTAGCTTAAGAAGTGAAACAACAAAAGTGAGCTGTTTAACATTGATGTCATTTTCTAAAAGATAAACATACTTGCAGTCTAGGAGGATAGTAAGTAGAAAATAATTATACAAAATTATGCTGTCAAGGGCTCCAGGATATTCAGGTATGTTAATGTAAATGGAAAATCTGCTTCTTACTCACAGTGGTACTTAATCAGCAAGAAGTTCTGCTCATTTCAGCTTGCTGTGGAATAGCCTATACTTCCCTGATCTCTGATGTTGCTTTGAAGTAGGAGGAGGTGTGCAGAAAGGCTTCAGTGTACTTTTTTCTCCTGTTCAGGTAGCATGCTTCAATCTCA
Organism: Falcunculus frontatus; assembly: GCA_013398115.1. Classification (NCBI taxonomy): domain Eukaryota; kingdom Metazoa; phylum Chordata; class Aves; order Passeriformes; genus Falcunculus; species Falcunculus frontatus. Next base: position 67,104 of record VZRV01003485.1, read on the forward strand.
GTGCCCCCTCATGCACAGCCTGCACAGTTATGCTTATGGATAGATGCCTATTAGTGTAATTACTAGTGTAATTTAGTTAAGAGATCTTTAGGAAAAACACTGCTGAAGAAGCAGCTTTGGGGAAGATGGTGGGATCCTTTGGAGTTTAATATTTAAACCAATACAAATTCACCGCCACCCAAGTAATTGGAGATGTTTTGCATAGTATGATATTTTTGCAGAATATATGAATTCAGAATAAAGAAGCTGGGTTGTCAGCTTTGGATTTTGACACGTGGCTCGTTTGCTGAGTAGCTTACTTAAGTTTCAGTGGTATACATGGTTGGGTATAAGCACAACTATTGTGAAGACTGGAGATAAATATCTGAAACAACATGTTATGGTTTTGACTTATTAGAGTTACTCTTCAGGGAAAATGGAAATGTTGGCATGGAAATAACTCTCACAGGAAAATAGCTGTTAAGCATTTGTTTTTTAAACAGTGCATATATATGGCATTCCCTCCTCCCCCTCTGTTTAAGGATATAGAGCAAGGGTGGCATTGCTCAAGGATTGATGGTAGGTCCTAACTGTAATGATGACCATTGTATCACTGCAGTGTTACGATGTTAGATTAAATTTGTGGTTACTCTTCCATCAAGGATGGTATTATTCTTCCTTCTTTTGCATAATGTACCTCAATATTTATTTGAAGGAAGTTTATTTTGAAGGATTTATTTGAAGGCAAAAGCTTGTGTTGCCTGCTATTTCTCATTTGCAAAAACATTGCCTTTTACCCACTGCTGTGAAGCACAAGCTATGAGTAAATAGCTCTATTGAGAAAATAAGCATGCAATAAATTTCATGAGCTGTTTCAATCTTGCATTTTTTGCAACATTGAAATAACTTTTATGGGGAAATGACTCGGGCGGGTGAAGAAGTGCTGAAAAATTTGTGAAATAGATGAGACATTCAGGAAAAAGCACTGCTGTGGCCTCAAAATCAGTGTTTCCTTGAAGCTGTTTTTAGTGTTGTTGGTGTTGAATGGCATAATAAGTAAATAAACACTATTGTTAAAATCCTCTGTACTTGCCAAAATTGTATGTCTGTTAATCCAAAGAGGTATAGGTGTTCTGAATGATGAGAAGAAAACAAGAGAGAGATAAGTCTGAAGTTTTAAGAAGTCACCCAAGCTTAGCCTTCCTTCTCCTGTCTCCAGAACCTGCATTAACTTTTGATATCATTAGTAATTTGAAGCCACTGAATTTTTCAACGCCGTTTTGTTTGATTACATTAAAAATAAGAGCAGCTATTGCTTTACATTAAAAAAGTATTCTCACTAAAAACCAATTAAATTTCTTTTGAAGTCGAGAATTTCTGCGGTAGAATAGAAAGCAAGCCATTCTCTTATCTAACATTTGAGGTCAGAACAAACAGAGCCCATGGCAAGGCATTAGAAAAACATGACCTTGACTGAGCAGCAAGACCCTGCCAGTGTCTAGGCCCTTCATCTCTCCAGTGCAAAATGTTGACCAATGAGTCAAAGTACATTTTCATAATTGTAAAAAAAAAAAAAAAAACCCACCAAAAAACCCCCAAAGCCAAAATCCAAAGTATTTTTTTAAAATTTCATCAACTAAATGTCCCATTTATGTTTTGAAAAGAGATGGGGAGTAGGAAAGCAGCAGTAGCTTTGTAACGGAGGTTCCAGTGCCAGGAAGCTAAGACAGAAGAACTGCTGATAATTAAGTGCTAATAAAACAGGGAGGAAGGACCCTGAGCCACTCTCTGACCTGCAGTGGGAGCTCAGGCCAGTGAGGAGAAGGCTGAGACAGGGGTATTCCTTATGCACATAAATAAATTGGGAGCTTTCCGTCTTAATGGGTCTTCTACAACAGGCTCAGCAGCTCCCTTATTCTGCGTGAAGGGCAAGATAATTTAAAGGTTGGAGTTGATCTGAGAGGTCACCCTCAACGATTCTATGGTTCTATGAGATGTCAGAAAAAAAAAGACCATGATTGCCTGTTCAAGAATGTGAGGGGCGAATGGTTGCCTGTAACATTCCTGTTGCAAAAGTGGGAGGCAAAAAAGGATAACTCTCCTTCTGTAATGGAAATTTATCGTTTAACAGTTAGACTTCACCCAGGCTTTCCTATTTCCTTCTTCAGGGACAGAAAGGATGTGCCTGAAAATCCCAAGATGTGCTAAACTAACTGGTGGGCTAAACTGGTGTTCCTTCCAGTCTGACAAACTTTTTATTAGCTTGGTGGTGGTCACAAACAAGCATAATATTACTTCTTTACCTCTGAAATAAACAGAACAAGTTTGGTTTGCTGTATTTTTTTTTGGTTGGTTTTGTTTTGATATTTTTTAGTTTGGTTGGTATTTGTTTTGGTCTTTAGCAAGAAGGAAGTTGTCAGGTAATCTCCCAGATATTTCATGGAAGTGATTAATTTCTGTTTAATCCCTTGACTTAGGGGAGCTATTTATATGCCTGAGAAAAAAGAGACTGCTGTATTTTGCCCTCACCTGCTTGGCCAGGTAATCAGTGATAGTTGAATAAATAAGTGGGGTTTTTTAAAGTTATTTCATCCTTTTAGTGCCTTCTGGACATAAAGCACATGTAAAGCTGGACAAAAATTTGAGGATAAAAAAAAAAAACAACCAAACAAAAAAACCCCAGAACTTAATTTACTGCTAAGCCTGTTTGTCTAACGGATAAGTTCTTTGCTGGGCAAGGTAGAAATTTAGAAGACTTTTATGGTTTTCTCAAAAGTCTGGATTTCATACTAGTTAGCTGGGAGGTCTTCATCCCTGATTCAACTATTGCTCATTTGCTGCACATGTAAACTATGAACCACTATTGAGTAAGACAGGTTTTTCACAGCTACGATTATTATCAGCCATGTGAAATCTTGAAACTGGATGATCTAAATGAAAGTGATATTTGGTTTCTGACTTCCGTAAGAGCTTCGTTCTCTGCCATTCCCAGCTAATGGGCTTAAAATATTTGTTTTACCTCAGTTCCTTTGTATGGGTGGATAAATTTTTGTACAGTTAGAAAACTTGCTTGACCTTAACAAGCATCCAGTTGCACTTGCTATGGAAGAAAGGGAAGGAAATGCAAGAGGATTCAGAGTCCTGGCTGAATGCTACTTTTCCGTCTACTCTGTCAAAACAAATATTGGGAGCATAAATGTAAAATATTATTTGGACTTTTTCAGTATGATTGTGCTTCTTTGATTTGGAAGTTAATTACAAACTTTGAAATAAGGAGGGTCGTTTATGATGAAAAGAAAGCATGTTTGGTGTGGCTCTGGCAACTGCCACTTGTACATAAAGCAGCATTTGGTGTTGTCATTTGAAGTTGCACTGATGCACAGAAATCTTGATGGCACTGTAAACTTTCATTTATGTGAGAGAAGATTTTTCATGTTTTCTGTCTGCTGCTTGGACTTGTCTGCATTGAGGTTACAAATACAGCTATTAATGCAGTGAACTGGACATAGCAGAAAACTTCACCAGCAGCTTTGTGATTTTTCTTTACACTTAAAAAATATATATATTCTGTAAGTGCTAAATAAAGTGATAGCATGCATGCAGGCTGGGAGACTGCATGCCATCAGGGGAGGGAGCCTTACCTGGCAGAGGTTCTTACCCATGCCTTTGTTGCGCATTGTCTTCAGGGAAAGGAAGTAATGGGCATTTCCATGTTTCCATCAACTTTTTCTAGGCAGTCTCAAAGCCACAGCAGTTTCTCACAAAGACTCTTCAGGTGCTGTTAGCCTCAGTTCACAGGCAGGCACTCTCCACCCACTGTGCACAGTTCTGGGAACTGCAGCTTGTTCAGGCTACTGAAGACAGGCTTGTGGAAGTAGCAGCAAAGTTCCCAGTAGCAGCTGTGCTCCCATTCTTCTTGGGGAGCTGCTGAAAGCTGTCTGAAGGCTGAAACTGTTGCCTTACAGAGGTGATGAAGTTTTGGCAGATCACACCGATTTCAGAGGCAGTTTCTCTTCCTTCCGGTCTGTGGTATTTGGTATTAGCCTCAAATCAGTATTTTGGGTTTCCCGCATGATGTGCTTTAAGGTCTTTATTGTAGATGTCTGTTTATGAATCTTACCATATTCTAGTTGGGGGATCGAATCCCTGTGATTTTTTTCTCTGGAGCACTGGCTTGCTTATCTGTCTGCCTTTTTGACTCCCTTTTATCCTGCCTCCTCCCTCATGCTCTGGCCCCCCAGTGATTTTGACGTTCATATTTGTGGATCAGTTATAACATTGGCTGGATTGGAAATAAGCCATGGTTAAATGTGCTTCTGGCTCTGTGCAATGTGAGGGCAGGGTGCTTACCCGGCTGCAGGCCAGTTTCAGCTCATCTTGTTGAGGGAGCTTCATGCTGGCTCCAATGGAAGCTGCAGAAGGTACCTGAGTACTTGATTTCCTAGCTGCAAATCCTAGAGATGTTCCTTTCCCCTTTATCGACTGCTTAGAGCAGCTTTTATAAGCCAATAAATAAAATCCTTCAAAATTTGAGAGATAATGTGTGATTCTGTGTCACAGCTCATTCTTACCCTTCTGCCAGCACAGGCACAATGAGCTGAATCAGGGCTGGTCGATCACTTACTAGGTAGCTGTATTGGGGCCAGGCCAGCGCACAACTAAAACGCAACTAAACGTCTTGTCGGGGACCTCCATGCCAGACAGTGGCAATCCCTGGTCTCAAGCCTACAGAAATTTCATTCAAAATAAATTTTAATAAACTTTCCACAGGAGTGATAAAACTGGGGAATAGGTAGCCTCTTGCATACACCTATGGCCGTGGCCATTTCTTTGGTTACTCAAGATGTCGTTTGCATTTTTTCTCAAATTTGGCTTTAATAGGCAGACTGTTTAATTCTGGAACAGCAGACAGCAAAGGACTCTCTTGGTTTTCCTGGCAAAATGCTTTATTGTTGCTATGGGAATAGCCCTAGCACTATTGCAGAGTCAGAATGACTCCTGGCTGTCTAGCAGGAGATCTGTTAACGCCACATTTGTGGACATTGAGAAATGAGTTGGATTGCCAGGATTTAAGGAAAATAACTTAAAGCTTTCTTCCATGCATCAACCAGGGGACAAAATAGACTTACGTGTTACCTCTGTAATGGGTGCAATTTCACTTTTGTTATCTCTGCCTTTTAAGAATGAGTATCTTGAGCTGCAAATACAAGACAGAGCTGCATACTAACTTATAAAATATGTTTTGTTTTTAGCTCCCAAGAAGATGAGCGGCCTATGTCACCCTTCTACGTGAGGTATTTACTCAGTTGTTTTCATTTATTTTTCTGTGTGGGATTGACTTGTTATTGGAATTAAATGTGGGAAGGGGTTCAGAAGTGCTGAACAGACTGCAGTCAAAGTGAGGATTAATTTTACATTTGTAATTATTGCACAGTTAGTGGGATGAGTCTTTGTAGATACCATCTCTGTTGTGATTCTTTTGTATTTAGAGAGGAGGCCCGGGGTTTAAGGTCTTTATTACAAGATGGACATGGGTTTCCTCTTTTCTTTGGTTTGTTACATAGCTTAGATGCCTGAGTAGCTTATCTGCAGGCACGGGAGAGATTTTTGCTACAGGATTTGAGGAACCGGCAGCATGTGCTGCTCAGAAAGAAACCAGGAACCAGATGGTGAGTCAGCAGCCCATCCAGCAGCTGTTTCCCTGCTGCAGCCTAGAAAAGCAGGGGAGTGCCTGGGTACCCAGCAAGCCTCACTGGAGGGAATGGTGCTCATGCTGCATTTGAACAAATTGTTTCTTGTTTTGCCAACTGGAGGGCAAAGTCACTGCTTGTAAAAAGGGTCTAGTTCTGTTGAGATCAGTGAAAGTTTGCTCTGCTTGCTTCAATAGCAGGCTCAGTTCCAGTGCTTTCATTTATACTTAGTGGAAGAACAGGAGCCAGAGCAATTAACAATGAAGGGCTGCAGAGAAGGATGGGCCAGATATTATAACTGGGTTCTTTGATCTCTATAGAGTTTAAACAAATAAAAAGAAATCCCAGTGGTGCTTTATGTGAGAACGGTGATAATTGGAATTCTTACAGTGATGTCTGAAATTTGTTAATCTCTGGCATATATTCCTGTTTATCTTTGTAGCTTGGGTTTTTGCTTAAAGAATTTTTCTAGCATGAAGCATAGAAAGAGAGCAGTTAATGCACACTGTGCAGAAATGTGTGTCAGGGAGTTGTTCATGGACCAGCTTGGTTGCATAATCCTGTCTGCCTTCCTGTTGATGTGCTGTCATTCCCTGCGATCTATTTGTGCGGATGTTGCCTGGTCTGTGCCTCAAAAGCTCCAAATTGTCCAAGGAGATTCTGCCTTTTCCTTCAGGAGATTACTTTGCAGCTGCACACATACGTTCCCCCGTCTCAAATTTTCCCTAGTTTAATTCTTCATCCTGTCTTTCCGTTAAAAATTGTCTGCCCCTTTGTTTTTCTTTCTGGCTAAATGTGACCTTCAAATGATTTTAGGCTTTCATTACATTTTCATCTGTCTTACTGCTGAAAACTGTCCTTCCAAGCCCTTTCCTGGATTACAGAAAAATGATCCATGAAGGAGTTTCTCTTTGGCTGACCATGTCAAGGTCACCAAGGAGATGGGGAACAAGGAATGGATCTGAGAAAACTGATACTGAAGGACATTTCTGAGAGGAAGGGAGCAAGTTTGAACATCTTAAATAGAGATGTAGGCTTATTAGGGGGGAGAACAGAGAATGAGTGTGTCCACTGAAATGAAGGGATGGATTTCCATGGGAATCTGTCTTACAAATAGGAAGGGAACAGTGAGGAATAAAAGCATAGCTGGGAAGTGAAGAAGTGGTTGGTGGGAGTAAAGGGAGCAGCACACCTTGTCATACAGGCTTCATGCCAAGCTCGTGTCTTTTGTATCATTGCTGGGATACAGTTACTTGTAAATAAAGGGAACAGCTTGTAAATCTTGCTTCTGTTTATGACACGTCAGAAATGTGTCCTCCTGAGGTCGGTTGCCAAGTGCAGTTAATTTGGCAGGAGAGCTGGTGCTGGCTGGGCAATTCCTGGTGCTTCAACAACTGAGAACTTGAGTGGGTGGCCGGTTTTTTCTGCATAACTTTGAATGTTCTAATTGTTGCCCCAGAGGCTGTGCATGACATATGTAGGAATTGCATTTCACACCATGGGCCAGGAAGGAGTGACTGTCTAGCTGTCTCATGGTCAAATCTATTTCTATTGCTACCAGCCACACTTACATAGTTTGAAATAGTGTTCAAGTAATCCTTCAAGTGAATCATGAATGTTTGGGTACAGAGCGGTCGCTGCTGTGTTTATGCAGTAGTTCCGTATAGATAATTATACAACAAGTTAAGTAAGTGGGAACAAGAGCTCTTTAGCTTCCAAACACTGCATAATACTTGGCTTTTGCCAGACAGAAGGAACATTGTGTCCCTCTGTTGTGGTTTAACCCCAGCCAGCAACCAGCTGCTTTGCTCACCAGCGGGATTTGGTAGAGAACTGGAATGGTAAGAGCCGGAAAACTCATGGGTCGAGATAAAGACAGGTTGATAGGAAAGATCCTTGCACACAAGCAAAGCAGAACAAGGAATTAATTCAGTGCTTCCCATGGGCAGGCAGGTTCAACCATCTCCAGAGAGCAGGGCCCTGTCTCGTGTAATGGTGACTTGGGAAGACAGATGCCATCATTCTCAATGTCCCTCCTTCCTCCATCTTCCCCCCACTTTATACACTGAGCATGATGCCATATGGTCTGGAATAGCCCTTTGGTCAGTTTGGGTCACCTGGCCTGGCTGTGTCTCCTCCAAACCTCCCATGCACCCCTAAATTACCTGCCAGTACAAAAAGCAGAAAAGACCTTGGCTCTGTTTAAGCCCTGCTCAGCAGTAACACAAATATCTCTGTATTATCAATCCTGTGTTCAGCACAAATCCAAAACACAGCTCCATAGCAGCCCCTGGGAAGAAAATTAACTCTATCCCAGCCAAAACCAGCACACCCTCCGTAAATCAGTTTTAGTAGGTTCAAATCAGAGACTTGATTATTCAGTGCTGTACCATGTCAGCTAACAATGGAGATGTTTCTCTGGTTGTTATTTTTAACAATAAGACAAATGCTGAAGGTCTTAACTTTTAAGTTAGAGCTGTCAGAATGCCACCAATAAATACACTGTTTCTTAAAATGACACTGATTTAGGGTTGGGGATTTGTTGGGTTTTTTTTTTTCTTTACATATTGGGAAAGTCAAGACTTTATCGCCACTGCTACTTTGTAAGGGCTTAAACAGTCTTTAACAGTATGAGAGTAAGCAGTAAATGAGACAAAATGTGACATGGGTTTGTAAGGAGTGCACCAGTAACACCAGTACAACCACGTTATTTTTTAAAAGACTTCCCATAGAGAGGAAGGAGTATACCTAATCTGTCTGATGTCAGCAAAACATTTTATATCATATCATCTATGTGGAAAAAGTGGACATGAGTATTAGAACTTAAAGATGGGTAGGGAGGGGGTGAGACCTATAGGTACTGATGGTAGGAGAGGAAGAAGGTTGCTGCTGGAGCTCCTTAAGTTTCATTAACTTCTTTTCCTTAATAGCCACTAGCATAATAAAATCAAATAATGTTCATTAATTGAGCTTATAGCAGGGATGAGAGGGTTGCAGGTGTCCTCTGGAAGAAAATATATGACACTGAGATATTATATAGAGTGAGATGTATAGATATATATATATAAAAAATATATCACTGTCTTATATATAGGTAAGATATTTTTATATCTTTATAAAGATAAGCATCAAATTTAAGATATATACTATCAAAAATAATAACGTAAGTAATAAAGTATTATACCTCAGGTCTAATAATAAAAATCTTTTCCATGAAAGGGGAGTTCCTCACATTTGGAAATGCCGGGGAAAAAAAAAGACATGAGCATACTTGTTCGTGGAGGGATGAAAGGGAGGCATGGGATGAAAATACTCCAGTTGAAGTAATCAAGTGACAGTGGATATATAAAGGGAGTATTTTCAGTCTACTTATAAGGAGTATGGATAGCCTTGTAAAAGAGACAGGTGAGGCCTTATACAGTTTCAAGTCACTCGTGTTCCAATGGCTTTAGGTTTGTGAAGATGATTAAAGAGATGGAAAGACTGTTATAAGATGGAGAAAAGAGCATGGAGGTCCTAGTTACCATAAGAAATGAACCAGGGTACACATATTCCCCCTGAGTTTTAGACAGAGGGGGAAGGATGTGTTTGTTAAATAACAATACTGATGTGAGAGAGAATGTGTACAAATAGTTTATGAATATATTTGGGCAGAAAATTATTAATTTTGTAGCTGGAGCCCTCTTTTATTGGGCATAACAAGGATGAGGTCATCTTAACCAGTTTGAGAGACCTGGGGTTTGAATCCATTCACCTACTGCTGACCAGGGTTATCCTCTCCCTCTCTGTAGTCCTTGATTAGATAATTTGTTGGCTCAGCTGTGCTCAGTACCAGGCAAGAAGATTTCTATAGTGTTGAAAGAAGAGGAAAGCCTTACATGATTGATTGTTCCAGGGAGTCATGCCTGAAGGGCGTTTACGTTCCAAAACCTTTTGTAAAAAACTCCGGTGGTAAAGAGAGTTGAGACTGTTAAAAAGTGCATAGTACTGCTCCTTGCATAATTCTGTAGTGAGACTGTGACTGTCAGCTATGTTGAGTAATCAGCACTGAGAAACACTTGGCAGTTTCAGGTAATGAAGCAGCATCTGGCAGTGGCAATTGCCTGTAAGCACAATTCCACTCCACGTGTGCAGCGAGTTTTCAGAAGACAGGGAATCTTTGGGCGTGCTTTGTGCTGGCGTACGTGCCTTAGATGTGACGTTAGTCATGAGATGCTTTCAGAGGAGCTCCCTGATGGATATGTTCTGAGATAAGCCAGAGTGATATTACAGAGGAGAAAAGCAAAAGCTTTCGAGTGTGGAGCCTCCTTGTTAACAGGCAGAGCATTAGACTGAAATTGCGATGAGACCTGATATCACAAGCAGTGCCAAAGATTGCATTAAATACCCACGAGTGCAGGGCAAGGCGCTGGACAGTTTTGCCTGATTCTTTTCCTAGAAGTACTCCTGTGGGCATTATTCAGTGCAGCTGATTGTTTTTCCTTTTAACAGTTTTTGAGACAACTCTTTTTAAATAATGTAGGTCAGGTATTCTTGGCCTGAAGTTTATTGGGTAAGATGTTTTATGCTGTTTGTTCTCAGGTCAGTTTCCTGAAGAAACTGGAAAACTTTGCTCTGGATTTCACACCGGCTCAGAAATTTGCTTGGCCACCTTCCCATTGGACACTTCTTCCTCCATGGGATGTGCCATAAGAGGTCCTAAGATCCACAGGAGTGCTGGGCCCCATCACAAATCATGATTATGTTATGTGATGCACGCTCATGTCCATCACACCAGCACTGGCTGAAAGGAAACACCAGGCCACTGGGTGCTCCTGCTCTGGGTGCCTGGCTGCCGTGCAGGTCTGGGGCTCCCTGAGGATTATTTCCCTCCTTTGCAGAGGAGCCTGCACAGACAAAGCCATGCAAATTCACCAAGCTGAATCATGTGGCCTCTATGAATCCCCTACAGGGTTGTCTCTGCTCCAAGCAGTAGGTGTCAGTGTGCATCCATCATAAAGGATGTGCAAGTGGAAAACATTAGAAATCCTGAAGAAAGTTGCTTTTAGTGGGGTTAGTTTTCTGCGTAGCAACAAGGTAGTGTGAAAAATAATTTACCCCGTTTAAAGGAAGGATAATTTGATCTGAGCTTGTGAAAGTGTGAAGGTGCTGAGAAAATAATGAAAGTGTGTCCTCTGTGTGATGGGACATTCCAGTAAGAGCACACCCCTTTTATTTTTAAACTCATTATTTTCACATTTTCTATGCCATCACAACCCTTCTCTTTGGTGAAAGTGTGTCAAATAAAGTAGTTGTCTTAAAATGGATCCCACGTGAGTCTGCAGTATTGCATGTCACAGTGTGGAGAGTGGATAGCATTTAGACCATATAAATACCTATGAATAGGAACTTTCTAGGTCATGGATTGAAATAATATATTCAGGAGGACTTCAGGAATTTCCCATCTGTTATGTCAAAGCCATTTAAATATCCTCAACTTTGCAGGAATAGCAAGATGGTAAAAAGTTTTTGCATCTATTGAGGCTTTCTTACTGTTGTGCTTGGCTTTTAAAAAGCCGAAAACAGGAATAAAACCCACCTTTGCTTCCTGAATAAAGCGGATGGACTGTAAATACATCTCAGCAACAAGTGTCTTTAGTACCGGATTGCAAGTGTAGTTTATGAATTAGGCCATTAAATATTGTCAGGAATTAATTAAATGACTTCATAAATGAAAACCCAGTCTGGGAAAATACTATGCCAGTTTGCTCAGTTTCATGTTTTTCTTTTCTCTTTTTACCTGGACGCTAAGATATTTTGCTCAGTAGTGGCTTGAATGAAAGAAATTAGGAGAAGGGGCTTTGATATCCAACTCGATTATTTGTCTGCTATCACAAGGTGCCCAATACAGACCAAACAAGGGGCAGGCATTGCATGAGATAATTCTCACTCCAGCGCACATCTTTTAAACTTAGAGAGTACTAGTTAGGGGGGCAGGTGAGATTTAATGGTGATGGAAAATACCACCTTCTCGTCTTTGAGGCTGAAACAGAAGAAAGGAGGCCATGCAGTAAGAGTTTACCTTATGTGTGAAGTAAGACACTATCCAGAGCTGATGGAGCACCTCTGAAAGTGAGCAAAAGACTTGGGTAAACAAGTTAGACAAAACTGGGAAGTGCTAGAGGTCAGACTTCCCCAAAAGGAAAGGCATGAGGGTCATAAGAAACAAGTTCAAAAGTTCATAGCGCTTAAAACAGTTGTGTGCCTTGATGCAGGTTTTCTGGCTGGCTTTCTGAAAGTAAAAGTCCCCCAGCACTGGGAAACTGTCCTGCTGCCTTCTGTCACCCGAGGAGAACCTGTAATTTCTATCAAAAGTCAGTATTTCTCAGCATGCTCTGCAACAGCAGCTGCATAATCTAATAAAGATAATCTAGCCGTGGAGATAATTGACCGTACGTATCAGTGAAATGGAGCAGATGTGAGGAGAAAATAATTAACTGAAGCAGAGCATGAGTTCCCATTGTCCGGATGATTTACTGAGCAAGGCAGCTGCCTGCACAGGCGGGCATGCCAAGAGGGCTCTTCTAGGCATGGCTTGCCCTGCCTGCTCCACATAAATCCAACAGCAGAGTGACTTCTGCCACCCAAGAAGTTTGGAAAACCCTGCAGGATACACCCTGCCTGCCTGGCTGCTTTTCTGGGCTCTGAAATCCTCACAGGGCGGTGTCTTTGCCTCAGTTTGCCACCGTGCTCGTGCACCTCCTGTTCCGTCCCGCAGCAGGCTTGAATCCTAAAACCACTGTGTAACTCTCTCCCCTCAGCCATTTGTTTTGGATGTGAACTTCCTTGGTGTAAGAAAGGTTGGTGGAGAGTAAGCAAAGCAATTTAACAATGCATTCAAATGAAGCTTCAAAATGAAATAGCCAGAAAAGTTACCAACTGTGGAATTAAAAGGAAATTAGTGTATCTCGAAAAACTCTGATTTAAAATCTCTGTCTTATTGAGAGGGGGCTAATAAAAGAGGATTAAGTTATCACAGAGCTAGGGATAAACTTGGATTCAGTACAATAAAATCAGAATGTCAAAGCTTTGTTATGTAGTCATCCACTCAGCTGGCATGTAATGTATATGTACTTCCTTTTTTATTTGCCAGTAGTTTGAAAATCACTATGTTACTGTCTTTCTTACAGAATCTGTATTGTCTGAATAGGGCTTTTCTAGATACAGTAAATTAATTGTTACGTGTCATTACAAATTACTCAGGTTAATGTACTTAAAACTGCATTGGTGTTAGTAAAGCACACGGTTAACTGTGAATTAGACAACTACAGAATATACTGGGGTGTTAGAAAAATTTTTATTGGTAGATAAAGCTACATCCTAGGGATGTTTTTAAAAAGCTGAAATACAAACAATCCCTTCTTTCTCTCCACTACCACTTTCCTGGCATGAAAACAGAGAAATGTGATATGAAAGACACCCCCACTCAGTTTGGTGTGCATGTAAATATTATAAAGAAGTGGTACAGTATTAACCTACTCCCAGGGGTGTAGGAGCTGTAGCATGCACATGATTTGTATCTTATAATGTGGGTTAGCCTACCACACTAGCGCCTTACTTGCTAATACATCTGCCATGGGAGACCAGGTCTTAAAAAATAATTTTGGGCTGGGAAGAGGCCACATGGTTCCTGTAAGCAAACAGGAAAGGAAACAGGGTGCTTGAAATGTGCACTTCAAATTCCGAAGCCATCCTGTATTTAATAGTCAAGATATTAGATGTGGGAAGAGTGATCTTGCAGATTTTGTTTCCTATATGCAGGTATTTTATCTGTAATAATAGGTACGGTAATAGTTGTTTGTATGTCTTCATGAAATTATCTGAATGACACAACTGCTCGGGTCCTGTGCAGGTAATGTGGGACATAGTGGCAAGTCCATGACTGCTTTCCTGGTGTGCCACCACTCTGGTGACCTGTGCTGGGTCTGGAGAGTAGCACTGAGTGAAGTTGGGGCTGGCAAGGATGCGTGTGTGGTTAGAACCCAGGTGAGCACACTGGCTCAGCCTGAAGCACACTGCGAGTGTAATTTGCAGATGGGTGTTTGTGGGGTTTATAACTCAATACACTGGAGTCATGCTGGTTTGTTGTTTTGTTAAATTAGCTGTATTGACCCCTCACTCACCCTTCTCTTCCTCTCTTGCCTGCCTTCTGCCCAAGTGACACTCAAACCCAGTAAAGCCACAGAGTGGTTATCTGAGAGTGCTGCAACTTCTTAGATATCTCTAGCCCCGTACAGTGAAGTGCAAAGTATTCGAGGGAGGCAGAGAGGAAACCTTTGGGTAGCAAAGGCAAATCGGCTGTTGATAGTTCTGCAGTGAAACAATTTGAGAGAAACTGGTAAAGACTGAAAACAATGAGTGGCTATTTTGGCAGGAAGCACATCTTGCATCCAGCCTGGCTTTTGTACCCTGACCACATCTTACTGGGATTTATCTGCCAGTTGTACTCTGCTGATACAGGGATAATTTGAAATGAAAGCCCTAGGCCTGTAGCTTATTTGACTTAAGGGAGGTTGCAGGAGCAGTGAATAGGCAGTATCACCTTATCTGCAAGGCCGAGTCAGCTGAGTCAGTGACTGAAAAAGGGGCAGGATGGGACTCAGCTTGGCAGAGGGAAGAAAACAGTGACACCTGTGCCAGGTCAGCTTGTTCAGAAGGGCTTTAAACAGTGAGCGATAACACCTACATTTGTGTCAGCTCTTCCTGAGCCTGATAACAGACTGAGGTAAAAGGGAGAGAAGAGTGCATAGATTTTATTTTTTAAACTGTGAAGCAAAGAATATGAATATGTTCTTTGAGCATATTCAAAGAGAGAATAGTTAAACAGAGAGAGCAGTTAAATATTAAGTGTATACATTTTCAAGTCAGCTTCAAAAGGTAAAGACTTTTATATGAGGCTAAAACATCAGCAGCAGAAAGCCCAGAAGAAAACAAAAAATCTGTAACATGTTGAGGTTGAAATACTTGCTGTTAGACCTTTGCCTATTGCATGAAAATGACAGGGAAATTAATTGTTGAGGATATTGACTTGTCAAAATGTGCCACGTCACAGTGGGAGTGAAAATTCCTTAAGGGGAAAACCTGTGGTGTGTGTACGCAGTTGTTGTTGAGACAGCTCAGACCTTTAAATCTCAGCACAGCAAAGAGCAAGGGGTTTTAAGACCTTATTTTGATAATAAGATCTAACTTTCTTTTTTTCTTTTATACAGTGCCCACGTATCACAAGTCAGTAGCAACGTTCCTGCTACAGGAGAGTAAGTGTCTTTTACAATTTTGTAGCTATCTTTCTTGGAGCTTTTTAAAGTATTGCTGGTTATTCTTTGATTTCTCTTTAAGAGTTGTTCTTACATTAACAAAAAGCAGGCAGTGTTTCCCAGAGCAATTCATCTGCAGTGATAATAAATCACTTCCTTCTGAAAACTTCTCAGGCCCTTGGTTCTTCGCTCACTGTGCCTGTGATGTTTTGCTTAGGCAGAACTTGCATATTTCGAGAAGCTCTTTGCACTGTGTCATCCTCTTGCTCTTGTTTGCTCCCTGTTGAATCCCAGCAGAGGACGTGACTTGACCCTACTGCTGTAACTGGGAGGAGCAGAGCTAAAATGAGTTGGCTTTGCTGGAGCTGGAAATTCCCAGTGGCTGATGGGTTTGCAGAGCTGATCTTTGTCAATAGTGAAATACAGACGTACTTGCCTAGTGAAACCATCTGGGGTTTTGCAGTTGCTAAGGTCTTCTGACTTTTCCAGGAACTGCAGTCTCAGCAGGCTTTCAAGTATAGCAACTTAGCACAGCTTTTGTAAAGGAGAAATTAGCCCAAGCACAGGTTCCCATACTGTAACTACTCAGTTGAAAATTAACCAGCAAATCCTGAAATAACATTTTAATTATGGAAAAAACAGTAGAAGCTATACACGGACTTCGGACATGCATGTTTGAAGAACCAGTCTTCTTAAAGCATTACAAGAAACGGAGCCAGGATGGGGATGTATACAAAAATGTGTTTCTATATGATCTTTTTGAAAAAAAACCTATTTTCCCATAAAAGCTTCCTCTGATGAAGGAAGGAAGGGAATATTACAAGAGAATGGCAGTACCAAAATGAAGATTCGGTTGTGTTGAAAGTTCAAGTAGTCCCACATCTTTAACCGATGCAACTGCAGGAGCTCCCTTGTGGTGGCTTGTGTGCAAGCCCTCTTAGTGCCAGTGGGTGTGAGGGTGGTCTCACAGCAGTGTCAGGGTGTGGAGACACAAGAATGTGGCCCAAGAAAGCGTGAAAACAGCATGAATTCAAAAGAAAACCCATGCTTGGTCACAATGCATATGAGGAGTCTGTAGTAAGCTACTGTTTGCATGTTGTGATCCCTCTGTGAGACAGCAGTGAATCATCTTCTTGCAGGTGATCCATTGCCTTACTGAGCTTGTGTTGCACAACAGACTTGACCGCTGTCAGCATGGCTGGGTATCAAATGCAGTTTTGTCAGAGCAGGGACTTCTGAGTGGAGGATGAAAGTTAGGCACCAATGTCTGTAGCTGCAATAAGTAAAATTAGCTGTTCTACTGAAATTTCAGACATCCCTAGAAATAAAAAGAGCAATATTAGTTGGGAAGGCTCAGCTATTCTGAGGGACTTGAACCAGAGGGTATCTGAAGATTTTGGCTTTGCTCTTTTCCTGTGTCGTAGTGCTAGAACATTTTGTGCTGCTTTGCCATCCTAAGAAAACATAACCCACAGATACCCTTGTTTTATTTATTGCTGCAGAGAGGGAGCTCCACAAAGTCGTCTTTGAGCTCAATTGACCTTATTTTTCGGCTTGACAGGTATTTAGAGAAGACAATCCGCTCAGCCGTGGAGCAGCATCTCTTTGATGTTCATGGCTCAGGCGGCCAGAGTTCAGAGGACTCTGAATCCGGGACATCTTCAGCCTCTTCTAATGTGTCTGCCAGGCAGAGGAGGCGACACCACAAAGAGCAGGAGGAAGCCCGGAGAAACAGAGACATGTATGAGACTGATTTCTTTGTTTTGGAAAGTATATTTAAAGTCTACCCCAGTCATGTCTTCTTCTCAAGGCAATGCTGCATTCTGTTATGAGAGGCAATGACCTTTGCCCTGAGTTGAAAGTGCAAAGCAGACTGCACTGCCTGTGCAGAGCTCCATTGCCTCAGTTAGAGCTGGGAAATTTAGAGTTTACTAGAGATCATGGAGTGGGACAAAGCATGGTAAGAATCTAGGGGGGTTAGGTAGTCATGTTTTTAATTACAGTACTTAGAATTGGTTAGTTACAGTATTTGTTGCGTTAGTGGAAATTGCCAAGCAGTTGGCTCTGCTGCCTGTAACTTTTTTTAGTTAAAAACATTGCACTCAGCTGCTTTTCTGAATTCAGAATGTCTTCAAAAATGAGATTAAGTTCCTCTTTTGTGTGTGGAGACACAGCTTGTGTTTGGGTTTAGCGAGGAGACTTGGGAGTTTGAAATTAGAAAAATCTTCCTTTTGATTAAGCATAATCTAAGATTTTTTTTTTTTTAATCCATCCTATTATGCAAAATTTGAATGTGATTTAGTGGTGAATTTCATTAAATGTCTGTCAAAGAGTAAAGATAATACCTATTTTTCCATTCATACTCCTCTAGTTGTGACATATATTGTGTGGTACAAATGTATTACCACCACAGCCTCAACAAACTTGTTACACAAGGCATAGCCGTATTTGGGAAACTGTAACTATAGACTTTGCAAGGCCATGCTCTAATCGGTGCTTACCCATCTCTCTGTAACACAGCACTAGTTCTTGTAAAAAGTGTATGCCTCACTGTAGTATTGGCTTGCTAGGATTTGAAGTTGATTCCAAAATAAACATCTGGTCTCCTGTTGTTGTTTCCTGGGAGCTGAATTCCCCCAAATTCTATTGAATCTGTACCTTCCTATGTGAAGCTACTTTTATACAGGCGCATAGGCGTCAGTACTTTGTGTTAATAGTGCATCCATGGTATTTCCCAAAATGTGTCAGTGCTGCTGTTGTACAAAAAATCTACAGTTACCAAAAAAAAAAAATAGGCGCCGTTTTCATAGAGAACCAAAATACACTGTAAAGGTGGCCTGGGAAATTGGCACTTGCAAGTCACCAGAGTATCTGGCAGCAGCTCTAAAGCAGTTTTTCTTGTTAAGTAGCCCTGCTGACAGGCTTGTCAGGTAAGTAGGTCAGAGACTGGCTAGTGTACGTGTTTGGAAGCATATAGGACTGCAGGGCTTTTCTTCAACCTTGCATTACAGAGCTGCCTCTAGATATGATTGACACAGTTGTACAGGCTCAGTCCAGAAAGCTGGAGCCAAGGATTTAAAGCACATTGGAAGTTTTGAATGCTGGCTATGGTCCAAATTGTTTTCCCTGATTCCCTTAGGTCACATTGCTGGGATTTCTCTGGGTAAATTATCAAAATTGAGAATTCCTTTCAAAACGTCTTTCTGTTGTTTTTTTTGACTGTCAGTGACTTCATCTCCTTACCTTGTGATGGATCACAAGAGGATTTGTAATGTCACAAAATTGGGCTACAGGCGGGAAGAGTGTTTATGACATAATCACATAGGTGAACTCCCAGGCTTTGAAGATTGCATGATCTACAGGCCCTGTATGTGTAATTGGTCTGCTGAGGGGTTTGTAAAAACTTCCACAAAGGCAAATGCGTTATCTGAGAAGTTTAGTCAGAGATTTATCATACCTCTTTGTATCTCTTTTCCACCAACAAAACCTAGAGATCTGTGGTCTAGAAAGTCACTGAAACCTTCTGGTTTTGTTTTTGTTCTGAATACTTGCCGTGCTGACACTGTCCAGATACTGCAGAGTAACTGGTTTCTTATCACACCAGTCAAGTCTAGATGAATTCTCCTGCTGTTCATGAAAGCAGGCTTTGGAGTTGCACAGCACTGTGTAAGACGGCCACACAGAGAGTTAGCAAATGTTCAGTTTCATTGTCGAGTGTAAGCAAGCTGCCTTTAGCCTCTGGCAGGGTAATGAGACACCTTGTATTTCTCCTGTTCCCATAGTATAGTGATGTATACGTGCATCTTCACTGTTGGACAAAGGAGAGGGAAGACTGCTGAACGAGTGGTAAATGGAAAACTCCTGCTGAGGGATCCAACAGGGCAAGATAAGCCATATGCCAGGTTTCTGGTAAACATGCACAAACCCTGCAAGCCCAGAGAGTCCCAGAGAGTGCATCACGTGATGACTTAGGGCTGACTGTCCCATTCGCTTCCCAACATAGCAAAACAGTCCTCTGTCCTAGCAGTTGTGTTGCCATTGCAGAGATACATTCCCTTTTATGTTTTGTGTAATGCCCAAATAGAAATCAAGCATTTGGCTAAAGCACCACAGTCCTGCTCTTGCATTTGAGAGTTATGAGTAAGAGGGCCAATTATGCGGTATCATGCACCAAAGGAGATCCTCGGACCGTGGCTGTGAATCACTTTTCTAAATTAAAAGCACGTGTCTCAAAGGAAAATATGCTTCATACTCTCTGTAAAAATGCCACAGGCAGCCAGGGGCTAGTCCAGCTTCTATGTGAAGGCTTCTGTGTGTTGGGTTTAGTGGGAAGTGAATCAAATCCCAAACACTGATCCTCACAGCTTCCTCACCTGAGGTGTATACACTTGGCTTTTGCTGGTCAGTGGGATTTAGCATTGCACAGTGTGTGTTTTTGGCTGCATTGGGAAGAACCAGAGATACTGGTTTCATAGGGAATAGATGATGTTGGTGGAACTGCTCCAGTCAGCATGATGTAGTTCTCTGTTACTACCATAAATGTAGCAAGAGAGTGTTTTAAACAACCTCTTGTTGTAATGTCCCTTTTCTTTTTAGGGAAGTTGTCAACAAAGAAAACATTCCCTCTGGATTCAGCAATCTTGAAGATTGTATTCTAGCTTCTCAAGACGTAGAAAAATTACAAGACGCCAGCTCCGGATACCTTAGTGAAAGGAATAAATCAAAACGGCAGAAATCCAGCACTAAGCTTTCAGAGCTTAATGACAACCAGGACAGTCCTGGGGTAAGCCAGCACGCTGTACTATTTGATGCCTGTTACTAGGATGGGAAAAACTCTTTTTGTATTTCAGTGCACATCTGGTTCCGTTAGGTAGCCATTTTTGCCTGCAGTTCAGGCCTAAGACGTATTTTGGACTATGGGAAACACTGGATCCCACACTTGTAAGCCTTGTGATGAGGCAGCTGAGAGGCCATATTTCTGCTATGATCCTCTTACTCCATTTATAGTCATTTTCTCTTTCTACAACCTTTTGCTTTTTCCTTTGAATTCAGTAAAGCATTTTGGAAAGCATAAAAGGAAATAGGTTTTTTTCCCAGTCTTTCAAAAGCCTTGCAAGGAGTTTGGAACCTTACCTGTAGGTTCTCATGTTCAGGTCAAGTTTATTTTTATATTCTTGCTAAGTTCTGAAACTAGATTTCAAGTGACTACTTGATAATGAGATGGCAAAGGTGTTTTATGCCTTTTCCCTAAAGCCTGTGTTTTGCTGTGGTGTTTGCAATTTGGAAAGCACTTTGAAGTGTGTTGGTCAAAAAGGTGATCCCTCTAGCTACCTTCTACTGAAGACATCAATGACTTCATTATAACATCGTAAAAATCTGGAATGCTGTAGAACTTTCCCAGTATATTCTTGTGTGACCTTCACAGTAGAAGACAGTTTGCCTACTTCTACAAGCTCTAGAATAAAACTGGTGCACCCTCCTTCCCTCTCAGGCACAGCAAACACTGGTTGGAGTGTCAGCAGCCGAGAAACCACACTGTGCTTCAGCGCAGGGTCTGCGTGCAGTGGCGGAAATGCTGTGCCTGCACCAACCATGAATTGCATGGTTAATAGGAACAGCAAGAGCTGTGTGACAACACTGTCCTGACCTATAGGGCATTTCCTTCAGTTGTGCTTGATTAAATTTAAGAGCCTGCTGAAAGCAAGTTCTCAATGTGACATTGAGACTTGTTTAGACTCATTTTGTTTAGATCACAAAATTGCAATGATCTGGTGTTCTTACCCTGTGCGGAGATTCTACAGAGAGGTGGATTTGCTTTTCTTTATGGTAAAAAGAAGGCAAGATGCCAAAAATTGTACGCTGTGCTCAATTTAGTGACTTTAATTTAGTTCTCAGTATCCATAATCTTCTCATGTGATACTTCATGATAGCAGAGTGAGATAGACACATTCACACTTCTGTCTTTTGCTTGTAGCAATGCACTTTAAGATAGGCAAAGGTCTAGTGCTTATGATCTTTTCAGCACCTTTTCTCTATGCCTGTGGAGTGTAAAGCAGTTTCAATGTAAATGAGAATTTTTCTCAGCATTTAGGAAAGGAATTAATGACAGAAGTGTCCACTTTTGCTGTGGACCGAAAGACATTCATGAAGTCTTCAAATGTGCCCAGAAGAAATGTCCTCAGACTTAGCTGTGTCCACTGGACTTCACCCTGCTCCTCATTTTTGGATCTCTTGAAGGGCAAAGGCTGAAAGGAATATAAAATGAAAGAATCTTGTATTAAAAGCACTTTGACCAAGATGACCATCAGTGTGGTTCTTTCTTGCTCTGCTATAGGAAATGTCACAGAGGGATGATCAACTGCAAGTATCATTATGAAATGTCTTGCAGGGAGCATGGTGCTATTGTTTTGGAAGAGAAGAAGCTGCTTTTTAAGTTATAATGAGTGTGTTTATTACATACTTGAATTTCAGAGATTGCCAGAAGGATGTGTGGTGGTTTAGCTTTCTTTTGGCTACACCTTTACACATCAAATAATAACCCAAATTAGACTACCTACTTGGAGTGTAACAACACGTACCTTAGCATTTACTAATAGGTCTTTGTCATGTAAACAAGTTTGTGGTGATATCTCTCCTTAAACACCCTTTTCTGAGCATTCCTTTTTTTCAAAGCCTGAAAGAGTATGTAGGACAGTGTGTGGAAGCTTTCCTCTTAGCTGTCCGATTGCATCTGGCTCAAAAGCATAAGTCAGCAGTGGAAAAACTGTCAGTTCCACTTAGACTCCCGAGCAAACCAACCACAAAGCATTAAAAGCTTGTAACTGCATTTCAGGGACATGGTAGCCAGGTACCAGTAGGACTTGAAGAATCAAATTAGGCAAGGCTGGAATGACTGACCTGTGTCACCTTATGGGGCTGGAGGTGTAGCAGGTGAGAGAGGGCTGTGACTGTCCCAGGAAGTCTGTGCACATAGTTTCCAGGGCAGGAACCACACTTCTTCCTATTTAAGAGAGACTTGCCCAAAACCCAGGGTTGAAAGCCTTCTGGATGTGTGCTTGAAGTGGCCACATGGCTTGTCCTCACAGTACTCAACAGTGTTAATGTTCTTAATGGTAGCCAAGACAAATCTCAGAACAAGTGGTCATAACCAGTTGGATTTCTTGCCCTGCGTTCATATTAGCCCAGTATTATATCTGTGCAGTCTCTTTGCATTCTTATGCCTGTTTAAGAAGAAACAAGGGGTTTGGCTGAGAAGTGGAGTGTTTTCTAACATGAACATGAGGAATTCTGCTGAGAGGTTGCTGTGGATTTTTCTGCCTGCTCTTACAGGAGTTGCACAGACCAAAGAATTACTGCCAAGCTTAGGCTGTCCGTCAGTCTGTAAAACAGGAGCTCGCAGGGTACCATGCAGCATTATTCTGTTTTGACATTTTGAGGTTGTCTGATGAAAGAGACGAAGCAGTGAGCAGTTGTGTTTTCTTGCAGTTTATGGGCAATAAAGTGTGGGGTTTGTTTTGTGCAGCGGGAAGTAGTGTGAGTGTTACCTTTTTCATAGAAGTCCTGTTGGATATTTCTGTATTTGATGTGTTTAATGGCCTGCAGCTTGAGTCTGTTTCTCATATGTATCTTACTGCTTTAATATTTACTGTATTGCAGAGTATGGAAAGCTTTAGCTCATCCAAGCCTACAGACAGAACAGGACCTGATGACATGGAAATTTTACCTGAAGAAAGGTGATTTTATTTTTATTTTTTATATATATATATATATGTTTACCTTGTGGTTGTGGTACAGCCTGAGAGAACTTCCACCACAGGCTGTGGGGGTGACAATTATGCTGCAGAACAGATCACCCACCATGTTAACTTCCAAGCAGAGCTTCATGGAGGCACTGTGTGTGTTGTGTGGGCTTTGCCCTGCAGCACATGCCACCAAGGCTCTTTTCCCAGCCTGATAGGAATGTCATCGAAGGTGCTGATGGTGCAGGCTTGAAAAGAAATCAGGTGTGGAGCACCTGAACCAGCACGCTCCCCATGGGATTGCAGGGCCTGTCTTACCTGGCCTCCAAGTTGGGAATCCAGCCCTGTCCCTTGTGCCCCACTCTCCTGCAAGAGCTGTACAGCCTCACTCTGCTCACCTGAGATGACAGTTTCTCTCAACAGTTATATTTGTTGGGAGAGTTGTATTGGTTTGAATTAAGGGCACTGGAATTAAATGACATTATTGTTCTCAAATAGCTCCTGAGAGGAAGCGAAAAATGCATAGTTTAGCAGCTTGAAGTGCTGCAGCCCAGAGTGTCCCCTTCATTTATTGTGTGAATTACTGAGTGTGTAAGAATGTAAAAGCCTTTGTGTGCAGAAGTCCTGCTTGGTTTTGTTACAAGACAAGTCTGGTTTTGTGTTTGTAATATGTTGGTTTGTTTTTGGTTTTTTTTATAGCAAAGAAAGTGAAAACGATGAGGTTTTTTTCAGGCATTCTCAGGTTGGTATTTTTTTTGTTGTTTTTTTTGTGTTTCAGTTTTGTGGTCTCTAAATGAGCATTTTATTGAGCAGAAACAAGTAGTTATGCATATAGTTCTGTTTTCACAAGAGAAATGGAGTTAGCATGTACTTTTTCTGTCCCTTACCTCTACTTTTTATTTACATAGTTTAGGGAGCCTCTCAACCATTGGAGAGTTTGATAGTGTCTGCTTCAGTCCCTTTGATCCCTCCTTGCTGAAAAGGGAAGGATCACTGAAGTCAGCACTGTGGTTTAAGTGATGTGAAGTTCCCTTATTAATCATGGCAGACAGGGCATCTGACTGCTTATCTGCCAGAATAGTAAGATTAGCTTGTCTCTCTTGATTTCTTTAAAATCATTTGGTCTTTTATTTATCATTTCCTAATGCAGCCTGTTGCTTTTGAACATAGTGTCTGTAATCCATTTGTCTTAGAAAACTGGATCCCCTCCTGCTTCTTTCTAAGAGTCGATGGCTGGGATGGATGTCAGGGGGGGAGATGTGACACTGATGGCAACAGTTTTTCCCCCAGCTTTCTGTTTCTCTTAGACACACACACACTTCCTGCACTGGCTTTATGGTGTTTTTCATCTGACTATTAAACAAATCAAAGATTGGGGTTGGGTTAGGTTGAACCCCCATTGCAGTCACTGGTTCATTTGAGTTTGCTTAAAACACCTCTAGACAGCCAAGCATTTAAAATATTGGGGAGAGTTGTCTGAGGCACCTCTCCCTTATTGTGCATCCGTTTTAAATGGGCACAGTAAAACAGCTGTAGACACTGCTTTCTCTGGCTATTTGGAGTTGACTGAAAGCTGGTTGACTGAAAGCTGGTCTAATTTTTAAATTAGACTCCTCTTCTATTTCTTTTAAAAATAAAAGCCAATATGCATTTATTGCCTTTGAAAGACTTAATTTCTGGTAGGAATTATTTCCACCTAGCGGGAAAGGTAAAAGGTTGCTAGCAACTGAGCTCTGACCAGCTGTGTGGTAGCTGGCAAAGTTTGTGGGACCCTGAAGTATGTAGCCCCTGCAAAGAGTGTTGAGGGCTGCCTTTGATCACTGCTCTGGCTGGGCTTACGTGGATCTCCTGCTTTGCTCCCAGAGGGTCAGTAATCCCTTGCGCTTGCTCGTGAGCTGTTGTATTTTCCAGAGTCTAGATTTTGCGACACCTTGTTCCTCACATACTCATTTGCATGGGGAAAAGCTGCTGTGGCTGCCATGCCACACAATACTCCTATTAAGCTTTTAAATTAGCCTGGTTGGAGATACATTTGGGTATGAAATCATAATCTTAAAATAAACTTCGATTTAGGAAAAGTTTTAAAGTGTAAAATTTTAACTGTGGGAGAGGATCTTAACCCAGAGATTGTATTATATAGGAATTACAAGGTCAAGAAAATGTTACATTCCTTCAGAGTTGTTTTACATTCCTTGCCCCTTATAAGCCTTTTGCTTAAGGCAGCTTAAAGACATACGTTTCATAACAAACAACTCATTCAGGTTGAGGAAGGGACAGGGATTTTCTTATTCTTTTCTCTTTCTCACCCTATCTCCAGTCTGAAGGTATTAGGAAAAGTACACAGGATTTGCTATAGCTACCAGTTGTGCTGACTTGGGTCTCCATGAGGCTATAAAAATACCTTGAAACAAGGCCCCAGATGAATTTTCAGTGGTTTTGTAACCTTCATAATCTGCCCTTGGAAGTAGCTAAGTGCCAGAATGAAAAACACAGGTTTCTAGTACCCAGGTTTTGATAAGGGAAAAGTATTTAAGATTAATACCAACATGGCAACAAGCGTAGAGGGGTGTTGGCATGGCTCAGGTAGGAGGAAGGCAGCAGAATGGCTGTGTTCTTGCATCGGGTTGTATTCCTAAGATGTGCTTAAGGATGCTTCCTGCTTGTGGCCGTAATGGAAGATCAAGCATAGGGGAAACAAGCCTTTAATGTAGAGTTGATTGGAATCCACAGGTAAGTGAACAGAATACAACTTCCTGATCAAAATTTAAAAGTCTTTCTGTTGCCATTTATTTCTTGCTGTTTGAGCTGCTCTTTATGCTGAATCTCCATTGGAGGAGGGAGAATGAATACAGCTGACTTATCCCCAGGCTACTTAGATCTGTAGTTACTGGTGCCTGCAAAGCATAGCTGCAGAAGCAGCTTCTAAAAAGCAGAATTCAAGTAGCTGTTTTGAAGATACTTTTTGGTGGTCATTTATGTAATATCTGCAGTGAACTGTGACTGCTAGCTGTTACCAGCATCACCAACCTGTTTCCCCTTTGGTTTGTAAGAAATTGTGGCACATCCATACCTAAGGCAAAGTGGTTCTCCGTTACTTGATTCTTTTCCTAGAGGTGGCGTCAGGAAATCAAAAAGGAGAATAAGTGATGGGAATACTGAATTATCTACCACTCTATGGGTTTGGAGCATTAATGCAAAGGAAGTTAAACATCTGCTTTCTTGAGTCTCCTGGGTTTCTACCACTGTTATTCTTCAGAACACCTAATGATTTATTCATTGTATTAGAGCCTACATCAGTGAACAAGGAAAGGAGAGTAACTGGCTGCAGGCAGAGCACAGTCCTGTTTTTAAACATTTTTTAAATATTTCCAACAACTGAAATTACTTTAGGAGGAAGAAGACATCAATATGATCTTTCTAATATATGTGTAGTGGAAATGTTTACCTATCTGGGTAGTGCTCTTATATCTGCTACAGATATCTTTTAAGAGTCTTAATAAGTTAGGAGATTGTACATGCTTGGTAGAAAGACGTTTATCTCTAATTAGTATCAGTAGTGGTGATGAGATGGTATTCTTAGGTTGCTCCCTTTGAAATTCTTAAAATCTAGGTACGTTCCTCTCTTCACACTTCATTGTTATTAAAAATAGCACCATCTTTGAAACTCAGTGCTTTATTTCTTTCCTTGCCTTAAAATATCACCTTTAAATACTGTGCTGGCAATTTACAAGCCATTTATCAACTGGTACAGTTGGCCACCGATCAGTCTTTGTTTGTGAGGTACACAGACTGTTCAGATCCTGGCAGGAAATTTGTCAATGGACCTTAGAGAAATATTTAAGTCCTTCCAACCTGGAAGCAGATTAAAAGATATTGAACGGTGAATTAGCATTTTTCCATGTACAGCTCTCACAATAAACACATTTGTAATCAGATTTAGCGTCAAGCTGCACGAGTTATTAGTGCTTGGCAAGCTGTCACCTAGTGTTTCATTTTGTTATAATGTTTCAAAAAGGCCATTTATTGAAACGAACAGGAAATACACACCTTACACAAATACAATGCAGAACACTCTCTGCAAATACCAGGGTATTCATTGACCAGATTTTTAGAACTGTACAACAGCCCAGGTTGAAAGGGACCTCAAAAGATCACCTGATCCAACCTTTTGTGGGAAAGGAAGCCTAGATGAGATTATTTAGCACCCTGTTCAATTGCAGGGATTGATGGAATTGAATCCAGATAAAAACATTTATTCATATGATTTGTCTGCTGGGCAACTTTTTTCCCTCTTCATGAACGTTCATTGTTTTTCTCTGCTCAAAAGGGAAAAAATTCACCAAACACAACATTAGCTTTCTGCAGATGAAAAAACATAAATGTGCCTTAGTGGCGTGTACTAAGGATATTGAAACATTTGGCCATGCTTCTGGATTCACAAGGAAAATAGGTCCAGAAATACTGCTTATTTTCTTTTGGCCCATTTTCTTCATGTATCAGAATATGCAGGCTGTTTACTAGATTTTCAAAATACCTGCACAGGGAAAATCTGCATGCTGACTGCCCACTAGACTATATTTGACAGAATTATGCCTAAGATGTTCTTAACAAATCCAAATAGTTTATGTAGTAACGTAATCCTGTCTATTCAGCTAGCTCCATGTTTGTCGGTGGGTTTATACATATCGCACTACATGTTTATGTACATGCAATACACTTCCTTTTCCCTACTGCCCTCTGTGAGGCATTACAGCTAATTTATTTTGGAGTGACAGAAGCGCTCGCCTCATCAGGCGCTGTCACAGGCACGCGCACTGTGTCTCTGGATTGTGGGAATGGCAGGGATTTCTGCATAAATGCACATAGCGTGTGGTGTGTGCAGGGGGGAACGGTGCTGAGACAAACAGCACTTGCTTCTAGGTAGTACTAGCTGATGAATCATTTACTTGACAGAATTCTACTTTTTTGGTTTTTTTATTCTGAAGTCACTGGGTGCTTGTGTGAATTTTTTGGCATTTTCCCAGAGTCCACACTGCTTCCAGCTGAGATGCCAAACCCTACTGCCGTTTGGATTTGCGCAACACCGCTTTAATACCCAGAGCTCCTCCATAAATAGTTCTGCTCTCCCCACGCCCAGCTAGAAAACAACCACAGGAAATCGGGGAATGTGCAGCCAGCACAGCTTAGCTGGCACTAATTGACCTGAGCCAGCACAGCCTGCATGAGAGCATTCATGTACGTAGCCTGCACTGCTGGCTGGCTGTGGCTGCTGCCTCGGGAGCTCTGGTGCCTGCTTTTTTAGAAGGCACCATATTGCTACAGCCTCGCAGCAGCAGCGTTTTTGTTGTTGCTCGAAGGAGTTGCGCTCCTGTAGGAAGTGTATGCAGCCACCCCCTCCCTCTCCCTTTCTCCCTGCCTCCCTGCTTCCCTCCCTCCCATTTCATCCCAATCCACTACTGGAGGCTCTCTCAGCTGCATGCAGTTGTCAGGGCAGGCAGTCTCGGGAACTTGCAGAAGCTTTCTAAAGAAGGAAAAATTCAAGGAAGGCAGATGGACGGACGTTTTTACTGGTGTGAGTGAGCAATTAGTACATAGGGGTCACCGAGCAAGGGATTTGGATTTGGAGCTGCAAACATCAAGGTCTGTTTGGATCTTTTTAGCTAAAGGCATGAGCTTACTGCTGCTGTGACTGCAGGGTTTTTATCCCCTCTTCTGCATCCTGAAACGTTTTTGGTTTTTTTTCCTTTCTCTCTCACTTCTTTGGGTGTATGGGAACATAGCTGACTTCAGGTATGAAGATTCAAGAACATCCAAGCATGCCTGAAAACAAGTTGCAAAGAAATCAAGATGCTGATGATCAGGAAAACAGCTTTGTATCCGAAGTGCCTCGGCTGGATTTAACATCGCTGTGCGATGACAACAACTGGGAAGGTAGGATTGTGTGATGGCTGGTTGTGTGAGTGAAATGAGAGAGGGAAACGTGAGTGGGCTGGGTGGGTCTTTATGTGAACATGTTCTCTTGCTAAAAACAATAGAAAAGCAACTTTGTCCTGAATATGAAACTGAAGTTTGGAGAAACTGGAAGCAAATACTGAATGGTACTAGCTCTAATTGTCACTTAGAGGGAGAAAATTAAATGTTTTGTTCTTGAAGTTACTTTCATGTTCTGTTTAGTACTGTTAAGTCCCTGAATGTTTCAAGATACCTTATTTCTTAGTGGCAGGTCATTGAGTAATTAAGCTAGACTGCCATACACTTCAAAGCAACTGGGTATTTCAAAGTGTAAAAAAAGAAGTTGTCTTCTTCAATCACTGTTTGGAAATAATGATTCAGACTTGAAAAGCACAGCTGGTAAAAAATTCTGTTACTTCGTCTTACAAACAACTTTTTTCTCGTATATGCTCTGAAGGAATTCTGATCACCAGCTCGAATGGCAGCGTTAAATTGATTGTATGTCATTTAAATTGCTTTAATACTATTTCTTAGCTCTCCTCTCCAGAGTGCATGCTTGTTTGGCTTTTTGCACTTACTCATATAGGAGTGGGAATCTGGGCAAACTTTGTGGGTGCCATGAACCTTAATTTCATTTGCAGTTGAGATGAAATGAAGGTGTCCAGCAGTTCTGGGATCAAATCCCTTTCTAGTTACAGAGTATATATCTGTGTACAAGCCCGAAATTCTTCTGTTAGTTTATGCTTTAGGAGTGAAAGATGGGTTTTGGCAGGGAAGAAGCAGGAAAACACAAGTGTGGTGTTTTAATAAAGCAAGAGAGGGAAAATGTGCAACTAATTAATTGCTCTGAAGTGACAATCTCTGAGGAACACTGAGAAGGGAAGTTCTCTGCTCCTGCCTCCTCAGCATACGTGACCTAGTGTGTTTTGCCTTTCCCTCTAGGAGGGGAGAAGTTATGGCACTTCAGGCATGAGTAAAGAAAACCCGCAGCCATGGCTTTGCCTTTGATTCAGCCAGGCAAGCAGTCGCCGTGCACAGGAGGGAATTTTTCCATTTGCTTGCTAGGTGGGGATTTCCTGGGTGGAATCACCACACATGCAGCAGGGCTGATCAAAGCACCATGGAAGGGCTCCCAAGTGGCCCTGGCTGCTGGATGTTTGCTGAGGTGCCAATTAGCAGAGCCCTGCAGGGTCTCAAGCCAGGGTGAGCACGTCTGCGTTCTCAGAGGTGATGTGTGGCTTCAGCCCTCCTGTGAACCTTTGGAAATAATGACTCTTTTTTTTTTTTTTTTTCCTTCCTGCATTACTAATAGGAGTCATATGGATGCATGAAGGGGAGAACACAGCTACTTTCTGTCTGCCAGAGGCTTTCCCATTGTACAAAATAAGTTGCTTCTTTGGTACAACTCCCTCGTAGTAGGCATGCTCTTATGTTTGGATTCTAGCTTTCTTGCCCTGCAAATATGAGACAGGATTATGGGCACATGTGACTGTGCTTCTCTCTGATTCCTCCTTCCTCCCTTCTGTTCACGTGTATTTCACAGGAGGAGGAGGTGGGCAGTTGCAAAAGAATCAGCTGTCTGGGGTGAGAGAGACATCATCTTCTGAAATGCGTGCTTTCCAGAATCACCATTTTGTTGGTGTGGGTGAACAGCAGCAAAATGGTGCCTTCTGTGTCTCAGCAAGGAGAGACTGAGTCTTTCCTAGCTGTGGATGTGGAATCAAGCTTGCAGCAGCCAGGAAGAGGAATATCTTAACATCAGCTCTCAGACTGCTTTTGTAGCTAACAGCAGAGTCTGTTGTTGAGACTGGCTCTGCAGGGCAGGTTTGTACCACCCATCCACAGCTCTAGCAACCAGGACATCCTCCCTTTCCCTACCAGCTAACCTGAGTCACTCAAACCTTCACGCATCTCTGCAGTATCCATGCCACAGCTCTGGTTGCATCCCCAGTGAATAGGAGAAAGGACTGTGCCTTCAAATGCCCTAATACTGAACTGTTTATTGCTTTGCTCTAGCAAATTTGGTGAGTCCATCTCTTTGGAAATTACCCATTCTTTCAGGACATAGTTGAGCTGATGTTTGGGGTCAAGGTCCTCCATATCATACTGCAGGAAATACAGAGCCTCTAATGACCAGGGCAGCTGCTGGGACTTTCACAAGTGACGGTGTGAGAATAATTACAGGTTGAGGGCTTGCCTTGAGCTGTAGCTGTCACTGCTTCCAGTCAAATGTTAGGAAAGAGCCTTGAACAATGGGCACAAAATTACACAAGACAACCTTGTCCATTGACTAGCTTTTATTTGTCACTCAGGCAGGCTCTCTATTGTTTAAAGAGCAGAACTGCCTTAAAAACCCTCATTCAGGGGCACAGAACTCAGATAACTGCTGCCAGGTGAGCTGGCATAGCCCTGTGCCTTTTATGTTACACTAGCAGTAATTTCTACCAGATTTTTTTTTCCTATAATGTTCCCCTCATAGTCAAATGTGTACACAAGAGAAGAGGTTTGCTGTACTTCTCCAGGCTGTGTTCTCTTTACCTGAAGCCGAGCACACAGAGGACAGAGACATTTTCTCCCTGCTCCCTGCAATGCATAGCCTCACACTTTGCCATGTGCCCGCCTTCTGCATCCCCCTCACCTGCTAAGTATAGAGGCATGTGTAGGAATCATCAGGCTACTGACGCAGTACTCAGGGCGTGAGCAGTGCCCCAGCAAAATTCAAGTGCTGAACTGCTTGCCTTGGTGCATTTGCCATGGCCCAGGAGTATTTTCCCAGTGTGTGTTTGGCAGGTGCGAATCTGGGAGTTTTATCATGGTGCTGGGTGTGGACTGAGCTGTACCTGTGAACTGGGATGTCACATCTGACTGCTGGGTTTGCCTGCTAAGCTGGTCAGTGAGTGCCAGCTGAGATGGCTTTGGGAGGAAGCATGTTCAGAGCTGCTTCCACAGCTAAGGTTTCTAATTGTGGATTACGTTTGAATCGGGTGCAGTGACTGAGGAGAACAGAGTGTTCTCTTGCAGTCCAGCACTATTGTGCAGATTTCTCACCAAATGTTTCTAATTCAAGCTCAGAACTTGCTATCCTGTCCTCAAGGAAAATCTGGAAGTATGTTGCTCTCCATAGCAGCGGCTGGCCCTGTCAGCAGATTGGGCTGAGCAGACAGTTCAGTAAATCAATATGATGTGTGATTGCTGCTGATGTCACCCAGTTACTGACACTTTAAAAAAGTTCTGTAGCTGAGATTTCAAGCAGAGTTTGCAGTAACAAGCACTTATGAAACAATCAGCAGGCATTTTTATTCAAGCTTAAAAAAAAAAAATAAAAGCAGAAGTTAAAAACACAATTTGAGTTCAAGTATTGCAGCACTTGAGACCCTGAAGGTGAAGCTGATCTACAAAAAGTTTTGACACTGACTTAATTGATACTTTTGCATGGAAAAAACCCCAAAGTAATGCAGAAAAATCCATGTAGCATAGCAGAAGGGAAGCTGAATTTAGTTTTCTTTTTTTCAACACTGTGGACTTAGATTGATCAGTGTATTTGTGTGTAACACTCTTTAGCCTAAGAAATCAAAAGGTAATGAAGCACATTCTATTTTTATTACTAACTATAGAAAAAAACCTGCATTGTTTCCTGAATAGCATCAAAATATTGAAATTATATTTTTTATTGTTATGACGTGCTATAAAAAAAATAAAAAGTTTGCTTGCTAGCTGAGAGATGTGTCATCTAAGTGAAAAGGTGTGGTGGCACTGTATTTGGGCTATTCTTTTGATCTACATAGGAAGAATGCCTCCTGATGTATTCAAACAAGGATATTTTCATAAAGTTATTTATAAGACAAAGAAAATAGGTTGTTACTGAGCTAGTGAATGGTTTGGATGGGGTTTTAAATTACTTTATTCATTTCATTATGAGAGGTCTTTCTGGAGTCTTTCAAGTGGCATTTGATGCTAGCACCTCAGGTGTTGTAATGAGTTTAGACTTTTTAATCCCTCTGGACTAACTTCAATTTACAGTAGCTAAGATTTGGCCTCGATTGTTTGACAGATGGGTGTGTGTAAAAGCAGGGTTAGCAGCATATATGAGCTATGTGGCTGCAGACAGGGAAATGGGATGCCTATGGCGTTTTTCTGGCTGCACCTCAAGTGGTGTTTGTGCGTTGACACCCCTCTGTTGGCCTTGCAGCCCCCAGTAACCCTGTGGGAAATATACAATGTAGTGATAAAAACAAGTCAGGTTTTGTCGGCGAGATGGCTTGGAGCTCACCAATAATACGGCAGTTTGATACAATAAATCTTTCTTGTCACGTGAAGCACTTAATGGTTCAGGTTTATTAAAATCTCCAGCCCTCCATGCAGCAGGTTGGCAGAGAGATTGTATTGCCATGGGCGATGCTCCGTGTGCCTGCGGAGCTCTGCAGAGCCACACCTGGCAGATGGCTGACAGCTTTGTTGAAAGATGAGCTGGTTGTGGGAATTTGAGAGGGAGTGCAGCACTTCTGAAGGACTGCAGGCTCAATACCAGCACACAGTTCACTGCTCCTGCGCCAGCTTGGAAAAGGCATGCCTGAGAGAAATGCCTAGAGAGTCTGACCAAGACATTAAAAATTTTTTCACCCTTTCTCTGCACTGGTACAGCCATGGTGGCTAAATATTCCCCCTCACCTCNGGTGGTTCTGGCACAAACTCCCAGTGCAACGAGGTTCACTCCCCCCCCCCCCCCCCCCCCTTTTTTTTTTCGCAAGAAGTTGCCATTCTGGAAAATGGGGGAAAAAATAGTACGTGGCAAGAATGTGGATATGAGTAGAAAACAGAGATCTGTTCAGGACAGAGAAGGAGTAAGTGTAACTGCTCTGTCAAGTCAGTGGCAAAGAAAAGGTGAAATGTTTACATTCTTTATTGAGATTTCATTCTTTATTTAGCAGAAAGGGGAAAGGGTGACAACATTAATCATGATAGTGGATGCTTTAAAACTGGACTTCATAGCAGATACTTCAAAACTGAACCATTCAGTCCAGGAGTTCAGCAGCCTTCAGAAAAAGCTCAGTGCCTTGATAGCTATCTTGGCTAAATGAATAACAAAAGATATTGTGCATCCTGTTAAAGAGGAATTAATTGATTGTGCACTGTCAGAAAAAGCAGCAGCTTACCCTTAGTGGATTCCTGTGCATTTGTGTGATCCAGCAGTTCCAGTGCTTCCAGCTGAAGCACCTGGGCAGCAGGAGAGAGAAGGCAGTTGGACTGTAGCTCTGGTCCACTTAGTGATCTGAGGTAGATAAAATCCATAATTGTACATATCTAAATATGTTCCTTGATGAATTGCTGTGTTGGTCTCAGGGGTCTAGCCATGTTGTGTCTAGATGAGGTTTTGTCTTCTAAATATGTATGGTCAGCAAGGGAAACAAAATTACCCATGGAGTCAGGCCTTCCAGGAGCAAGGGTTAAAGAAAGCTGATTTTCTGTAGCAGCCATTTCTTCTGTCAAGTCTCAAATTTGGTTTTTCCTTTTAGGACTTTTTTTTTTCTTCTCCTTTTTAACACTTTCTCCTTTGGAATGGGAATTTCTGTTTTGGGGGAGTATTTTGAAACCAACAAAATAGAAAGCAGACATACCTCAGTCTCAGGTTACATAAAGTGCTTTGCTGTCTTTTGGGGTTTGATCACAGGCTCTTTGAGCCATTGCAATTCCCTGAATGTCGCGTGCTATCTGGTTTTAAATCTACCTTGGACAAAGTCACATGCATCATGCATGATTAATAATGGCTTTGTTAGCTGGTGTGGTAGGAGCTTAATTTAGTTACTGCTAAATATGCCTGGTTTTTTAAAGTTTATTCCATCTGTGTAAATCCCACGGAGATGTTATTCAGCAATTTCCAAGAGGAAATTCTGTTTGGGGATGAGGGGTATTCAAACAATTAGAAGTGAGAGATGTCTAGAAGAATTTCATGCATCGTTTAGCTCTCATTCCTGCTAGTCAAATATATTAATTTCTTTCCTTTTGTATTACCCTTTATTTCGCTACAAAAGATCTTGTGAGATCTTTCCTAAAATCATGAGAGGGAAGTGGATGCAAAATATTTCACATATTAGAAACTGCCAAGGTTGAACAGAGCTTAGAAAAACTATTTTTTCAGAAATTAACTGAAGGAAGCGCAGGCTGCGTAAGCTTTTGAAACCATGGCCGAACAACCTACATGGACTTGGGGCTTGCACACCCCATGGAAGTAGCCTCTGTGAGCCAGGCTTGTGTGTGCTTCTCTTAACACAACACCTTCAAGGGGCTCTTGCAAAATCCTCCTGTCATCCCTTTCAGTGTGCATGCAGCACCAGCCTCTAAGCAGAGGCGTGCCATTTGTATCCATGTGCTAAGGAAGAAGGGAAAAGGAGGAGAGAGCATCATTTGAAGATGTGTACAGGCAAAACAGCGCTGAGCCCATCACTGCTGCACTGGCGATGATCTCGCACTGCCGGAATTGTACAGAGGGGGAATGTTAAACAGCACAGAGGTTCTGCAGGGGAATCCTCATGCAATCCACTCTGGGCTGAGAAAACATTAACCTTGTTTAGCAAAAGAAAACACTGCTTTTTATTCATAAACTGATAACTTCAAAAGCCCTCTCTCTTTGTGAATGAAGAATAGATGCACTAGGCACAGGAAACAATTAGTCCATAGCTCTGCGACTGGTCTGGGAGCTTTCTATAAGGTTTTTGTTTTGTTACTTGACTGCAGAACTATTTGTTAGATTTATAAGTTCAAAGCCTGGCTCTTAGCACCACAGGATTAGACAGTTTAAGTAGGAGCATGCAAATCAGCTTAGTAAACTATCTGAACACAAAATGTTAGACTACTTATGGCATCTGGAGGGAGTGATCACAAGATTGAGGAGATTGCTTTCCGTGGGCTCTATTATGCTAATCAGCAATGCTAAATTGGGTTTCCCTTTCTCTCCCACTCCACCACCTCCCTGTACAACATTGCTTTTACTTCTAGCTGGTTAGGTTGTCCAGGGGGCTGAAGATTTCCTCACTTTTCTTCCATGCTGTAAGCAGCAGGATTGCATTTGAAAGGGAAAAGGGGAAACTCAGACCATATTACTATAATTGTTAATATGTGGGCTAAGCACACTGTGGAACAGGTGGTAATGTGAGGCACCTTTTGCTTGGAGATTAGAAGAACCTATGCTTACTCCTAGGCTTTGAATTTCCAATAGCAGGCAACAGGGTTGCATTGGAGTGCTGGGGCCTACTGGAGAACCATTAATATACTATTCATTTACAGCACTTGTACATCCTGAAATTGAAAAAAATTCCTTCTGGAATCTGATTGCCTCTTCTATATACAGCGTGCTAATAATGCTCTCTGTCCAGCATAACCTTTTCTTCAAAGGTGCTAGCTGGTGATTGCCTCGTTTGGTGTCAGTCCATGGTAATTCCTGGTCAGCTTTTGGGTAGTTTTCTGTTGCACCTAAGAGATGACTGATATTTGTGTAGGTTACCTGCTGTGGGTAGGCTTTGCATTGCTTTGCACACAGGGCAGATGCGAGTAGTGACCAGAGAATGCCTGGTGACAAGAGTCGGGGTCCAGGATGAGCGGGTGAAGGTTCATTAGAAAGTTACCTGGAGTCTGTCTTATGTATAAAACAAACCCGATAAAACCAGCCTTTGTCTTACTGTTCCCAGAGCCCATCCCTGCTCTCTCCTCATGGCAGCGAGACGGCTTAGACTCAGATGAGGCTCGCCTTTCCCCGCAGGCCGGGCGCTTGATTCGCCAGCTTCTGGATGAGGACAGCGATCCCATGCTGTCCCCTCGCTTCTATGCCTATGGACAGAGCCAACAGTACCTGGATGATACAGAAGTGCCTCCTTCTCCTCCCAATTCTCATTCCTTCATGAGGTGGGTTGTGATTTGCTGGTGCTTTCACATCCAGCTATAAAGGGTTTGCCCAGATG
The DNA here is from genome assembly GCA_013398115.1 of Falcunculus frontatus. Lineage (NCBI taxonomy): Eukaryota > Metazoa > Chordata > Aves > Passeriformes > Falcunculus > Falcunculus frontatus. Next base: position 103,709 of record VZRV01003485.1, read on the forward strand.
CATCAAGCAGCATCTCTTTGGATCAGCTGTGCTGCATTGGGTTTCTGTCCATATTCACAGGAAACTGATATTTTTATAAAAGTTTTCTGTAGTTAATACTTTCTGGATTTGTGCATTAATATCTAGGAACTTGCTGTTGCTGAAAGAGGCTGTTAGAGCATCTTTTGATCTCTGTCACTGCAGAGTAGCAACACAGCATTCTCACTTTTGTGGGCTTTGCCTTTATTTACCCAAAGTTGGAGTGGCCTTCTCTGCGTCAAGATATACTGTGGCTGTTTGGATAAGCTCTTCCTGCAATCTCTGCTCTTGATAGGAGACGGAGTTCGTCTTTAGGATCTTACGAAGATGACAGAGAAGACCTTACCCCTGCACAACTCACCCGGAGGATTCAGGGGCTGAAGAAAAAGATCAGAAGATTTGAGGACAAATTCGAAGAGGAGAGGAAATACAGAGTGAGTCTCCAGGAGTTAAGCATTTATGTGGAGGTGTATGCATTAGCAGCGAAGGGAAGGGACACTGGGGAGGTGGGTCAAACATATAGAAGGCTTGAAAGCTTTTATAAGGAAGAAAGGAAAATAAAGGGTAGAAAACCTGCTGCCCCCCCCCAAATGTGTATCCACACCAAGCAAATTACCTTTCCAAGCATTATGCACTATCCATGTAGCACAAGAGAGGGAGGCTAATGAACTCATAGGATTTCGACCACTGCTTAAGACAGTGTGTAGGAATAGCTGTGTTCACCTTCTGTTTGTTTATTTATTTAAGTTCAGCACATGGGAAGCACAGTTGCTCATCTCATTTGCATGATGGTAATCCCAGGACACCTGTGCATCGCAGAGGGGAGAGAGCAGCTGCATTCGCTCCTGAGCAAGGAACCACAGTCAAGTGCTGCTGAGCAGCAGCAGTGTACTGAACTCTTAATTGCTCCTGACATGCCCTTCTCATGCACAGAAAGCTTTGTAAGGAACTACAAAGCTTTGCATGTGTGCACTTTTGGCTATCTAAATGGCAAAGCATTGTACTGTAAAGGTCTTGCCTGAAGTAGAAGAGGCTGAAAGAAATGCCCAGAGCTTGCTGTAGCCTAGCATTTGGGTTATTTTGATGTCTTTGGTTATAAGGCAGCCTTTGGTGTGGATACATGTGTCCCAACACTCTTCCAACTGTTCATGCTAGGTTTCCTCTATTTTGGAGGTGCCCTCTTGTTAGGAAACAATAGACACAAGGATTGTTATGTGCATCTGGCCCTCTGAGTCACATCTACAACTTAATAGTTGCCATCAAATGTTTTGTGTTTTCCAAAAAGAAAATCCATCTCATGATGCCCCTAAGACACAGTGTTGTGACAGGCAGGAGCTATTCGAGCAAGGTCTGAAATGGGCTGGTCAGAGGTGTGCAGCTGCCAGTCAGAAGCCAGTGCCTGTGCTCTGTGCTGGGTCCAAATTCCACTGTACCCCTTTGTGCCACACACTTGTTTCAGTGAATCTCTGCTAGTGGTTTAACACAGATTCAGCATGTCTCTTCTTTCCTTCCAGCCTTCCCACAGCGACAAAGCAGCCAACCCTGAAGTGCTCAAATGGACAAATGATTTGGCCAAATTCCGAAAGCAACTTAAAGGTGAGCAGCCGCCACTGGTGCACCTTTTGGGGGGCAGCTCGACTCTGCCTGGTTTAGATTTGATGTGAGGCAGTGATCCTGTCACTGTCACATTTTAAAAATGAAAAATTACTCATCTTCCCCCAAACTTCCCTGTTTAGAGTCAAAACTGAAGATATCGGAGGAAGACCTTGGTCCTGTTGTGCGTCAGCGCAGCAATACGCTCCCCAAGAGCTTCGGCTCTCAGCTGGAAAAGGAGGATGACAAGAAGCAAGACCTGTCAGATAAATCTGCCAAGCCTGCCGTGGAGGTGACCCTTGACTCCATCCAGAAGAAGCTTCAAGAGAAACGAGCAGAGACAAATCGACCTGAAGACATTAAGGTACAATGTAGACAGGTCAGATTTAGGCCTTTAAGTGCAAGTAGGTAACTTGTGGCTGCACAGTCACTTGTGAAAGTGCTGTGGTCTACATTTTGTTTATAAGTGTGCAGCCTTTAATCTGGGCTCACTTGCTTTAATTCCTTGCCCTCTGCCTTTAGTATCTTGATTTTTTTTCCCCAGAGCACAGTTTCTGTTGTGTGTCATCTTGTGGTTTTTTGTCTGACCCTTGTATATTCTAAGTAATATTTCTGAATTATTGCAATTTTTTCCTGCCCTATGTTGGCTATTTCTATTGTTACATCCAAAGGCTTTTGGCAAATTCTGCATCTTCCAGTGCTTCTGGAGATTGTGTCATCTGTTTGCTTCTTGTTCAGTCCAAAGCTGAATGTTATTCTCTCAGGGTGTGTTATTGCTGCCCTTCAGAGTTTCACACTGAGCTCTGTTAGCTGCTGTAATCTCTGAGGGTTATCAGCAGGGAGGTCTTCATGTCTGATGTTGTGAGCTCCTGAGGTTTGGGCAGCCTTGTAAATGAAGTCCTTGAGTCTGCTGGCATATAAACTGTGCAGTGCTGTATAAGAGTGAGGCAGACAGCATTTTCTTTGTTTGCTAGATCTGCAGAATACTGCACATACTATAGCACGTGTTTTGACTATTTTCTGACTGTAGCAAGAATCTACAGCCTGGCCACTTATGGAGGGACTGTGATATTATTTGGTGCTGTGATAGGGAGAGAAGGCTTGGTATCAGGCAAATTCAGTGGGGGAGTTTTGGCCAACTGAGAGAAGTCTTCTCTGTCTGCCCTTTTTTTTTTTTGGCTTTGTCCCCTCTTGTCTGTCCCCAGTCCATAGCAGAATTGGCAGAAAGAGACAATCTGACTGCATTTCAGTTCTTGTTAAAGTGTGTTTGTGACAGTCAAAGCAAAAGTGTCAAGCTTTACAAGAGGTACTGGAGTTTGTCTCAGATTTGAAGAAGAAGAAAGGACGTATGTTCTGTTCTGGAATTTACACTTCTGATCTTAACTGAAAAAGAGCCACTATCATTAAAAGTTGCATAGTGTTGTTTTTTCAAAGCACACTCATAATCTGTAAATCCCCTTTAGATATATAAAATACCTTCATATGCAAAGTTTGTGTGTTTAATCTGCCTTCATTGTGCTTAGGGTTCTACTCACATTAGCAGTCTCTTTGGCAGTGTAGCTGGGAAAAGAGAACTGGAAGGTAGAGATGAAACTTTAAAACGTAATGATGGTATGACATGACTTTGGTTATGGCACAGATCAGTATTTTTTGAGTCCAGGAATCTGACTTTTTTTCTTCCTCCCTTTCCCTCTCTCTGTACCACTTTTCATAGGACATGACAAGAGATCAGATAGCAGCTGAAAAAGTGGCTCTTCAAAAAGCTTTGCTGTATTATGAAGGCATTCATGGCAGACCGGTATGTACTGCATTTTAATTTTTTCTTCAAAGTGCATCTTTCTATGTCTTTGTGGTAAATATGGGGACATCATTTACCCCTAATGCCCTTTTGATGTCAGGTCACTAGAACTTCTTGCTCTGCAAAACACACGTGCACCCTCTAATCCACCTCCCTGATCCTTCACTTCCGCAGCTGCTGAGGAGTCTCTTCCAGGCAGGGTGATGTCCTCACACAGCACTGGGCTGGACAGACACCTGCAAGACAGAGCCTATAGGCTGAATTAGCATTATTTTGGTATTGTGCTCGCCAGGTTCCACAGGCAGCCAATTTGTGGCCCAGTGCAGAGTCTGCATAGGAGTAGTTGTGTGTGGTCCTCCATCCAGCCAGGAAGTTTGCAGTTTCCTGGTATCAATGGCTAACTGGGAAGGCACCTGTACATATGTTGCACCTTCTTAGATGAGATCCAGCGGGTTTTACCCAGTGCCTTGCTTTTTTGCACACCTTCTTGTGCCAAAGAATTCTGAAGAAGTTTGTCTCCTGAGCATCACAGCTTAAGTTGAAAGGAGATCTGAGTCTTCTCCTAAGAAACAGATGGGTTTTATCCGTGTACCAGGAGAAGAGAATGGCATAAGGTTTCTTGTACATCTGATCTTAACAAGGGCAACTTATTTGTGAGGACAGAAAATTAAGTATTGTCTTCTGTTGAACCCTGCTGTGGCAGAAACACAGTAACTTCCAGGCCATCAAGTTGGCTTTTTGTGAGTCCTTCCTTCTCTTTCACTGATGACATTACAATCTTTGTTACCAGCTGTATAGGTAAAGTAACTTAATTTCAGAGTGCTGCTAATCCTTTGAGCAGTGGCTTGGGAGCAGCAAATTACTGCTTATAAGGGGTACTTGATTAGTGCAGCTCACAAATCTGTCATTCTGCTGCTGCACGGGATTCCTGATCTTTTCCTTCTGAACTATTTCCTTCTTTATCCATTGTTTTTAAAAAGTCTGACTAATTTATTAAAATGCCTTATTGGGTGCTAATATTGTACAGTCACAACTGTACTAGCAACTGAAAATGGCATAATTATATGAGAGGACAGGCAGATTTATTCTTGTGTAAAATAGCAAAAGGGCAGCACAAGGGAATCCACTTACCCTCCCGTGTTCACTGTGAGACCAAGTCTTTTTTTGCTGTTTTTACAATTACATAAATCGGAAGTTGGCATCTTACTGAACTGAACTCACTTCAATCTGTTCAAAAACATAACAAGCCCAGAGCCTATCTTGTCAGCATACTTTTATTCCCACCTACCCTTTCCGATGCTTCATTTATGCAACTGTTTTTTAATTTGTTTTGTTTTTAAGTAAGCAGTCTATACCTAGCAACACTAAACTGCATGGCAAGGAAGACTGATCAGCTTTTGCTGTTCCCAGCTCCTGGCAGTGCAGCAGTGGAAAAGTACTGAGAGCTTGAGGAGAATGGGGATAGTTCAGCCAAGTTTTTTTTTTTTCCTTAAAGATATTTAACTAAACAAGAAAAACAATGGAGCTCAGATTAATTGTGCAACTGGGTCTTTCTGCACCAGTGATAGATGAACCTGCAAAGGTGGAACTGAACTGTTTTAGTTAAGCCAAAAGTCTCTCTCTGCAGAAATTTTTGAGCTGCTCTAACAATGCAAGCAGTGGTCTGTTCTCAGCTGCTGCTCTTTTGCCGTGTGGAGTGTGCCCCAGAGTTTGTGTCAAAGGCTCCATTATTCAAACAGTCTCTATGCATTTTGATGTTCTCCCAAAATATACTTAGGTTTTGCTGGTCTTACTTATGTTTACCTACTGAGACAGTGTGCCCATGTACTAAACATTTACTTTCAGAATACGCTTTCTGTGAAGTTTGCTGGTGTAAGTGAGCTGCAGGCGGGCTCAGACTCCGTTCACTTAACTTCCAATGCCTTTATTAATTCTCTGTGTCGTTCCTCCACACTGATACTCAGACACTGAAAGATGTTTATCTTTTCCATTCTTCAGCATGCCTAAGGACTTTGTGCCCATTCCAAGGCTTATGTTTATTTTTCTGTACAGAACAGTGCTGTTAATCAACTTTGAAATGTTGTTAATTGAAGGTTTGATTCTCAGCCTCAACATAAGCCTCAGCATAGTCTTGGGGTTTCTTTATGTAACAGACTGTCTGAGCCAACAGTAGTGTTGTACCTCCTGTTCACAAGCTGGTAATCTTGTAAAGCTAGGAATAATATTATATATATATTTAGGTTACCCAGTTTCTCTAGGTGTATTCCTAATAGGTTACAGGGAAATGTCCAAAGTTGGAGGCAACTTGCTGGCCGGTGCAATTGAGTGCAGGCACATCAGCACAAAACTCAGTACAAAGAGGGCTGAGTGAATTGTTTGATGCTGCTCACATCCCTCTAATCCACGTGGAGCTGCTTACTCAATGAACAGGCAGCTTGAGGCTGTCAGGAATTGGGGCCCTACTGTGCTTTGCAGGTGTGGGACATTCAGCCCCCAGAGCTCAGACTGCCCATCTGTATGCCCCTTATCAGGCCTGGGGATGTTTGCATTGAACCAGGAAAGGAATAAAGATATTCCTCCCTCTTCCTCCGTGTTCATCTACCCCCAGCATAGGGAACATAGGCTTGGTTATCAGGAGGAAGATGGATGCTACCTCCAGATCCTTAGAGGTCCCTGCCATCCCACTCCTAGCCATACTTCCAACCTTTCTGCCCCTCACAAGCCAAAACCCTCTCCTTCTCTGGAGGGAGAATGTAGAAGCTTTAGAAAGATTACTCCAGGGAAAGTCACCTGCAGACAAAATGAAAGGCAGTTCCCTTTAAAATTGCCTCCCTGCCTTAAGCTGTATTCCCTTTTCTCCTATTTCTGTTGTAGAAAGAGAAACTGCACAAAACTCCCTAGGGGTTACACTGTTGATGCTGATTTTTATATGGCAGTTGTTCAGTTGCTCTGGTGATTAGCAGCAGTAGAAAGGCATGACATCAGTTAAAGCTTCCTCATAAGAGCTTTATAATCTAAAGTTAGACAAAAGATCTAATGGAAGGACACTTGTAGGATGTGGGTCAGACAGTGCTGAATGATGATCAGGGTTTTTTTCTAATGTGCTGTAAGAAAACACTGAAGAAATAAAACGCACCTTGAATCTGAAAAAAACCCAGAAATGAACACACTCAGTTTGTGATGCTCTCAAACTGGGGAGGGAGCACAACAAGCCGTAAGGAGGAGTGGAGTTAAGGACAGAGCAATGTAAGGAACACCTGGGGCAGACATCAGCACTATTCTGTCTTCTCTATGCCACGCAGCCGTGGCACCTTCATCCCTTCTGAGCATTGCAGTAAATTCTTCCCAGCAAAGTGGCTGGGAGGAGGGATGGAGGGCAAGGTTAGGGGGTTAAAAAGATGAAAAACTGCTGGCTTGGACAGGAAATTAGGAGGAATAGCAAAGCCGAAAAGTCGGCTTTTGTGAGAGCTGTAGTTTACCCTACTCAAGGGAAGTCTCCTCACATTGCACTATCCAGTCAGTGCAGCTGCTTTCTCTTTTCATGGGCCATAAACACGGCCACTGCGGGCTGGCCACAAGAGCAAGGATGGGAAACCTCATCTTGTGCTTACAGTGGCAGACGTGATTGCAAGCACAGAGTGCTGCCTCTGTGGGTCATTTTGTGCTGTGGACATCTGATCCCTAACTGGTCATTTAAACCACCTGTCTCATACAGCCCCTTTGCAAGACACCCCACCCACAGCTTCAGCTGGCACCGGGCACAGGCGATGCAATGATGGACAGGAGTTTCAGGGCTAATGCTGCTCACCTGTCATCGCCATGCAATTCTCCTCAAGCCCCTCAGACTGAGGGTGATCACAGGCACATGAGTTCTAGAGTGGAGTATCTGGTGCAGGATTCATGGATCTCTCTTTTTTTTTTTCCTTTTCAGGTTACCAAAAATGAACGGCAGGTGATGAAGCCGTTGTATGACAGGTATCGCTTGGTCAAACAGATCCTCTCCAGAGCCAACACCATCCCTATTATTGTGAGTGGAGCATTCTTTTGGGGGTTATTTCTTTGGTTTCAAGCTGAAGAAGCAGGAATCACCACACTTTTGCACACCACACAATCACTAAGACTAAGTCCCAGCTTTCCTTATCACTCAGAGATCAAGCAAATGAGTGAATCAATGACACACTTCATACTGAAGTTGGGAAAAGGTGGTCATGGGGCTCTGGTGCCCACCTGTGAGCCATGGGGCACATCTCACCTTGTGTTGTTTCTTCTCTTTCCATTGGGCTGCTGCTGTTATTTCATCATCTTCTGTTTGGCTACAGCCTCACTTCTTTTTCCGTACCAACCCACGCTGAGCTGTAGGTCTTCCATGCTGCTTGGCTACACAGGGCTGTATGTACAGGGTTCCTGTACACAGGATCACAGACTTGAGTAGATCCCACAGGAGATGCCAGGCATGTCCTTGGCTGAAAGAAAGGGCCCTCAGTCTTCTAACGCTTAATCTGTGTTAAAGAGATCCTGCAAGTGGTGGATATTCCCTCATTCAAGGTGGTGCTTTGCCACGAGCAAGGAACCCAATACACCCCTCTAGGGAGAAAATTCACCATCTTTAATTTTAGACAACTTGTGTAGACCAGTTTTTAAAAACTAATTGATCTGGAAAACCCACACAGAATACTTCATGCCCGTCTATGGAAAGAGAATTCTTTTATCAAAGTTCCTGTTCACTCTGTCTGTCATGTATGAACCTTTTTTTTTTGCTTTTCCTGAGCAGTGCTCATGTCCTGCCCACTTTCTGTAGATGGCCAGTGAAGTGAATGGGCTGGCACAGCATTGCTCAGTGCAGTGCCGCTGAGAAGTGGGATTTTTTTCTGCAGATACTGGGAGGTGTTCCTGGTCCTGCATTTAAAACAAAATAGAAAGCTGCTCCTCCTGTTATATGCAAAATAGTCCCCAAAATATGTGCTGTGAAGACAGTGCTGGCAATCAGGGAGGAGGAAACTCTGTAGGTGTGCATGGGCAGTTTAATGCAAAGCTCTCAAAGAGAACCCAGGTCCTGTTTAGACACAAAACTGAAATTTCACAGAGGCTAGCAAAGGAGAGATGAGACTGGTTTGTTCCCAGTCTTCTGAGTGAGAACAGTGAGAGGCCCATAGAGAGACAAGATACATCTGAAAATCCAACTCTACATCAGTAGGCACTTCAGTGGGAAATCAGGCTCCTGGAAAGCAAGTCTGGAGAGCCTGGCTGAGCTTAGCCTGTAGCCCTGGAGAGCCAGCCAAATTCTCTCTGTGTGTATGGGCCTCGGGCTGGGGATTATTTTCTTGCAGCCTTTGCCTTGCAGTCGCTACCCAGCCGGTATTGGAGCATCCAAGTTTCTTTTAAAAAACAGATTGGCAGTAGTGTCCTTTGCTAAGCAACATCCTGAGAGAAAACAGCCCAAGGTTCAGGGGGTTTTGCCAGGCATATTTTTCTTCTTTGAGAAAGATATTTCTCCTGGTGGTCCAGCAGTGAGATGAGAATGAATGTGTGGGTGAGAATGAGCTGAGAGCAGGTGGTGGAGGAGAAAGGGGTTCACAATGTAACATACTTGTTAACACCTGTCACAGGGTTCCCCCTCCAGCAAGCGGAGAAGCCCTTTGCTGCAGCCAATTATCGAGGGCGAAACAGCTTCCTTCTTCAAGGAGATAAAGGTGAAGACCTCCAGCTGCTAACTAATTGCTCAGTTTGCATCAACTTTCCCCTTATACCAATGAAACAGAATGGTTGATTGATTTTTTTTTTCATCAGTGTTGATTTTTTTTGCAGTGTCCTCCTGAAAAATCAGTAGCTGCTTTAAGCCTCGCCAATTCTGATCAAAGTCTTCCCTTGTTGTAGATAAGACTACAGTATTTCCTTGGCTTTGCATTCTTTCCTGTCCTTCTCCCTTCCCCTCCATCTGCACATATTTTATTTTGCTTTAAAAAAAAAAATTAAAAATCACAATTACCCTTGTACCTTGCTTTTTTTCTTGCCTTCCTCCTTTCTTTTAAAAGACACTAACTTGTTTTGCGGTAGTTTCTCTCACTCCCAAGCTCCGTGGCTTGCACACAGCACCGTGGCAGGAATGAGCTCTCACAAAACTAACCCTCGCACGTGGAGCCAGCCGGGGCACTTACGGGATCCTTACCTGCTCCCATCCACTTATTTTATCCAGGCTCTTTTTCACCACCTTGTGCAGGGCATTTTTAACTTAATGAGGATGGAAGTAAGAACAGCTTGGTTCTGCTAGTTGATACTTGGTCAGATTTGGATGGCAGGATTGTTGTTTCTTCTTGTGCTGCCGTGGAGTAATAATTCAGGGTGGGGAAGACTGCTGTTGTACTGGGCCTTCCCCTGAGGAATAAAGTCCAGCAGCAGACCAGGACACACAGCATGGAGCTGGGCCCTGGCTTGCTTTCTGTGCCCTTGCAGTGTAACAAGTGAGAAAAGTGCTTCAGCAAATTGGGATCATTTATCTGTTACCCACCCAGAGCTTGGTTAAGTGTAAATACTGCAGACTTAGAGATCCAAGGTGATTTGAGTGCAGTAGATTGTATATTAATGGACTATTTGAGTCACATATTCATTATTACCAGATTGAAGAGTGAAGATGTTAAGCTGCTGTTTGGAAGCTGGTTCTTGATCACTGAGCTTCTTAGTATTTTCTAGATAACCCTGGATCAAATCTGCAGTACTGGTCTGGTGGGGAGTGTTTTTGCTTGCCTCTGTTTTTTTCTTTTAGTGTCCTCTGTTCTCAACCTCTGCTTGCACCCAGTGTGGGAACTCAGTGCTGTCAATTATGGTGATCTCTGATGGCCAGCATAGGCTGGTGCTGTGCCAGGGCAGCACCAAACCAGCTCAGCAGTGTCCTGCAGGGAATACAAACCTGGAGGGGCTTCTGACAGAAGATCAGGATGACAGCCTTAAGCCTGTTAACATTATATGCCTATTAACACTTAAATGTGGCTCTGTGAAGCTGCATCTGGCAGCTTTATGCTGAGCTACACTCCGAAGTAAAGAGAGGAAATTGCCAAAAGTCCCCAAAACTTAGCTCCTGCATAGATCCACTATGGGCAGGGAAGTATTTGACAGGCCCCTGACAATGTCAGTATTTGGGTGTTTCTGATGGGGAGTTTCTTGAAGCATTTGGGAGAGTTGACTGAAAGCTTGAAAGATGTTGTGAGGTGACCTTACCAAACATTTTGGTATAGTATCTTGAATGTTGTGTTGAAAAAATCATTGGGATTCTTGCTTTGTGGGAGTGCCGATGATACGATACTCTGGTGATTTTACATTTGTAACTCTGGAATGCCTCATGATTGCCTAACAATCCAAGCAGGTGCATGCTAAATGAATGTAGTTCATGAAGAACATTTTGGTTCAGGGTGTAAATGCTGCTGCAGGTTTAAAATGAGGTTCCTATGTGAGACTTTTTAAAGGGAAGGCCTTAGAGGGCCTTTCTTGTTTGAGTTCTGGCTAAGAATCCTTTTAATTCACTCCTTTGTATTTAAGAGCAAAATTATTTCAGAGGTCTTGTGACAGCCAGATGCAGTGTTTTGGCTCTGAGGTCTAAATGAAGTTTCTCGACTTTCTTTTCCTCCTGTGGGCTTCCTGTGGCAGGAGGCTGGCTCCTGAGCTCCTTGCTGGCTTGGGCAGTGTGCTGGTGTCCTGCAGCGAGGCAAGACAGGCTCGTGGGTGTCTGTGAGGAAAACACCTTGCATCTGTCCTCAGGAGCAGCTTGTCACACTGCTGATGGAAATTGTCCCTTTGCTTTCTTTCCAGGAGCTCTCCCAGAAAAGGGCATGGGAGCTCCTCCTTTGTTGGCAGAGAATTCCCCTAAAGCAAAGCATGGTGTTTTTACTGCTTGGACTGACTTAGCAAATCCCCTTCCATGGCACAGCAGGATCCGTGTTCTGCTGCAGGCCTTCCCAGTCTGGGCAGGATGGCATGCCTGGGGACTGGGAAATGGCAGTCAGAAATGGTCTCCCCTCCCCAGTTCAGCCTGGAGTTGTTGGCAGGGTTTAAGAACAGTATGTGGCTGCTGGTTTGTGCTTTCTGTTTACTCTGTACCATTGATGTCTGGAGAAATGGGTCCTGTCTAATCACGTGCTAAATATTGCTTCAGCTTTCACAAGTTCCCTGCAGAGTTTCCTAAGGTGCATTCAAACTTCTCTGTATCTTTTGTTATTATTGCTACTCAAAACTTCTTCCCAGATAGTGTTTTTTTCAGCCTCCAGCCTCAGTCTTGGTTGTAATTCTCAGCCTGTGGCTTTGCAATGCACTATCATGGCCTAGAGCTTTAACTTAAAAAGAAGACTCTGGGCAAACTATAATTTAATTTAAATGTATGCATTTATAAATCATTAACTTTGAGGATTTAATGGGACTAAGCCAGGTCCTGGTGTTATGTTCTCGCTTTTTGCTTGAAATATGGGAGCAATCTCTTAGGAATAATTGAACTGTACACAAGGAATTACATGGAAAAAGAAAAAAATCAAGAAAGTGTCTTCTTTTGATCCCAGTGCTGCAATATATTTTTGTCTTGAAGACTTCAGTGATGTTAGCCCCCAAAAGCTTTTAAAGATATCCATATGCTTAGATCCTTCCTGGCTAGAGTTACATGGCTGTAAAATAAATACATTTACACATATGTACATACATACATATTTGAGAGATTTACTGTCCATGCTGGCTTTTGCCACTTTCTCTAAGTAGCCTCAGTCCTTAAATTAAGGTTGAAAACTGCCTTCTAGAAATGTCTCCGTACATAAGAGACTGGGCTTTGTTCCCTGATAATTAAAATTATTTCTGGATAGTGTCACAGGACAAGCCCTACTTTTGAGAATGCAGTGAATTGGTGAATACCAAGTGCAGCAGGGACTTTGAAATTTCATGCCTATAAATTTTTTTTTAAAAACTGGAACACAACCAATTCATCAGTGTGCCTTGGGGAAATGGGAAATTGCACTGTGCAGAGTTTCCAGTCCAGTTTTTACTGTATTCCAGCTAAATAGTCAGTGCTGATGTTGGGAACATGTTAGCAGCAGCAGTCCTTTTACAGTCAATCGTATCCCACATTTGGGTAATTGTAAGACTGATCTGAGCTCACTGGTATCACTGTATGAGCATTTGAGGTCTTGAATTTAGCCATTAGAGAGAGCTGTTGAGCTGCATCTATTGAGAGAATATTCCACATTTTATCCTGGCAGTCTCACTGCTGGGAAATGTTTGCAGGGAAATGCAAAGGATGGCTGGTATGCTTTGGACAATATGCATAACAACTGTAGGTGGATTTATTTACATCAAAATGCATAAACTAAACAGAGCAGCAGGTTGCTCTGAACCCCAGGTATTTTTTTTTCACTCAGTTGTGTCGCCCTGGGTCTCCTTAACCAGTCTGAGTTGGTGGTGGCAATTTCTCTGTCGTGCTTTGGTTCTAGGGTGTCTTACTGACGGTCTTCTGGTGTCCTGTGTATTGCTTGGCAATTGAAGTGTTTGCTCTGCCTTTCCACTTCTTTTCGTACTTGTTCCCCAGTGCATGCGGTGGAAGGAGGAACCTGTTCCTGAGAAGGGAAGCAATAACCTGTCTTGTTGTGGGGGTGCTCTGTCCCTGTGTGTAGGAGGAAGAGGAGGGGTCTGAGGAGGACAGCAATGTGAAGCCGGATTTCACAATTACCGTGAAGACAGATTTCAGCGTGCGCAGCTTCTTGGATCAACTAGAAGATGATGCTGATGGCTTTGTTTCCCCGGTGGATGATAAGATGCCATCTAGGAGCAGTCAGGATATGGGGCTTTCAAATCTCCATGAAGCATCCATGTATGTTGAATTCACAGGCAACTTCAAAAAGTTATTTCTTGGCTAAGATAGCATTTTATTTGTCAGAAGAGTGTCTAGGGTTTTTTTGTCTTTATGATCTGTGCCAGAAGTTTTCATGTTTTATTTCTAAATGCAATAGACCCTCATAGGGAAGGGTTTGGGAAGCAACTACCGTGTCCTGATACTTAGCTTCTGCATCTTTGGATTCCATCACTAAACAGTAACTCCACCAGTGGCAAGCCTTTATCATGAAAACCCTGCACTCCAAAAGGTTCTTCAAGTTTTGGAGAGGTCAAGTGGAAGTAGCTTTGCTAGTTTCAGGTCTGATGCAAACACATATAGGCGGTAGCCCTAAGTTGTGAGTTGAATTGAATTTGATCCTATAAAAGTCACCAAACCCAGACCCATCTGCAGCAAGTAAGTTTTGTAGAAGTCAGTGGTGAATTGTGAAGTGCACGCTTGACCTCCTTAGAGGCTGCAGCTTAAGACTATGATCATTTTGCTGAACTAAATTCAGAGAGCTTTTTTGTTTCAAGTAACGTGAAGCTGCCAGAGCTGCTCGCAGGAGCAGCTCCATTGCTTGGTGTACGTACAGCTAAACATCTGTAGGTTTACTGTGTGTTTCCTGCTTTAATTGTGTACATATGGATAATCTCATTTATCTTTAAACCCAACAGCCCTGAACTGTTAGAGCAGCTCCAGGAAGTCAGGGAAGAGAAAAAGCGAATCAGAAAAAAATTGAGAGACTTTGAAGATAACTTTTTCCGACAAAACGGAAGGTAACGATTTCTCAGCTGCCACTCTGTTCTTCAGCTGCTTTTAATCTGTTTTGCATCTCCAAAGATCTCCAAATATGCAAAGTTACCTGAATTCACTATTATGTAGTTCTTCTTCACAATCATTATCATTGCTTTACTCACATTCAGAATGGTGGAAGAGTTACTCAGTGTTGAGATAACTAGTTTTTTTCCTAATGATCTCTGTCCTATTCTTGCTTGTCTGTGACATATTCAGACACTAATTTTATCAAGTATTTCTGCTTTAGTGTAACTGGTTTTATTGTTTTAAGAAAATGTCCCTCATTAACCAGCTGATAGAATGTTTTCATATATTTATAATCTTAAATTATCTTGTCTGTTTCTTGCCACCAGCCGTCATCTTTAGGGGTTTTTGTAAAATCACTGAAAACTTAAAATTTTCTTTTAAGCCAAGGGCAATCTGTTCAAATACCCTCTTTTCATGAGTCTCCCTGTTTGTCTAAGTGCTGTGGTGCCAAGCCAGGAGAGGCTGTATTTTATTCTGCCAGGCTCACAGGCTGACACTCAGATGGCTCCTGAAGTGTTTTCCAGCTTTTTTGCAGAGCTGGCAATTTCAGAGAATCAGGGCATGTTTCAAGTAGGATTTGGAACTATGGGATTGTGCTCAGTGTCAATACCCAAACATCCCATACTTTGTTGGAACAGCTTGTTTGCCCCTTTTTTTTTGTGGGTTTTTTTCCTCTCAAAGGATAAATGTTTTGGTCTCGTTCCCTGATGAGGAGTGAAGGAGAGGAGCTGCTTTGTAGGTCTTGTTGGGGGACAGAGGGAGGCTGCTGAGGGAGGCTTCCTGTTACAGAAATCTTCATTGTCTGCTTTCACTCCCACTAGGAATGTGCAGAAAGAAGACCGCACTCCCATGGCTGAAGAATACAATGAATACAAGCAGGTTAAGGCCAAGCTGAGGCTGTTGGAAGTCCTGATCAGTAAGAGAGATATTAGCTCCAAGATCATGTAAAGGAGGAGATTGTTTTTGCCAATAAATAAAGAGGAGAGAGCACCAAATGGACAAATGCATGAAGTGGATGCAGCGGGAGCCTGACTGGGGAGAGCTGAGGAGCTCCCTGGGAACTGAAGGGTCATTCCCAGAGGTGGGAGAGGGAGGAAAGGTAGATTTCTGTCACTCTCTACATTTGCTGTTGCCCACTCTTTCTCCAGGCCTGATGCCCAGAACGGAGTTTGCCAGTGTAGGAGACACAACACTGCGCTCAGTGACTGCACTGAAGGGTTCCTTCTGTATTGATTTGCTTACAGATCCTGTAATATTTAGAATATCAAAGCCAACCATGCTATTCTTTTTTTTTTTTTCCCCAGGATATTATAGCAAGAGGCAAAATAGGATTAATAGTAATGAAGTCATCAAATAGCTTCTACTTTAGTTGAACAGACAAGTGCCCTGACCGATCTTATGTGAAGGCACAGGTCAGACAGCACCAAGACTGTTCTCTTGTAGTTACAGTAAAGATTTGCTCAGACTTTTGACCTGACTGTTTGGAGTCCAGCATCCTCTGTTGCTCTAGAGAAATGCTGTGAGAATCTCCTGGTCATCAGCCAGAGCTGGTGTGAGTTGCAGTTTTGCCCAGGCTTGAGTTGAGTTTTCTTCCCACTTTTTTGATGGCCAATCCAACCGAAGTAGAAGGAAGTACCTGCATGTTTGGGATAGTAAAGAAAATGAGCCATGCAGCCAGGTTCTTACCAGCTTGTTCTGCTCGGAGGGTGATACTGAGACCTTCTGACCATGTTTGGACAGTAGGGAAGAGGTTTTAAAAGCTTTAAGTCAGAATCCCTTGGGCTTTTGGTGGTTGGGTAAATATCTGGTGTCAAGTATGTGGTAGGTATCTGGAAGGACCCCCCCAATTAATATGTGTGCTTCATCATGATACAGACACCTGAGCCCAAGCTGAGCAGTCCACACGGGTGTCCCACAAATTCACTCACCTAAATTTTCTTCTTTCGTGCACATCACCCCTGTGTGGGCTGCAGCTGCAACACTGATGGTGGCAGCAGAGGATGGGCTTTTCTTCCCAGTGTAGGAGATCTAGCAGCACAGAAGACACTGCAGGGAACTGAGAGCATGGAGCCATGCTCTGCCTGGGGAAAGGGCACCTGTCTTGAGTGCTAGTTTTGACAATTTAGTGTTTCCAAATTTGCTTATGATTTTCAGAAAAGAAAGTCCTGGGACACCTGATTCAGGTGCTCATGTCAAACAGGTGCTGCCTGAGAGAGGGAAAGGCCCCAAGTTCAGGGACACCAAGTCTCTGAGGGCTCACAGTTCCGCCATCCTGGGACACCTGGGCTTGCTCTCCCACTCCAGAGGTTTGTGTGCACCCCTTGGTCTGCGCTGAGCCAGGCTCCACCCTGATACCTAAGGGAGGGCACTTCTGTAGTGCTTTCTTCAGCTCCCCAGGGGATCCTTGCCAGTGTGCAGAAGCCAAATAGCTGAGATGAAATCCAGTGTTGGGTGTAGCCAGGCCTCATGCATGCCACACCAGGGGAGCCAAGAGGACTCCCAGAGCAACTTCTCCCCCTTCCTTCTTTATTAAGGGCAAGTGGGCTCACAAATAGTTGTATTTGGGTTGTGGTACTTAAATTTACCCCCTCTCACGTGCCACGTGTGCTGTGTGTGTTCTTGCCAAAACTGCTGCTGTTTTGGTCTCTTCAGGATCCCTTGAACTCTTGCAAAGGTGGCCATAGGCTGCACGTGCCCATTGCTAGTCAGGGTGGGCAAGGCAGAGATGTGTGTTAGTGAAAGCACTTGGGCCAGGGACTCATGGCTTGGTTTGGTTTTTTATTGATTTGCAGAATTACCTGTTCCATATAAAACCAGCAAAGACTGAATTTTGTATCTCCAAACAGTCCGGAGGACTTGTGTGCTGACCTGGGGGGCTTGGCTTTTCAGAGGTGCTGAGTTCCCATCTCCTGAGATGGGATCTCCTCTGATCCTTGGGGTGTGTTAATTGGGCTGACAGATTGGCTCAAAAAGTGCTTTGAAGGGAAGCCTGACCAGGGTAAACCCCTGTCCCAACCCAGGGCAGCCCAGGAAGCCAGAGCTGTGCCTTTGCCTGCTCCTGTGGGCGCTTCCTCTCATTGTCAGCTGTCCCTAGTTATTTTAGGGAAAGCAGCTGAGCCAAGCTGGCTGCAGTGTCACTCTGCTGGTGGAAGTGTGGGATGAGAAAGAATGCTGAGTTACCAAAAGGTCCTTAGCACTGTCTCGTTTTTATATTGTTCAGGCTGAGTTCAGCAAAACAAAAGCCTGGGTGGTGAGCGTGTGCCTCAAGCTGGGCTGCCTTTGGGCTGTGGCTGAATTACAATGGAGTAAAGCCTGTGTGCTTTGCTGACTCTGGGCCTGAACACCTTTAAGTGGATGAGAGAAGCAATTTCTGCCCTTTTTCATAATCATGCATTTTTTCAGTGGGCCGAGGCTTCCCAGGAGTATGTTTTCTCTGCTTATTTTAAAAGCCTGTTTGCACTGTGTACTGATAAATTATCTGTTTTGCTGGGTTTTTCCCCTGACAAATCTTGATAAATGATATGTAGGGAACAGTCCATTTTATTTTTAAACTGATGAGATTGTAGCATTTTCTGATGCTTAGTTACTGCTGTTTACATGGTATATTGCTAGAATTTCAGATAGTTTCTATGAAATGTAAGTACAGTTATGCACTTTAGAGAGTTTATATTTTTGAACTTTGAAAACTAAAAGTAACAAAACCTGTTAATGGAGATTGTACATTAAAAGAAAAAAAAAAAAGAAACACACCTAGCCATCTCTCTTTTTGAACTGTTCAAGTCCTTCCCTGTGGCCAAAAGAAAGCAAAACTTCAACTGCCTCGTTGTGAAGGGAACTGCTAGAAAAGATTATCAGAGAGAAGTGAATTTTAAAATTCCAGTCCTGGAAAGTCATGTACAAATGCTGAACTTTGTCCTGGGTTTGCAGATGCTGTGACTCCCCTCTCCCAAACCTGCACAGGAGGAGAACTCCTGAGCACTAAAACGTTGTCTTTGTATCTCCCACAGATGATTTGACTTCCCACTGACCACAAATAGCCAGAAATTATGTTTGCCCCACCACACCAAGTCAATCCAGGCAACAGCTGTGCATTTTGTTTGATGATTTGTCTGTGCCAACATCAGTGATTATTGACTGGAGAACATTAAATACAAGACTGTGCTTTTTAAAAGGTGTGAAGTACTGTACAAAATTGTACTTTATGTGATATAAATAAGCTGTTTAGTGTTACGACAACCTCTTTCCATGTCACTAGAACAAGCTGTCTGCTGTAGGATGGCAGTAGGGTCTGTTGGACAAACCCACCACAGGGGCCATCTGAGACCTGTGTCTGTGTTACCACATTGTGGTATAATAAATCATTAAAATGTAAATGTTGGCCATGAACGGGTTGTGTACAAAATAAGATTGCAGGAGTGAAAGATAGAGGGGAAAACTTGTCATTCTTACAAGTTGCATTTGGTTTTATTCTGTTTACTCCTGAGTAAACAGTTGAATAATGGATGTTTCTGTTAAAAGCAGTGACATTAAAGCATTTTTCTTTAATCATTCTGCTGCTACATTTGTTGTTATTCCTGGTGTGTGCAAGTTTCAGAGGGTAAGTGCTGCCAGCCATCCTCCAGCCTGAGGAGCCATCTTTGGAGCTGTTTGCAAGTCAGGGATTGGCTGCTGCTACCGAGATGAGCAACCAGACTAAATTGTTACAGGTTGAGTCAAAAAAAAAAGTTAGCATGAGTCCAGTACCTGGAGAAGTAGACAGTAACCCGCAGCTGGCCGAAGGGGGCTGAGGGGGGCAGAGTGGGCCTGGTGTAGCATAATTAATTGTGCTAATAGTCAGAGCCTGCAGCATTTACATCCTAGGGGGCCAAGCACAGATGCACAATGAGAGCAGGCCAGGGTGATGGCTGAGCAGCATTTCCTGGGCTCCTCCTGTTTCTCCCTGCAGTGTTCCACCAAGGTTTTGTTGCCTTTGACCGTCACAGCATGGGTTTCGGAGGGCCTCTGCTTGGGCTGCAAAGACACAGGAATGGGCTGCAAGTCCAAACTGGACAGCCCACCCCAGACCCCCACTGCACGTCTTGGTGCCCCACATTTAGAAGATTCATGGAAAACTTGCAAAAAGCTCTTGTCCTTGGAGATTGGAGTGGATTGACATCTCCAGCTCTTGGAGGGGGCAGTTAAGTCTTACCAACCTGCACGGTCACTCACAGCATGGAGAGTGGAACACTTGCTGGATCTTGGATAGTCAGCAAGTGTATGATCCTTGTGCTTCCCTTTGGCCACCTGCATGCAGGGAACTGTCTCCTACAATCATGGATATGTATATACATCAAACAATACGTAATTTTGCAAATAACTTGGTGTGTAACTAATATTTGGGTTGGCTGAGTGCCAGTACCAAGGGTGGGTGTGGGTGCCTGACTGAAAGAAAAAATTGTTAATAATCACTTTTCTTCAGACTGCATTTGCTGTACAAAAGCAATTCTGGAATGCCATCATGCAGCCAGGGCATCCCCAGCTAATGCCACCTCAGTGACTCTGGGCTCGGGTCTCTGTTTACATGATTTATGTAAGCAACTTTAAACTAAATCTGTGGTGTCCTTTTTAACATAAGTGGATTGAAAAACATAATGTGTACACTTTGTATTTTGTATAAATTAAGAAAATACAACTATTTTGGCTGCAGGTGTTTGGTGACAGCTTCTGTTCTGTGTGGGATGCTGCCAAGGGCGGCTCAGCTCAATAAAGTGGCTCATGAAGTCCTCAACAGCCCCGGCCTCTCCTGCCTCATCCTCCTCAGCTGAACAGGGCTGACACCTGCTGCTGCAGAAGATGTGTGTGGGATGTATAAATATGAATGTACACACATTTTGCATTTGTATATGATATAAAACATACACACCTCTATAGTGTATCACAGATTATCTACAATGATGCAACACACTATATACAAAACACAGGCTATATACACAATATCCAACAGTGTCTAGATCTCACACAATAACACAGATCATACAGTAATGTGCACACATTATATACTATGTAAGAGGATATGTGCACATTCCTATACGATCCATCCACCTAAACATAAAAAAGTGCAATATATGTGTCTAACCACATATGCATTTATATTTACCATGGAGGTAAGGAAGTATTTTACTTGTACTTCATTCAACTTTCTCATAGAAAAATAGTTCTTCGCAACTGGCATCCGAGCCACTGAATTAATTGCATTTGCATGTACTGAATGGTGTCCCACAGTGCTGGGGAGCCAGGACAGCCCCACGAGAGGCCACATCACTGCTGGCTGAGCCCCCAGGTGGTTGGGGCTCCCTGAGCCACAGCCACCCACCTGCACACATGGAGAAGCCTTGGTGGCCTTCACTGCCATGAGAAAAAGGCACTGCTGCTCTGTGAGAGGGAGGAAAGGAGGAGAAAAGGAGGGGTGGAATGACTCAGGGCTGGTCCCAAGTCCAAGCTCTCCCAAGGAGGACATGCCTGACTTTGGGACAGGACAGGGGGAGAGACAGTGCTCGTGCCTGGAGCAGCCTCTCCTTTGCTTCCCCACAAGACAAGGCAGCCACTCCATCAGAATTAAACATCAAATTTATTGCATAATACTGTACTATGTACACACACATCGAAAATAAACATTTGATATAATTGTATATTTGTCTTCAATGCTGCAGTAGAAAGAGGCTGGGGGGCTCTCCGTGTAGCCCACAGCTTGTCTTTAAAAAAAAAAAAAACAAACCCAGAAGCCTAAAACCTTTAGTTACGAGGTGCAAAGTTCAATACTGTAAATTGAACATGGTGCATAAATACTATGTCCTAATAACAAGTCAATGTCAAAACCACCCTAGGCTTAAAATGAGATTTACATCAAGACCTGAAAAATGGCAGGGGAGAAGGGAGAAAAATCATTCAAACTTTGCTTAATGGGGCAGTGAAACTGAGAAAAAAAGAGGACAAAAGCTCTCCAATCATACAGGATAGATTTAGGTAGTGATTTTTCTACATTTTCAGTCTAATTCATACAGATTGTCCTTCAGGCCCTCTGGCAAAAACAGCTGTCAAGTGAGAGGGCTCTTCTCGAACAGCAAAGTAAAGTAACCCTAACTGCAAAGATCAAACCAATCTCCCAGCAGGGGGCTATCACCCAAATGGGGATTTCCTACTCCTTTTTGTGACCTGACCTGATGAGACCGGAGACACTGCGCACACCTCCCACACTCGTACACCCCTGCACATCCACACACACGACTCCTCTGCACAGAGGTGGCAGCAGTAAAAGCAGCCACCTCACCTTGTATTGGAATAACAGGGCTGCTGGGATGGAAAAACAGGGCTGCCCACACACCCAGACTGCAGACTTGCCAGGACAGAAACAACACGAGGGAGGCATTTAGAGAAACCTGCTATTATAGGTAGGGTTTGTCCTTCCACAAGCCTGAAGACAAATCCCACTCCAGAGGGACTCTGAGGCTTCTGCAAGAAGCTTGAAAACAAAATTCAAGACGAGTAAGGAAAAACAAGCCAAGCTCTGTAAACCACTGTATTTTCCATGAGACATCCTGGTGCAGAGAGACAGAACATCACTAATGCACTGCTCTGGGGTCACAAATGACATGCCAGCCCAGTACCATCCACCAAGGACCAAAGGGCACAGGAGATATTTCCATTCAAAGCAAGCAAGAACCAGCTTGCATGTAAAAAGGGAGGAAAACAGGGCAGGGGGAAATCACAGCTTTTCAAAGAGGAGATCACTATTTCATCCTCAGTTTCCACCATACCCTTAATGCAAGGGACATCAAAATATTTCAACTTCATTAAGGAGAGGTAAGAGTGTGTGTGTATGGGGGCAATAAAAGCAAACTACAAGGAATTGCCAGGAGGGCAGTGATGTCAAGTTGGAAGGGAAACAACAGAAATGCCCACTGAACTGGTTTTATTCAGTAGATGAGAAAACTCCAAGCAAGAGCCTCTCCCTGCCAAAGCCCCACAAAATGCTGGCAGCATCAGGCTGAGACTGCGTCATCTCTATTATTATTATTATTTATATTTACCCCCCCCCCAAAAAAAAAGTTTGGATCTATTCCCTTACAAAAATAAAGCCCAAGCCCATCGTTCTCTTGCTCAGCACCCAAGAGTCTGTGCCTGCCCTGCGGGGTCAGGCCAGGCTGAAGCCCTCGTAGTGGTCGATGGCCTGCACGAGGCGGGCGCTGAGGATCTCCTTGCTGCTGTACTTGGGCAGGTCCAGCAGGTTGTAGCAGGTGTGAGCCACGGGCAGGTACTGCTCCCCGCTGGGCGTCGACTGGATGATGATGCGCAGGCTGGACATGCCGTAGATGGGAATGCGGTCGCTGCCCGTCAGGAACACTGCGAGAGGCACAGGGAAGGCCGGGCAGCTGGGGCAGGTGAGAGACCTCCCACCAGGGCTGCACACACAGGCAAATTTCAGCCCCACCTGCCTGGAAGGGCTGAAACCCCGACTGGACTCCAGGCAGGGCCTGGCTGGCTCCCAGCTGCAGGACAGCAAGGCCAGTGCCAGGTACGAACACTGGCCTTTATCTTTCCAGCAGTCAGAGAATCTGAGTGGCTGAGGTTGAAGGGACCTCTGGAGGTCCTTGGGGCCAACCCCCTGCTCAAGCAGGGCCATCTAGAGCCAGCTACCCAGGACAGAATGGAGAGAAAAACACAATAGAGGGAAAACCCAGAGCTGACCAGCAGATATTGCCACTCAACGCTGGATCACCCAACTTAATGCAGTGACGCTCTGCAGCCACTCCCACCTGAGTCTTCAGTTCCAGGAGATGCTGCACCACTGCAAGATACTTACAGAGAAATTTCTTCTTCTTTTCCAAGGGAAATGCATGGAAGGTCTCCCAGAACATTCTCACAGTTGGGTGTGTGGCGGTGTAGTCTCCCTTATAGACAGCGCTCTATTAAAAACCAAAACACCACCGTTTCAGTTGGCACTAGAAAGCAAAGACTAAGCAGAACCCAGACCTGATCTTCTCTAGTATCTGACATCAGATCAATGCCTGACAGCCTCAAAAGGGAACACAGGATGGATGATGGGCAATGGCATGGCTCAAAGACTCAGCAAGGGCTCTCCTGGCAATGTGAGGAAGGCAGACACTAGGCTTCTGCTTTTCAGCTGATTACAAGTGTGGAGAGCAATCCTGGAGTGCCTGTTCACAGGCTGAACTCACGAACAGGATCACACATTCTGCACTGTGAGTGACTTGCTGGTCTACGGATTTTGAAGGATACAACCCTTTCTGGGTGTCCACACCCCCCTTAAGTGTACTTTTTGCCCTTGTGCAATGAAGTTTTACTATAGATGAAGATCCTTTGTCTCCTCCTTTCAGTCTTAGATTTCATCCCAAGCAGATGGAAGTCCTTGTCCCTGTCCTTCCTCACCCTGAATTTCCTCCCTGAGCTTTATCTGTAGCAGGCCAGCACAGTGAGAAACTTTTCCTGTGAGTGACAACAAGATGTACAAAGAGCATAAAAAAAAGAAAATGAATCTGTGGCTTATCCCATCTCCTGAGACAGACTAATGCCCACCTCATGCAACTGCACAATCCTGGCGCTAGTGCAAAAAAAAAAAAAAGAAGTACAAGAGGGAAGCTTTACCTCCTCCAGTTCCTCCCAGTTGTAGTTACTGTTTCCAACTATCATGGCCCTGAGCTCTGTGGGCTGGAAGAGTTCCAGGACCTTCCCACCACACACTTTCAGGAAGCCAGTAGAAAAAGCCGTGTACCACTCTTGGATGGAGAGGTTGAAGATGTAATTTACGTAGGCTTCAACAAATTCTTCCCTAATGCATTGAGAGAAAGCAGGCAAAAGAAAGCACTTTTAATCACATGCCAAAGTGGCAGCACTGCCAAGTTCTCCTGTTTCTGCCTGCAAAATGTTCTGCAAACACAAGTCTCCAGCAGGCTCAACCCACTGCCCTCCTCTCACCAAGTCACTGCAACGTGGACAAAGTGTTCAGCAGCAAGTGTCTGCTTATTCCCTGGCAGTGGTGGCATGCGAGGTTCCCCAGGTTCTCCACCACTGAAATAAATGTTTTGGCCTTTTGGTGGAGGAATTCTCACCACGTACACTATGCAAAAGCAGCGAGGGACAGGTGAGGAAGTAAAAAGACTAACAAAAATGAACACTTGGGGTAAGAAATCATCTGCCAAAGGGGGAGTTATTTTCCAGTGTATTTGTTTTTTTGTCATTTTCTCCACAGCCACCTGAGCATTAGAGAAGTCCAAGCTGATTAAGCATTTAACTGTTGCTTAATTCCTCTCCGGCTGTTACGGTCATGAACCCTGCATCAAGAGCATTTTATGAACTCCAAAGGAGAAAGGGAAAATGCAGGCATTTCCTACTCTGCATTTGTCACTCACAGCAATCCTGTGCATTCCCCAGTTCCCAATGAACTTTCCTCACATGGGAAAGGGCAGTGCCCACAGACATGCACACAGCAAACTATTCAGGCCATAGGGCAGCAAATTGGTCCCTGCCCTCTAAATGTACAGGTGGAGGAAGTCATTAGCACTGTAAGGTAAATTGACAGCCATGTCTAGACTTGGATTTAGAGGTTAGCTTGAGTTCAAAACTCCAGTCAGGATGAAGCAATTGAATTTTGGAATGTTAAGCTGGTAGAACTACACACTAGCCTTTCTCCTTAAGGATTTTCTTCCCTTGTTTCCTATCCTGACTTAATAAACAGTTCCAGTAGTTAACCCTGGTGCTCTTCCCAAATGTTCTCAGCTAAAATCTTTGTTCCTTTGTACAGTATGGCATACAGTAAAAAAAAGGCTGATTTTCTTTTGAGTGTACATGCCCAAACCAAAGACCTAAAGGGTTCTGTCACTGGCATTTTCATCTTTCCTTCACTGTTGAAGGGGTAGATTAAACACTCCTCTATTTTACCTGAAGTCCATCTTCTCTTTGCAGGGAGACAGAATTATCCTGCTCTATTCTCCACGTGCATTTTGCAGGGAGGCAGCCCTTTAGATGTGTAATTGCACCATTTTGGGCAGTAGTAAAGTAGGTAAGAAGTAACACAGGCAAAACTTTTGCTACAGCAATGGCTTTAGATACATTCAAAACCCTTTTAAATAATCAGGTTAATAGGAAATTACTTCATCTCCAGCCTTGCCAGCAAGGTCTTCAGCAATCCTAGTACAAGTCCCTAACCATGCTGCTGAGTAGTCACTGGATCACAATGTTTTGCCAGCAGAGAAAGAATGTGAACACTGCTTCAAGTAATAAAGGCATTTGTAGAAATCCAATTACAAGATTATGGGAAGAAAATAGTTCAGCAGCTGGACAAAAAAAAAAGGAGGGGAAATGGTAGCTGTGCTAGTAATAACTCTAGGGTGTTCAGTCAAATGGAAGGGGATCCAAGTACAGCAAGTCCTTCTGGCTGTGATCAGGGATGGGGGTCAGGCCATGCTCATAGGAAAGTGTTTCCGGCTCCAGAATTAGGAGTACAAACAAGTCTGCCAGGCTGAGTTTTGTTGGTCATGTGCAGCTCCTCCCTGAGCCACCAGGGATATTAACCTGGGCCAAAATCATGCTCCAATCTCCAGCTAAAATGAGAGAACTGCCAAGGGTCTATACAGAGGCCTTTTATAGGGAAAACGTCAATCCAAGTGCACGGTACATTTTCCAAACATTGGTGGAAAGATGGTGAAAACCTGATTTTTGTTCAAGTGCCACTAGTGCCCAGTAACTTGTGAACAACTGGTCTTAGAATTTGTTTGCAGTGACTGCTAATTCCCCCCCGCATTTCCCCTCAGACAGGATTTCTGTGACACCTGACTTCACCACAAGCACGACTCCATCCCCACGTGTGCCCCACTTGCCTGTTGTCCTTCTGCACCAGGATTTTATCTCCATCTTCAATCAGGTTCTTCTGCTCTGTCACACCATAGCTTTCCCTGCAGATCTGTACAAAACCAGGAAATTAATTTTACCAGAAGGATTTTTCAGGGCATATACCTAGAAGAAAGACAGACTCTTCTTTCAGAGCTGATGACTGGCATGTAAAGGGTGGGCCAGAGAAAATGGTATGTGCGGAAACTTCTGTTCTCTGCTCCAATGACCCTGTGTGCTTCACCACCCTCCATCACCCACATTTGCTGTAGGACTGATATTAAGTTTACATGTGAACTCAGAAAGGAATAAAAATTATTTCAGGTAAATTTCCTGGGGAAAAAAACCCAAGAGATTGGTAACTAAAAGCCTGTTTTTAACTAAGCCCACAAGCTCTGGCAATAAAACTGACTCCTTTTTTTAACAGAAACTCAGTAGGTTAATTCATCCTCTCTCACTGGAAGAATAAATGACACAGACACCTTCCTGCTTTTGCCAGCCTAGGATGGTGCCAGTACAAACCTATACTCTGTACACTAACTGGTTACCTGAAAAAAATGCTTAAGGGTCAATTTTCAAGTTGCCATAGACAAAAGAGGCCCCTATGTGTGAAAAAGAATTTGGAGAAAAGTCTCTTTTGTTACTTTAAAGGTATTCTTTTTTTACACAGCCTGCATTATCGTCACTATGGCTTCATTACCTCATCCCAAACTACACCTCTGTCCTGCAGGAGACACAGTCAGATGCACGTCTGACTCACTCCAGAGGTAAGTTTCATTTAAGAGAGTTTATGGGCTCTCATTCATGCAACGAGGAAATGGGCACCACTCTCCTTGCTCAGCAAGGTTCTTCACAGTGTGGAGCAGTTTTATGGTACCTTGTTTTTACCCAAGGGCAGGCCTTAGACAGAGAGTCAAAAAATGATCCAGCTCAAGACGAACCCATCACTCACAACCTGTTAGAGCACCACGTCTCTGAACAGTGACAAGGCTATTTTGAAAACCACTCAGCCTAATCTACTTACTAGCTCCATTTTCAGGACCACATACACACAAAAGAAGAAGGAAGCTGACAGCAAAGAACATTTTAACATTAGCATGGGCTATGTGCTATAGGCATATGGAATAAGCCACAACACACATAAAATATAGATGGGCTTCAACTGTACCACACTAATCAGAGAGTTGATATGTTAAATGTGTCTTACTGTAAAATTCAAACAGAATGTCTCCTCCACGTCTTCTCCAGGGTAATCTAAAAGTTGCTGGAGACTCCTAAATAACAAGTAGGGAAAGAAATGAAAAAAAGAATAATCAGAGATTTAAAAAGCCATACCTCTAACAGGGAAAACAAATTCAGCAGAAGCAAACAGCATCATACATCTGGGTAGAAGGATTGCAAGAGAGAGAATCTGAGTCACCTGAAGCGGTAAGAAAGAAATACACCTCACATAAAAAGATGCTTTGTTAGAAGCAGGATAAATGACAGTCCACAGAAACTATCGATACAGTCCATGCCTACCTAGCTCATGGATCACCTTTAATGATCCTGGCTTTGGAACAGAATTACATTTCTAGTCCTAAAGTTCTAATTCTATCTCATCACCACACAAAGGTCTGAGGGAGCAGAGGAAGAGACAGAAGTGGACTGCATCTGTATCCCTATCATATAGAAAATACTCTGCTACCAAAATCCTGCTGCTGCCTGCCCAGCATTTTCCTTGTTATCGTTAAATACAGCCACCACTTTGTGTAGATAAATCAGATGGCAACTCAAAACCAGAAATAAGACAGGAGTCAGCCAGTGGGATCTTAACTTCCTGGTGTCAGGGGGAACCAAGATCCCTGTGCAATTAAGTAGAAAAGACTCGATACACCACTTAGAAAAAGTAATTCTTTCACTCCATTCAACTTTTTCCTGGCATGGGAGCAGGTGAGAGCTGCTCTGGTTCATGGATGGGACGATTCACAGAGCTACACACAGTTCCCTGATTGCTAGCCTGAGCCGAGCCTGGCTCGAGGGGAAAGGCTGAGGCTGGGATCTGGGATCACACATGCAACCACTCAGGGCAGGGACAGGCTTCCACCCCTGTTCTCAAAGGGAGTGTGGGAGGTGTCTTTCGGCTGTGTTGGCACCCAGTTTCTGGGGGTCAGGAGGGTGGGAGCCTAAGCATATGGATCCAATAGCCTGTGGGAGAGAAGTCATGTAATTCACCACCAGTTCATATGTTTTGCTAGGACCACAGTCACCCAAATTAATCAGTCACTCAGAAGGATCAGGAGGTGTTTTATAGATCAGCTTTTACCTAGTTTGGCACTTCTTGTTCTTAGCTGGATGGTTTACCTTCCCAGAAAAGCTGCAAATTTTGATTTTCATACCTTCCTTCCGTAGGGGATAGCTCCTTCAAATCCTCTAGGCAGGGCTTCACGTTCAAGAGTTTTTTGTACAGAGCCAAGGGAAAGTGAAGGTCTACCACTGTGAAATTGTATATTGCAAGACCACATATGATGCCAATCAAGTGAAACCAGTTGTGTTCTACAAAACACTGCAAAACCACACAGAGAAATCCTGATGAGACACACTGTCACTGCTGCAATGCACAGTACCCTTTCCTCCATGCACTAAGAAGCCAGACCCTGCTTTTCCAACTGGGACAAAGTCAGAGAGCTCCCATCAGGTGCCATGTAAATTCAGTTGTAAATTCCTTGCTGGCGTGTGGCACGGAAATGAAGCTTCAGAAACCACGTTCTATGACTTCTATAAGCCATGATCAGCTGCGGAAACAGCAGCTTTCTACCTTACCTGCCTTTTAATTCCTTTTTAAATACCTCTGCGTTTAGACACTAACAGTGCTTCAATGTTTACTGTCTACGTTCTGCAAGAAAATGTGTTAACAATCCTCTCCCTGTCACCCATCCTATTTTCTATTAAAAGTTTTTGCATCAGCACAGTGCCACCCAGGCAGATACACCAGCAGAGGTGCTAGCACAGGCCTCCTTTCCTTCACATATTGACTCTCACACTGCTGTGTCAGCCACAGACTGGCTGCCCACGTTTGTCAAATGTTCCAAATACACCACTCATTTTCAGTGCTTGCACTGTCATCACTCCTGGTGTCAAAAGACTTGTTTTACAGCACTGACATTAGGAGTGCATGCTCTGTAACACTGTTTACAAGTTACCAAAGGTGCCACACCATCTCCTTCCTTGTAACCCCCCAACCAGGACAGCCACACCTTAAGGGAAGACTGGCAATGTCATTTCCAATCTTGCTACCTATGCAGGCGAAAAAAAAGGACATAAACCACCATCTCCAGCCATCTGACAGGTACAGATCTTGCCCTCCACACTCTTCCAAAACCAAAAAACTTCCTCCACAAGCCATGTTTCTTGCTGTTTAGAGCTTCCTCACATAAAGCATTACCAACTTTAGATCCTGAAGGTGATAGTGATGCATGACTAAGTGGATTGGCTGCAATTATGTGAACAGCAAGGGAGGCACAGAATTCTAATGCCATTACCACCTAAACCTCTCATTCTGTAAAACAGCACATGACCATCACATTCATGATAATAAGAGTTCTATTACCTGTCACCTGACCCTTAGTACAAGTTTTATTACGGGATAAGAATAAAGAGAGAGAGCCAACTCTTTAACAGGCACAACCACCACCGCTCTGCTAAGGTTAATGGACCTATTTACAGTAACTGAAAATAGACTTCACATTGTATCACGAGCAGAAAATGAGAGGAAGAACATTTCTTTCCCATAGTTTGCCACTAGCTTCCTTGCAATTTAAATGCAGCATATTATTCCAACCTGCATGTATAGAGGGCAAGGGCTTACCGTGTCTGAAAACCACAGCAGGTTTGACTCTGGGTAGTAAGTGAACATGCCATAGATAGGGTTGAGAAGTTCTTTTAACAACAGGAGGAAAAATTCCTTTGTCACTCCTCCAGCATCAACAGCTTCCTCACCATCAAAGATGACCTGTAGAAAAAGCAGGTCAGTGACACGGGTGCAGAGCTAAAACTGAGTGAATCAGACCTCTCTCTAACTGGGAGCCACGCAAAGCAATTTGTCCAACATGCCCAAACCCATGGCAACCCACGAGCTCGCTCCAGTGCTCTGCCTGCAGGGACAGAAAGGGAACAGGGGTGGCAAATCAGGTATTTTGAGAATGTTTAACTCCTTATGTAAATCATAAATAACCACCTGTCGTCCCAACAACCAAAGCAGCAGCATGACAGTGGCTACTGAAGATTGTGGCAATCTCTCAGAGCTAGAACACATCCTATTGTAAATAGCCTGTTCCTGCAAAAGGGCAAAACAGAGACTGCATAATATCATAAAATGCTTCCTCCCCTGGCTCTTGTACACTAGACACACCAGGAGAAGAGAGTAAATCCTGTGCTCGCCTTGTTGTAAACTATCCACTGCCAAAGCACTCCAGGAGTCAGAAAAAAGACTCAGCCCTTGCACTGACTAGATCAAGTGTTCCTGATTGCTACACCTAGGGAGAAGTTACTGCACACTGGTGAAGTGGTAATGTGAATGGTTGGAAGGCTGCAGAAATATTTGCTAAATGAGAGGGTGCTAAAGATACGGGGGAAACTTACTTTGAGAGGTTTTTTCAAATCAATGTCTGAATGGATGCTCAACTCCCTTAAAGCATCACCAACTAAGTTACTCCTGCGAACATGAAGTACCAGGAAAGGGCTTCTGGCCAGCAGAGGCTCCAGGGTGAGAAGCATGAAGACATTCTGCAAATTTGCACCGTTTATTGCAACCTGTAAATAAAAGAGAAGTGAAAAGCAGCCACAGCTCAGCTTCTTTCTTCCTATGAAAGGAAAACAGTTAACAACTACGTGCCTGGTGTTCCTTTCTGCCTTTTTGGTTTCCTCAGGGTTCAAGAATCCCATGCTCACTCTGTACTGTGTGTGTGCCTGCATGCCTACCTGTTGAAACTCAGTGTGAACACACTCAGGTAAGAGTAAGTCCACGAGGGAAAATAGTGCTACAAATCTACCAAGCAAGCAGCCAGCTGACAAATGCACCTGGCAAGGCACCAGGGAACCCATCACACACAATTCAAAGCCCTCATCCACATGGATTTTCTGGAGTTGGGCAAGGCACATAGTCCAGTCTAAGCTTTGGCCACACTTACTTTATTTCTTCTCATGCACTGTCCATAGTAAATGGCAAATTCACATTTAAAAATTTTGTTTAAAAGTCAGTTAAACCTGGGACAGAAATCGATCGGGAACCAGGCTTCCTCTGTTCCAGCACTCAGAGAACAGTGGTTTCTCTGGTGTCTAAGTGGTTGTCTTGCTAAAGATCCTGTCTCTCAGGACAACAAAACCTGTACCCATCTGCTGTTCTGCCAAGGTTGATAACCTCCTCTCAGTAGTGCACTGCTCACAAACCGGGCAGCTGAAAAGATGCAAAAGGCTGACAAAATGAGAGCAGGAGCAAGTGACTGCAGCATCTGAGCATTGGCCAAGCCTCCTCTGCCTTGCTGCAGGCTGTGTGCTCAAGCAGCCATAGAAAAGCTAGGAGATGGGTATTACATGGAACTAGCACCACAGCCACAAGTGACTGTGATGACAGTTTTCCATCCTGAAGGAACCTGACAACCAAGGACCTCAGCAAACTTATTTCACAGAGGATGGGACTAGGCCCAGGCCCAGCTGCACTGGATGAGGGCTCAGTGCCCAACGCTTTGCCTGTCTCAGGAGGCACCTGTGTGAGCAACGCCTGGCACTGGGACATTTACACTGGCACAGAGGCCAGCTGCCCTTGTCACAGCCTGGCTGAGAGCTGGCTTGGCTGCCACCTGCAGGGTGCTGGAGCTGGACACCTGCTGTCAGCACACCCCTGGAGGGCCTGGGGGCTGTGCCCCTCACTGCAAATGGGTGGGTGGGCTGCTGACAACAGCTGCTGCCTGCAACCACAAACAGCATCAGGAGCTGGTCTACAACACTCATTATTAGAAGGAACAACCACTCCTGCACCAGGCAGGAATCTGGAATCAAGTGTCCACTTACCTGAACGTTTGTCTACTTATCCAGTCTCACAGCTCCTCTAATAGAGGCCTCACCTCACACCTTATCCTTGGACTGTCATAAACACGTAACTACTCCTTCCCTATACAGCTTAAACTTCCACCACATGCACGTCTGGCAGTTCTGATGTTGCCAGACAAACATTTTGATGGGAAAGACACCAAGCACTGCCTCTGCAATATCCAGGGCAAAGGTTCTCCAGCTACACTGCTCTCCTGTATCATGGAAACAATAATGTGTTGCACCCACCAGCTCCCAGTTAATACTCTTTCCATGCAGGCACCCTTGCAAAAGGCAATGAAAAAGAAATGTGTCAAGAAAATTGGGAGAGAGAACGATTACCTGCATCTGTAATTCTGCATCTGTCTGTAACATCTTGGTCTTAGCTTGAGCATCGAAGATGAAAGGGTAAGAGCAGAGAGTCACAGCATCCTGCAAGAAAGACAGGCAAGATTTGTTCCTATCCATAGCTTCCAGAGCACTTCTTTAAATAAGAGTATTGAGAAACAATTTCCTTACCTGCATGATGGATGGCCTCACTTTCTGTGAAAGAAAAAGAGAAGTATGAAAATCTTTAACTCTTTCGATTTTGTGTCTTGTGGGTTTTTTGGATGGACTAGTCCAAAGGTGACCCAAAGTAAATTTTCCTCCTTTGGGACCAACAACCCATTTTTCTTCCTCTTAAAGAAAAGCATGGGAACTTCCTTCTCAAGAAAATGCACAAGTCTAATTCAAAACATGAACATCAAACATTACTAAGCATTACTTCTGACTGGCACAGAAGCCTGTGTTAGTTTTCCATGGGTGAAACTTGCTCTTAGGAAGAGTAACAAAAACCTACTTCCCAAGGCAGAAACCATATGAAAACAGGAGAGACCATAAGGCCACTCCATGGTGATACAAGAATACCCCTGCAATGCAAATGACTCGTCATTAGCCATAGTGACACATTTTTAACTATCCCTTACATAAATTAAAGTCAATATTTTATTGTTCTGCTCACTAAAAGCACACAGCAGCACTATTTAAATGATGGAAAGTAGAGGATGGGGACACAGCACACACAACATTTATAAAGCCCATGAAAATACACACAAAAGTTATCACTACAGTCAGGTTTTACTCTTGCAGCATCCCTCGGCAGATGTTTTTTGGTGGTTTTTTTACACTTGGGATTCCTTTCCTTGCTATAATTAAATAATCTCACTGGGTTCCCACACAGCATATTCCAGCCCTCAGTTTAGTTATCTCCTTTCTTACAGATGGGAAAGTGAGACATAAAAGAGGTGAAGGGTCTTACCCAAGATCACCCAGCAGGTTACTGGAAGAGCCAGGAATAGAACCCACATCTCTTGAGGCTTGGTTCAGTCCCCTAGCCAGAACGCCACACTGCCTCCTCTTACAGAGCAACATTTTAACATCACTGGCTACATTATTCACAATACCTGCCTAAACAGCAGAAGTAAAGGGCAAAAATTATAATTTTAGAATACAGGACTCGGCTCCTGAGGTCTTGATTATATCAAAAGGATCCAGCAACTGAATTAATCCCCTTGTGCAAAGACTGAATGAAATTCACATGAATAATCACAGAGACTGTTGCAAGCTTTGGTTCAATACTGTTAGCTCCAACTCTTGACAGCCTTTTTTGTTTTTAAGTCAATTTTGTAAAGCCACTGAGTACTCAGATCTGAGAGACTAAACATATAGATGCTCCTATACTGAATACATTACACTCTCATTAAGGCTATTGAAAATACAGATCTACAGCCAGAGACACAAACATGGACAGCTATTTTATGACTATACATAAAATCTCTTACCATTCCAGCCTGGTGCAAGAACCACATGAGATAATCCTCCTGAATGTCCACCAAGCTGGAAATCTCAGGGATATAAAACTTATCATATTCCACGTGTTTAACCTTCTGATTCACCTAGTGAAGAGAACAGATGGAAATATTAAACATATTTTAATATATATTCAACATTTTTCTTTAGAACACACAGGATTGCTTTCATAAAATCAATTATAACAGCTTGCAACAAAAGGACCCTGAAAGTCTTGCAAAAAACACACAGTCTCTTATATTTTAGTACAAACCAAGAAGAATAAAGACAAACCTCTTTCTAATTTATTTTAGTTCCCTCTCCTCCTCACCCAGACTACACAGCAACAACACAGTGAGATGGGAGACCATCAAGGGACAGGTGTTTGTGATGCCAAAGTGCATGGCCCAGCAGCAGCCTTCTTTAGGGTAACTTAATTTCTAGTGTTTAAGACAGGACTAAACAATCTTCAAGAACCTTGGACTCAGGAAAGCCACTAACATCTTTCCCACGTGGTGTCTTGGTGGACAGTGACACAGCTCACAACTGTCCAAAGGGCAGGCAAGACTGAATCATCTCGAGCCAACACAGGCCTGGGCTTTCCTCTCACCTTGTGGAGTTTCTCCAGAAGCCTGAGAGCAGCTGTAATGTAGCTGCTGAACAGGACTGGGATCAGCAGCGTCTTCCTTCCACTGAGGAGGTAAACCACTGCACCTTTGTAGAGGTCCACGAGCCTGAGGAAGTATCTTGGGCACACCTGAGACCACCAGTTATCTGGAAAGCAGAGGACATCAAATATAAACCTTAATCAAAGGCCAGAGTAAACCCACATAAGATCTTACAACTGAAAAAAGGGGAATACTTCTGAAGACTCTTTCAAAAAACTTCCCTATTCCTGCCCTAGCTGTAGCAACAGGAAAGTGAGGCAGAGTGATCTAAATACCAGAAACTGAAAAGCTCCTCCCTTTCCACTCTCATCTAACCACACCAGTCATTATCCAGCCCAAACCCTGATCAGGGTGAGAGTCTGAATTTGAAGTTTTTCAGCCTTCAATTCAAGACACTGTTTCAAGTATCTGGCATTCAGGATACTGCGATCTTGTGGGCAAACAGCTGTCTCTCAGGAGTGACAAGGAAAGAGTTGCCTGGGCAATTCTCTGTAGCACCACATACTTTTCTAGCAGGTGTCAGAGCGTGTCTCCTGGCACATCTGCACTAAAGGATTAACCCCCTCTTTAGAGAGGCTGATTTCTTTCTTGCCAAGGACAGGTAACCCTTATTCTCCTCTGAAGGGACCCTGACTACTAGCTTCTTTCCTAGAACCAATGACCTGCAAAGTAGAAGCTGGAGCCTAGGAAACCACCATGTCATGTCGGAAACAAACAATTTATCCTCTCAAGTGTCAGCACAACAATAGAGTTGCCTGACACAACAGGCAAAAGTTTGAGAATCCTTAACATTTCTTATGTGCTAAAAAATGACAGAGGACTACTCCAAGTAGAGGAGGAAACAGACCCGAAGTCCCTTTTGAATAATAATAAAAACATCACTAAACCTCAAAATAAATCTACTGGAGTGATTCTTTTGGAGGTCTGAGTGCATCACATAGCATTTTACATGATAAATAATATCAGATTTAGTACAAGACAGCCTTAAGTAAACAGAGTAAGATAATAAGAACAGTAGTAGCTTAACAAACATGAGTAACAATCATTCAGCAGCGTATGTTCTGTTCAGCTTAAAATAAGCTCACAGGAAAATATATTAGAAATTAAAAGACTCAGAAGTGGGAGAAGAGTTGAAGTGTTCAGCACAGTCACAGACCAACAGGTTTGTCTGCCATCTTGTAGAGGACAAAATAATTTAATACTATATTTAGTATCCTTTTATTTACCTTACACAGAAAAGATATTCTAAAGTGATCAATAGCTGATCAAATTTAAGAGAGTAGGATCATTTAATCTTCATGATATACGAAAATCCGTGTTTCTGCAGAAATGCAAATTTATCTGGAACTGAATCTCTGAATGTGGGTACACTAGATAAGGTAAATTAGATTACCCTCCCTAGTAAGTGTTCTTTGATATGGTATTTTACTCCTAAATTAAAACAATTCTTAAATGACACTTACCAAGCACTTTGCTGGGGTTGGTATCCAGGCGCAAAATAGCCATTGCTAGAGGAAGTGTCAGAGAGATGTAATACTTGGAGTCTTGGAAGGGTGGGAACTCTGGGAGAATCAGATAGATCCTCATTGCCTCAACATCTGGTGGCGAGCTGGACAGCTGAGGAATCAAAAAGCTTTCAAAGCTCTTCAATATCTAAAGAGAAAACAAAACAAAAAAGACAACTTATCCTGGGTGATAGAGCACCCACAATGTAGATGATGTTTAAGAGCTGATGAAATGGTAAAACCCTGTTTTAAAAGCCAAACCCAGAGTGAAAAAATTCAAAGCTATAAATATTATAGCTAAAAGTGGCAAGGGGAACATGTATGCTTTTATCCCACAGCTCTGCACTTCTGAAAGAAATTCTCTGAGTTAGAATAAATTATACAACCATAAAGTACTCAACTCCTGACAGACACATAGTAATTACAAATATAACACACAGAGAGTTAATTTCAGCAGA
Organism: Falcunculus frontatus; assembly: GCA_013398115.1. NCBI lineage: Eukaryota > Metazoa > Chordata > Aves > Passeriformes > Falcunculus > Falcunculus frontatus. The sequence continues at coordinate 140,188 of VZRV01003485.1, forward strand.
CACTGAAGTATTAAAAACCATGAGATAAAACTTGTTTTTAAATAAAAGTCTTGGACACACATTCTGAGGAGGTCAGAATAAGCCCAGGTCAAAGGAGAAGTACCATTAAGTGTCTGACTTTTAGATTTGCAGTACAACCCTTTCCCAAAAATGCTGCTGGTACTTGCATGCTAGAGAGGGACAAAGCCTTAACTTCCCCTCTGAATACCCAAATCTCAGAAGTGCAATACCTGCTCTAGGAGAATGGAGTGCTGGGAGTTCATCAGCTTCTCAAACAGCACTCTCGTGGAGTTCAGATCAATCCCTGGGATCTTTGGACTGGTTTTAAAATGCTCATCAATTCTTAAAAGAGAAATCACAGACAGACAGGCATAAGTTTAAGGAAGAGAACCCATTACCTGTGTATTGACATGGCTTGAGAGCAAGCAATAGAGAAATGACCACTAGGGAATTCTTAAGACTAGAAACAAAGACTCTCCCTTCTGAATCCCTCTGGGCCTTGGTTAGGGCTGGGATTCTTGCAGAGAAACACTTCATCCAAGTCTTTGGTGTCCCCAGGACTCCTTCAGTGTCTTAAGAGCACTGTATTAGACACTCTGAAGGGGAAGGCAGCTATTAAAGACAGGATGCATTTGTCAGTTTGATGGTGTGACTGTAACAACATGAGGAGCTAAACACAGCCTGCTGTAGTAGAATGGCTATTTCCGTAACAGCACAGGCTCCAGGCTGGAAATAGCTCCCCAGGGACACATCTTGGTACAGAGCACTCCAGGCTGTGCTCTGCAAAGGTAGTGCTGGGTGTGCTCAGGCACACAGCCACGGAAAAGCTGCTCCTCCATCTAACCCTGTAATGCAAACTGGCCTACCTGGCCTTGGGACACTGGAGGGATGCACTGGGGTATTTCTATCAAGTGCACCGTGACGTAAGATTTCATGTATAAAGGTACATAGTTAAATACAGCCTCATTTAAGGCTTCAGAATTTACCATTCATTCGGTCAAAGACTTTCTGTAGAAGTTAAGTCCCGCACTAGCCGAGACATCACTGAAGTGGAAGAACAACTGTATTTGGCTGATGAAGCCATAAACTCCACTCATTTCCACGTTCAAAGGAGACGTGACACTATTTAAAGTGACTCAACAACTTGGATACCTCACAAGGGTTTTAAACCAACATGACACAACTCTCCTGATGCAATAACATGTCACAACACTAGAGAAGAAACCACTGGACAAGCAGAAAAACACCAGAATAATTAGCAAATTATTTTCTTTTTCAAGTTGCTCTTGGAACATAGTATGTCAAGATTACTCAGAGTAAGTAAGCTTTTCTTCACCTAGTTACAGGTCATTTACTCATCATATCACCAGAAAAATTTCTCCTCCTCCTCATCTTATGCTGTTACCTCCTCAAGATTTACAGACACAGCCAACACAAACCTTCCCAACCCACAGCCTTTGACTCAGCTATGTCTTACAACCTTGTCACCACCTATTGTGGGTCACACCTGTTTAAAATTCCTCCTTCTGCAAGCAGGAGCACAAAACTTTCCACATGTGATGTCACCTAAAAGGAAAGCACTTCCATGCTGCAACAGAGGTATTTTCAAGAGCAGCCTGTGTGGAAGTATACTTCCACATGCACCAGCTAGCTCAGCTGGGTAAGATTCGGATACCTGGCATCTCTAATTTCCCTTAATGTCATATTCCTATCCCTCCCTTTAAAGTTGGTACCTATTTCATAAGGAAGAATAACAGTTGTGGCAACTCCAAGAAATGTGTGCCACTTACAGGACACTCACCATGCACTCTCTTAGACCATTTGCCTTCCTTACCCAGCTCTGGCCACCCACCTCTTTAGGGAACACTCTGCCCCCATCTCCCATCCGATCAAAAAAATAAAATCCCACTGCAGAAGTGAGTGAAGCAAAGGGATTCCAGTCTTCATCAAGGGAAAACCATACTTCTGGAAATTTGTCACTTACTTCTTCTCCAAGAAGCTTCCATTCCAGCAGGCAGCTGAGGACAGGATCTGAACAACATTACTGTTTGCAGCAGGAAGACAAAAGAAAACAGAGACACAGGTTATAAATGGATGGCTCGGTAAATCTCTTCATCTCTTTTCCCTTCCTCCTATGGGAAACAATGTCAGGATAACCCCTTCAGAGGCACAGAGGGCAAGAAGTTCATTCAGGATCACGTAAGGTCCCTCTTTGAAAGGAGGAATTAGTGCCTCCTTGCCACCTATTCTGCCCTTCTCGTGGCAGGCACACTAGGGAAAGAACTTAATCCGTCTGTTCACAAGTTCTTGCTGCTTTTCATGAATTTTAAGCGCACAACGCAGGACAACTTTAAAATCAAGTTCCCACCCACCATCTGCAATGCTGAGGCAGCCTCAAATTCTTCTGGTTTTGCTCAGAAGCTCTCACCTGGCAGCCTTGTGACTGGCAACTCCTCCCCTTGGAAACGACCAAGAACCACACTTGAAAAGGTGGCTAAATTTCAAGTGAAAGCATGGCACGGAAGCCAACAAAATTATTTAAATAGAACTTTCAACAAAAGGCTTGTCCAGTGCCACAATACCTACTTGACAGAATTAGAACTGTTCTTTTCTAAAAGCTTTTGCCTCCAGACATCTATAGTTTCATCATTTATTAAACAGGTGTAACGTGTTTCATTTATGGTCCGGAAATCATCAGCAGGCAAGGAATTCTGTGAGAAGATACAGATTTCAGCAAAGACAAGGCTTGTAAAACAATTCCTTCCTATCCATAATCTCTGTTTTAATAAATAACTGATAGCTTCCTTAGTGTGGTCTCTGAAAAGCTTTGCTTAGGAAGTTTTGTGGCATTACTAAGAAGTCCAAAAGGGAAGGTATGAAAAAGCTGGGGGAAAAAAAAGATCCTCAAATACATCTTAAAAAGAGAAAAATAAAAAATCAGAATATCATTTCCTGGATGTACCAAAGCCCTCTTAAATGCTATCATATATAACTACAGGCTTAGTACAGTTATTCTAGACCTATTTCCATGCCTCAAAAGTTTATCCCAAACATTTCTTGAAAGAAAAAAGAAGACAGAAGCAGGAAAACCAATCCAGCATTCAGCCCTCCATCCAGCACTGCTTGACAAAATCCCAGTGTATGTGGTTGATGGCCCTACACACCAACCATGCAGAAGCCAGTGCCGTAGGTGGAAAGCAGCCCCTCGCTTCCAATCTGCAAAGACTGGATTGCCCTCCCTGCTGATTAAATTGGAATCAGCATCTTCCCAATGGCTTTGATGTGCCTCTAAAGAAAGGCAACTTTCAGCCACTGAAGTTGTAATCCCTGTAACAACTGTCAGAGCTGGTATGGTTTGTAAGGCTGAATGGACTCCAAAGCAACACTTCCATTTCAGAAGATTTTAGCAAAAACAAAAGCTGTGTTGTGAATGCTGGGACAAGGGAGAAGACTTGAAAAGATACTTCACTTGGTTTACCTCGTATTTGGAGCAAAGCACAAATGTTTGGTCTCCTCCAGAGAAGATATGTTTAACAATGTGATATTTACAGGCATCTGTTGGAGAAAGACATGGTTGTGTTAGAGGCTGATGACTGCAAGTCCCTACTCGTGCTTTCTCCCCTCCCATCTGCACTGCCAGAACAACTACAAGGAGCACCTGGGTCCTTTGAAGGCCCTGCTGACATCAGCTGGAACTCAAGCACTATAACACTTTTGTGAGAGCTACACAGGAGGGGAAAGTTGTCATTTTTAAACTGCAATAGGGGCTTTAAAGAGAGAACAAAGCCTTTGGAACACAGTATTAGAACAACTTCATGAAGTCTCAAGACTGCCAAATGCTGAGCTCTGCCATAAAAAGGGAAAGGGAGATGGCACACATTAACAGAGAGAGCAAAAGGTCACCCAGAAATTACCACAGTGCATTTGGGACAATAGGATGGGTTTCTTTTGCTGTTTCCAGAAATTTCACAGAACGATGTTAAGATGTCTTTAGACAGCCAGGGTGAAATTATTTATGTCCATTTGCCTTTTCAAATCGAGCACAGTACATACCAGGTTTCCCTGAGAGTTGCCCATTATGAGCTGCCCAGTGACCCTTGACAGGAGAGGGACACTTTACATTGCAAGTGTGCCCTGTTCCCAGCTGGCCTCTTGTTCCACAGCCAAATGCATAGATCATTCCTGAAGAAGGCACAAAGGCTAAAGTGTGATGTCTGTAAGAGATGGGTACAGAGTTTGAGCCTCGTTTAACAATAAATTTAATTTAAAAAAAGCAAGAACAAACAAAGAACAAAACCAACAACCAAATACAGCCTAAAAGTTATTCTCATTTCTCCTAGGCCAGAAGCTGGTGCCAAGCAGCACCTTTACACGGGCACCAATGCTCAGTGTTTGCCACCTGATGGCACCACTTTATAGGATGGAGCCCTTTAGGTGGAAGTGACAAAGAGCAGCTTGTGCCAAAGCACAGCTGGTATCAGGCTCACAGTATCAGCGTAGTCATTTGCTAAGCCTGTACATACCAAAAGGCAACAACACAGCACCAGGGTTGCTAACTCACTTTTCATTAAAGACGCTGGAAACTTGTGACCAAAGAGGCTTCTGCTCTAAAGTCTTGCTGAATTATTAAGTTGGGAAGGTATCTTTTACAGGTTAGAGTGCAGGGTACAACTCCAATTAAAAAACCATCTCATTTAGAGGGCCTTAAAATTCTCATGGAAAGTAAAATTTAAATTCATTTAGCTTTGACACACAGAATGCAGAAGCAGGACTATTTTCCTCTATTTGCATGATTCAGTATCAGCATTAACCTCCACCAAAGAAAGTTTCTGACTGCACAAAGGACTCACCTGCCACAAGCAATCTGGGATACTTCACTGCCCATGAGCTCAAGAACTCTTCGGGGGTTCACCTCATCATTCATGGAGTCATGTCCCAGTTGCCCGCAGGAACCTGCACCGAAGGTGAACACCCCTCCACTCTGTTAGCAAATCAAACAGCAGAGTCTCCATTTAGGGACCCATAACCCAGCAGAATCTCTGACTCCAGTTTCAGTATGAGCCCAAAGCTTAGGCAGAGATTGATGGGGATTTCAAAAGATTCAGAAAAGAAACTCGGGTTCTGCTAACGCAGCTTCCAAACAAGCTACCTTGCCACCCATCAGAAACTAACAGAATTATCTTCAGGTATCTCTATACTAGACAAGCTTCTACAGAAGTAGTTCTCTACAATGGTATTTTTCCCACAGGAATCCCGAAGTCAGTTGTCTAATTCATTTTACAGTGGAAAACACTGAGGCTCCAAAATAGGAAGCAACACCTACCAAGTGGCAAAGGCAAGGCAAGAACTGAGCAGCTCTCTTTCAAATCCTAGCCCTGTCCTCTGGCCACTAAATTACACACCACTTGGAAGGAGCACATTTGGAACTGAAAACCTCTTGTAAATGCAGTGACTACTACTGTTTAATTTAAACAGTCATTCATTTTAGCTTCCATCTTATTCTGATGCACAGCATTACTCTATTTTCCAACAAAACGCTATTTTCAAGCCTTTGGAAGTGTGTTTGTTCATTTTTTTCCCCTCCCAAAGCTAATTTCTTTAAGTGATTCACATGAGTTTTGCTATTCATTTTCATGAATTATTAACATCTTTATCTTCAAAACCAGCAAAGGATCATGCTGGCAACGAATCTCAGAATAAACAATTAGGCTATATTTTCACTTAGTTTTTTTACTGGGATTGGAAGGAATACAGTAAGTCAATCTGTTTTCCTGTGATTACCCAGGAAAGTACTGTGAAACCATCAGGCAGGTGAGACAGTGGCCAGGGTTCCCAGGTCAGCATCTTTACCTTTGTCAGGACTGCTGTGTGTTCCTCTCCACAGCTGATGTAAACAACCTTCTGAGACCGCAACAGCTTCACGTGACAAGGGGACTCTCGGTCTGAAATGAAGACAAACGAAATAAAGCAGCTGTTTCATGAACACAAACCTGCAAGTCCAAGAAAAGCACCAGCAGTCTGATTTTCAGACGTGGCCTATGAGCACAAGGGAAACTTTAACAATTGTGGTGAAAAAAACCCCATATGTCCTCAAGTACATCACTGTCGTTTTTTCCCCTTGAATTCTTAAAAGACTTGACTGACTCAAACAATATTGTCCAGAGCAAGAATGCAAATGTTGATTATCTTGTGTAAATTCAACATGTACTTGCTGTTTGGGAGATATGGTGAGTGCAGCCTGGATACACCCACCTTCAGCTTCATGCTCCATTTCAGACTCTTCAGGGATGACTGCAAATATTTGTTTCCAAAGCCTTGCTTAGACCTTTTCCATACAGAACAACCCTGACACGTGGGAGACACTTGTGCAAGACACGTGGTAAGCTGAATCCCAGTGTGTATTTAAATACTCTGCTTTCCTTCTGTTGTCATCCTTTAAGCAGAAGATCCTCCTACTTGCAAAGGCTAATCACTACCAACCATTAAGTGATGCTTTTCTCCTTCACTCTGCCACTCCTAATCATTTAAAGTCTGTCTCCCAGGGATGAATACAGTAAAAATAAAAGCTAAGCACTTCAAAGAGCAGTAGGTACCTCAAAACAGTTAGATATTAAGGGGAGCAGCTGCTTATTTCATACCAACAAATAATCAGGTTCCTACCCATAGAAGTTGCCCATTTCTTAAGATTCTCACCTAAGGATTTGTAAGGTACTTTTTTACCGGGTAGTGAAAGAAACATGGTCACATTTCCATGAGTTTAGAACTGAGAGCATATTTTTGATTTACTATTTTCTGTAATTTAGCACTCTGATCTTTCTTTTGACAGGAACGACACTTCTCCTCTCTACAGCATAATTGTTAATAATAACAGTGCTGCAGAATACCCATGTTTGCAGACCTTGCTGTTCGTGTTTGACAAGTATAAATCACACTGTCTTACCACAATTCACTTACCATAAATACCACATATTTACTACAACGCCAGGCACTGAGGGAGAAGCAGAATATGATCCCTGGCCAGCACCACCCCACAAGCTGATGCCTATTCTGTTCATTTAAGATCAGTCAAAGTAAGCCTTTCATATGTAAACTGCAGCTTTGTTTTAATTAGAAGCATTTATCTGCCAATATACATGGAAAGGACACTGCTGCTCTTCTATTAGCTCAGCTCTACTTCACAGATAGTACAAGGTATCTAAGTGCATGCTAGGTATCACATCTACACTCAGTAACTTGTCTAGCTACTTAAAGCTGCTCAGAAATTACAAAGAAAACAATGAAGAGGTTGATTTGAAGCTCCAAAGAAAATTTTCCATTCACTTGTTTTATTCCAAAAAGTTAAGAGAGTGTGTGAACAACAAGCAGAGGAGATCTGGGCTTTTCAGAGTAGCACCTGAGAAAACTACCATTGGCCCTATACGCCTGGTAAACTTCAACAAATAAACTAGACATTTTACAATACTGGGATATTCTGTGTTGACATCATTTTGTAGCATATAGATGCTCATTAGTCAAAGTCATGCTGGGAAATGAGGAGATGGGCTCAGCCTGCTGTTCTGCAAGGAAAGCCTTTGTTCCCACCAACTTCAAACAAAATATGGACAAAGTATTTTTGAGAAGAGAGAGAAAGAATATGAGCACTTCCTTCGATATTTGCGTGTTCACGTTCACACTTGAAAGACCATTCTTTTTGACCCTCCTCACTTAATTTAACATCCCAAGGGGATGTTTCTGTTTTTACTAAGTATGAAAAACCTATAGAGAGTTTCTCTGCCACCTTGTCCCAGCAGGAGTTGCTGTGTTATACACCCATGCAGTAAAAAATACACAGTCAATGCAACAGGAGACAGTAGGCCAAAGGAGTCCATCCATCTTTTACCTAGGGGCATAGTTTTTGTACCTCGTTCATCACTTAGTCCCAGCTGTCCTGAGCTGTTCTTCCCCCAGCCAAACACAGCTCCTGAGAGAGAAAGGGCAAAACTGTGGGCTCCACCTGCAGCAACCTGAGCCAAAGGGATCCCATCAAGAGACTTGACACGCTGTGGACTGGCTTGGGAGGGACATTCTTTGCCCAAGCCCAGCTGACCATAGCTGTTCTGCCCCCATGTGAAGAATTGGCCATCTGAAACACGGAAAGACAAAGAATGGTGAGTGAAGGCTAGACAACAGAAAAGCAAGTTTGCCAAAATTAAAAAGAAACAGTTCTGGAGGCTTCACTCCCCGCCAAACCTCATGATGAAAAGAAAAAAAGCAAAATCAAGAAAGATATTCTTTGCTAAAAAAAGGTAAAGCCTGCAGCCACCAGGCAAACAAACACACAAGCAACTAAGTGCAAAATACAAAATACAGCTGCTGCAACAAACAGTGCAACAAACAACAGTCCACATGTTTCACACAGAAGAGTAACAGCCAAGGAAAATTTCAACAGAAAGAAATTAATTACACACATTTTTCTAAATCAAGATGGAAAGCTTTCAAGCATTCCTGCCATCATTCACCAGTGAAACAGTGGGTGGCCTGTGTGTAATGTTTTCTTTCTTCACAGTATGGGCAAGGTTTTTCCTCAATATTCATGGTACCTGATCCATTTTATAGCATCCCATTTGGCCCAAAAGCAGTCAGGACATGGGACGTCCTAGATTTTTTATGCAGAAATATGCAGTCTTGGACACTGTGCAAAATAACAGCACAAATTTTGGTAATTAATAATGAATGTTACTGTACCTGCTGCCAGAGCCAGGCAATGCCAATTTCCACAGGAAACCTGCAGTATTGTCTGTTGGTTCAATTTCTTTATCAACCTAAGGATGATGACACTATTTTAGAACAAGTGTCCACAAATACAGTATCACCTTAGACAAAAATTACAATTTCCACTCAGGTATTTGTTATATATATACACACAATCTATGGTTCTGAGACTGAGGAACAGAGTCTTGAAGGCAATACAGATCCATACGTAATAGATGCAAATCTGTGGAGACCTTCAGACACTTGACTAGTAACTCAACTGCATTTCCTGCTATAACACTGAATCCAACCATCTGGAAATGGTGAAAATAGCTGGGTCTTAGTGTCTCTCTCACTATTCTTTTTCAGGCACTGACATTTTTCATGCTGTTATGGGCCTAGCAGTTCCAATGAGTTACAGCACCAAACCCTCTTCAGTGCTTTGTACAGAGAATAGCATGTCAAAGGTTCAAGTTATTCCACAAAAATGTTATTTTTAAAATGGCAGTATCACATTGCTATGCAAGCCAGTCTCTCTGTTTTATCAGAACCACATGCAAGTTAAGGACTGTCTCCCCACAGAGCCTTTCAGCTCAAACACTAATCTTTTGCAACTGAAACTCTTCCTTTAAACACTGTTTCAACAATGACACCCATCCCAGAGAGATGTCCCCAACTTCTGCTCTGCATTGGCTCTGCAGTGGCAGACCAAATGACAGACTGCATCTGTTGTTAACACAGCATGATAAAACACCACGAAGCACAAACAGCATTTCTGGTTTTCAGTCCTCCCTCATGCACCTCCTTTTTCTGTACAAAACACTGTGGCATTTTTCACGGAGGAAGCTAAGCACGCTCCAATTTTCTTTTCCACACCTCAACCACCCGTGGGCAGGTCTGTCCTGCTCAAACCTCCTGAGGACTTGCAGCGCTCAAGGAGCACCAGAACAGCAGCGGAAAGGAGAAGGAATCACCTTCATCCCAACATGAGAAGGGCCCTATTCCCACCACACTGAGAGAGAGCGACCCTCCCAAGACGAGCAACCCTTGATGTGCCACCTCCAAGGAGCTTCCCTGAGGAAAGCTGACCCTGTTAAACACTTACCTTGGTACTGTCACTGCATCTTCTATAGTGGTAAGCCCCAGCTGTCCATCGCTGCCGGCGCCCCAGGAGAAGAGCTGGCCCTGGTCACTGAGGGCCACACTGTGTGACTCTCCACAGGCCACGTGCACGATGTGCTGCCCGGCCAGCGCCCCGATTTGCTCTGGGGGAAACAGAGGGAAAACGTCTCTGGTCACAGCATTCATCTCACAGCGACACACGGACACCGGGTCTGGGCAAATCCGCATGCAAAGCCATTCAGATGAGTGTGCTGATCCCCAATTTAGTTTTAAAACACTTTGTACAGGAGAAAAAGCACCAGGTTTACTGGAAACGTGTCACTGCTGAGCTCTTCTGAAAGCTGGTCTGAAAATCACAGAAGGCAGGCAAGTATACATGCCTCAAGCACAATGACAGACTACACATAGCTAGCCTCAGAGACACCGGAAAACCTATCAGGTTATTCAGGAACAGATAACCCAGATTTGAGGTTTCCCCACTCAGTTTTGATTCAGGGATCATCCAACACTGAGAAGATAGAAGACCCTGTAAAACATATTTGACCTTCCACAGCTCTCATGTTCAAGGAAGATGAGTCATCCACAAAGCTGGATGTCATCCACAACCCATCCACCACACCTTGATTTATTGCTTGATGTGTATGAGTTACAACATTCCCCATGCTAATCTTGGAACAAGTTCGAACCCATCAACCTATTACTACCACTGTCAAACACTCATTTAAAAAAAGGCCCATATAAAGGAAGAAAAATGAAATGAAGGAATAAAAAATTTTAAAAATTCATCACTCAAGTTCTCTGGAAGATAACCCACAATTGATTTTTCATCATTACATCACATTAGGCAACTGAGGCAGGGTTTGACAACTACTCTAAGAGCATCTATAATCAAATCTTACACATTACACAATTTTTACAAATGGTCATGAAAAAAAGTCCTGTTTTGCAATATAACATTGGAAATACCCCACAACTGATGGCAAAGCTCCCTGCATGCCAGACAGAAGCAAAGTTGCTTTTCTTTTTTCTTCCTTGAACAAATACAAGTGTTCCAGGTGGATGAAGAAAGGTTTCACTCTGTAAGCTGCAAGGCAGTGATCAGTATTACTGAAGTCCCACTTGGCTGTGACATGAGAGGAAAGGGTCATTACATGACATTCAGTGAAAATGATACCCCACATCACAGGCACCCAGAAATCATTAACACACTTAGCACCAAAACATGCTTACCTATTAATATACATGTCTTAAATGAGTGTAAAAGAAAGGTACCCCTAGGAGGGCTTGTCTTCTAAGTCTGGGAATGAGAAAATGAAGAGAAAAATCCCTAATGGATGTTATTGAAGAAAAAGGTGACAACTATTTAAATACGTATTCTAACTGAGGAAAACGCCACCTGAACAAGTGCTTCATTTCACTCAAAATAATTAATAGCAACAGAGGTGCAGTTTACAAGTAACAAGCACACAAACATCTAGGAGGGCTGGAGACCTGCCAGCTATCCAACCATCCTTTAGCCCTGCCATCCAATAACATTCTTGGTCCTGCAGCTCTTTCCAGCAGCACTAATTTCACCCAGTCCCACTGCCAATCCCTTGCAGAGACACAGCCAGGTTTGAGGGTGGTAACTCAATTTAGACACACAGCTTCCCACTTGAGCCCACAAGGACCCAACTATAGCACTGCTTGGTGGTCTGGTTTATATTCATTTACATATATAAAAGAGGGTGCCTATTTTTATCTGAGAGCTCTAAACAACCAGCAGCTGTAAGGGCTGATCAAGGTCAATGAGAAACAGCAGACAAGGTATCTCAGCAGCACATGTGGCTCTGGTGTCTTCCTCTCAGACATCCAGCAAGACAAACGTTACCTGCTGCGCTGTGCCCGACACACCACCTACATTCACTGTGTTTCTGTACTGGGACCTGAAGGTCCAGAACTAAAGCTGCTGTTGCTGGAGAGGATCACGCCATCAAAAGGAGAGCAGGATGAAGCCATCCACTTCTCCAAGAAAAACCCTTTGATTTATGAACCCACCGTTTCACCACTTCACCCTTGCTGGAAAGGTGCACTTAGACTTGGCTGTTACTCAGAGCACCCAAATTCTTGAAAGTGGGCACAAAGTCACCAGCCGGCCCCGCTTCCAAAGCTGCTCCCTGCACAGGGCCAAACACTCCAGGGCACATCGTGAGTATGGCAAAACAGCAAACGTGGACAATATGGGATGCTGGGGCACCCGTAGAAGAGATTGTTTTGCTACCTGCAGGCATGTAAAACACTTCCTTGGGAAAGCAGTATTTGCCACAGTAAGTCTTATTTGCTGCAGATAGACTACCAGGAGCTGACCCTGAACCACTGGAGCACCTTGGGGAGGTGACAGAAGACTCCAGTGACCAAAGATTAGCATTAGGAGCTGGAGGAGGCAGGACTCTGATCACAGTAGTACTGCAAATGGAGAAAGAAAGAATGCCCTGAGGTATGCGGCTGTGGAAAGGACTTCACACACTGCGACACAGAGAGGACTTCCAACAGGTTTAGAAATCTGGGGTTGTTTCAGTCCCCACTGGCTCCATCTTAGGTTTAATTTGGCAACACAAATGTGACCTTGCTCTACGTGCCATCCCAAGAGACTCATAAATACCAGCTTGTTTTGAAAGGCTGCCCTGTGTCACTGAAAGCCTTCAGTGACTGCACTGCTCACCAATGGAACAGAGTACAGTCTCACCTGCACCCGCTGGATAACCACAGACAGAAAAAAAACCATGCCTGTCTCAGAGCTGAAGCTCTTTGCCTTTAGAAAGGTGCATGCATGGCCTGTCTCACCACAATACATTCCTAAGACCCTGTCAATAGCAGTTTGCCTGAAAAGTCATGAAGAAATGTAAATGCCAAACAGTTTAAGTTTTACACACTCACATTCATTTCTTTCCAGAGATGTAAAAAAGTCAGCCTTTCCCCGGGATCACAGGCTGACCAGGCAGTCCAACAAGGGTCCCAGTTCATTGTCAGGCTTGCCAAGTCACTGAATGTACCATCTCCCAGCTTACATGGGATATCAGAAACATCTCTCTGACAACTATTTCTTTGTTGACCTCACATCCCTTCCTCACATCAAAATGTTAGATGTTTCAGTTGTTGGTATACATTTGTTTTAACTTCCAAAGCATCACAACACCATTATTCACGGCTTTGAAAAGATGTATCACTGCACTGAGATGAAGAGAACAAAAGGTGAAGTTTATACTTAGTATTGTGTCTTGTGTAATTGATGAATAAAACCAGTCAAGTGGAGCTTAACAGGCACAATTATCTACAAAACTAAGCAGAACAAAACCCTGAAAGCAACAGGGAAGGGCTGAAGCAGTTATGCAATACAGTGTTTCAACACCCCATAAAACTTTCAAAAAACAAACAAAAACTCACAAGTTCCAAGAAGTAGACACTGACACAATCTTTTCTTCCTGAAGCTGTCAGCTGTCTCAAAACAGCACCAATGCTTAGAAGTCGTTTATCAGTTCTTCGTATCTGGTGGAGTTCCAACTTTGTTTTCTCTCTTCTGTCCACTTTAACCCGCGGATGTCAACACAAATAGGTATATCAAGGTTTGGCTTTTTCTGGTTTTAACCCTGTTAGATCTTTTCACAAAATACACTGGAGTAAAGAATGAGGCAAAATGTCTTCAGGACAGCCCATCTGAGAATGGTGACAGCCCATCTGAGAATGGTGACAGCCCTGCTTCCCAGGACTGCTCTTGTGTTTTCATGGTTTGCAGGGATACTCCAGCAAAACTTGAGGATAAGTGGTGCGTGTTTCTACAACTCAACTTTCTGACAATCCGTGCATTTACCTTGAAGGTTTGGGAGTGGCAGTAAAGCTGGGCCAAAAATGAAAACCCCTGACAAGCCCACCATCAGTTCACAGCTTCCCTATTTATGAAACAGAGCCCATGCTTTGCCCCTCCATCTTTGGAAAGCTACACAGGATCTTCAATGTCTGCAACTGCTAGAAGCACAAAGCACTCACTTATACTGCTCTAATTAGAATGCACAGGCAATGAATGATTAATTAGCTTTCCTTCTCCTAGTAATTTTATCAGAGAGATGGTAGACCCTTTCTATGTATAGTTTCCAGCTGCTCGCAAGACAGGCTTTTGCTAGAGGACGTGGCAAAATCCTTCAGCCATATGTGTACCAGGATGTACAGGAACAGCACCAGATGGCTTCTACTGCCTGGAAACTACAGAGAAACCATCAGCCCTGAGGTTACACCTTCAGTGGCAAAATCTACATTTCTGGTCAGAAGCAGCTGTGTCTTGGAAGAGTTACAAGTGATTTCAGTCTGCTTGGACACCTGGCCAAAACTCTTCATTGCCTCTCCAGCTTGACAATAAGCTACTCAGAGCATTTGCTCATCTTGGTTGTTGCTGCCTGCACGGAAAGTGCTCACAAATTCTCAAAAATAGGTGTCTTACTAGCTTGCCCAGATGAGATGGTGGTAGAAACACAAGGAAGAGAGAAACATGTGAGGTAAGGTAAGAAATTCCTCTGGGTTAAATGCTAGCAGCTTGCAAATCTGAGGACAGATAAGCCAATTTCTTTGCTTTGCCATGTTTGTTAATATAGTCCACATCCACACTGAAGATGCGTGAGCACTGTACAACCCAGATCTAAAAATCAGAAGTGTGAGATACAATATTTCAATGCACAAGCCAGCTGAATATTTAATCGGATGCCAACAGTGACCTAAATTTCACCTGTATAATCTTTCTACTCTCTGAGTACTGAAAAGCCTTAATTCTTATAGGAAAGGAGCAGAGTTCTCTCCTTTTGGAGATGAACTGCACCAATGCATTAAACCACCCAGCAGGATGACACTAACAGCATTAGCACTTAGGGAAGCCTGATTCAAGAGCCAAAAACTCCATGAACATCTGCTACTGCCTTCAACAAGCACCACAAGAAAATCAGAAAAAAAACTATGGCCCAAACCTATCAGTCACCACCATTTTATTAAGCCACTGTACAAAAAGCAAGTAAGCAGCAGTGGATCTACCAAATGCCCCGTCAAGATTTTTATACATTAAGTAGTAAACTTCATCTGACTGCTGACTCCCCAGTCTCCAATGGCACATCTCAGAGATGTTTCTGCATGTGGATATCCTGGCTGTACTTCCAGGCTGTGATGAGCCTCATGATTTCAGTCCTATTGAAGTCAGCCGAACATTAATGAGTGTTTTAATGAAACTGGAAAAAGAGAAAACCAAAGTGTAACAATCAAAATGCTTGCAATTGAAAGTGCACTAGGAGAGAAGTATGACCAAGATATCTCCCTGACCTTATGAAGATTTCTCCTCTTTTTTTTCTTGTCAGAGTAACTTCAATGCCTTAGCCATTCAATGTTTTTAACAGCATTACCAGTAAAATACCAGCACTTAACCAGCAGCAGCACAAGTACACTCACCAACTTTTCCAGAAAACATCATTCCCAGTGGAAGTGTGATTCTACCACTTGAAAATCGGTAATTGGGGAAGGGGAAACCATGCTGTTTGCCATGCTGTTTTTGCCCCTTCCTCTCTCCCTTAAAGCTTCCAAGAAGGATCCTCTGATTTCCCTCTGCCCACTTTCAACTCTGACCACCTAGGCATCCCACACTCCTAGCTGTCACAGGCAACATCTGGAGCCCTGAATCAGGATGAAGAAACCAGACTCTGTAAACCACTTAAACTAAATACAGACTTTGCAAAGCTGTCATGTGCTTTTGGAAAACGTAATCTAACCCAGTCAGCTAAAACTGCTCCTGTGGCTTCACTCATCTCTGCAGGCTGTGGTCTGTCAGCAGTAAAACCAGAGGAAGGTGCACAGGGAGGAGGCCAGGGCTGTTGGACAGCTTCAAGAACACACTTTGGTGACTCTACAGTCTCTAGCATGGCCAGGCAGATGAGACACACAACACGTAGGCAGCTGGAACCACCCTGCCTGACACGAGCTCCACAATTTCACCTTCCTGTTCCTCACAGAGCGTTTCTGCAAAGGTATTACACGTTTGTTGCATCTTACGCTCAGATTACGTGACACTATTGCACACAAGGGTGTGAGAAACACTGTGCTCCGCGCCTGCACAGCACCAGACTACAAGAGCAAAGCCCGTGGGGAAACCACATCCCCACTGTATGACAGCTACCCTCGCTTTCTGCCTGCTGCTCTCACTCAACTATGGCTGCACACCTTATGCTCAAACCTCTAACAGCATGGGGCAAAAGCTCTGAAGTATGGAGCAATCAATGTTAACATCAAAATGTAACCTCCTATGACTTTCAATAGCTTAAGTTTACTATATCCATCGAGGAGTCTGAAAAGTTCAGTTTGCAAATCTTGAGGTCTTCCTTTCCTGAACTTCGTGAATGGTGCTATGATTGCAGCAGAAAGCAGAGCAGTATGAAGAGAAGCCTAATCAGAGAGACTGACAACAGCAGCAGTGCTGAAGCTGGTAAGACTCCGATAATTTGGTTAAAAAGAATGAAATGTAAACAGAGTAGACTCACTGAATGAAAAATAAGTATGGGGGGAAGACAGTAAAGGAGAGAGGACAGACCAAAGCAGGTGACACTCCCCCAATAACGTAAGATTCTGCAGTCCCCTTTCATCCAGAGACAGTAGAGATTCTTACCAAGATGATGGTTTACCTGCACAACGCATATGGTACTGCTCATTCATTTATTTAGCATGGCTACTTACAGTCTTAAATCTGAGAGAGGCTGGCTCAGTTATTAACACTGTCTTCACTTTATAAAGCTGTTTCTGGTCACGTCAAGGCAGGAACGAAAGAGCAAGAAGTGAGACGCCACCGTGACATCCCAGGGTGTCACTTCACATATGCTTTGCCAGCTACTCCCCCTCACAGCTGTGAGCAGACACCTACCCTGAGAAAGCAAAGCCCTTCCTCAGACAGAGGCACAGAAAGCCTTCCCCACTTCGCTGCCTTTTGTCTCGAGGACACGGCCTCTCTGAGGAGCTAGAGATGCAGACTGGCATGGGCACAGACAGCTGGAGCAGGCTCTTGGAAAGGGCTGCTCAGGCACAGAGGGCTTCAGTCTGGCAAGCATCAGCTGGCAGAGGGAAGAATTCACCTTCAGACTCTGGAGGTAAACTAGTAAGGACAGTTCCTTCAAAGAAGTAAAACACCATGAGTTACTAATGAAACATAGGGAAAACATATGTTCAGAATACCCAGAGATAGCCTGTTTTCCTCTTCAGGCTATGGGAGAGAGCTGTAAAGATGGTCATTCAGCCAGGCTTGCTGGCCACTGGCAGGCAGCACAGAAGCTGTGGCAGGTCCATGACTACTGAGAAACTCCCAAGGTCTACCATGTACACCCCAGCAAATCCCACAGCTCCAAGGCAGCAAGTCCAAGGTGGGCAGGATGCGCTAAACCTTGGCATGACATAGTGAGGATGGACACCAGAAGTATAGGGGGGAATTAGGGAAAAAGGTGCATAGATGCTGGATTTGATGGGCTGGTACTACACACTGCAAAGCTGTGACACTTGAGAATCTCACTTGTGGCAGCCCCAGGCTTTGATTAAATAATACGATTTTCAGGAGCACTTGGTTTGCTCCTCACTCTATTCCCATTTATTTCAATCCTGCAGTGGTTTGCATGGGAGCAAGACAAAGCCACATTTCTGGAAAGCCACACCTGCACAGTGCAGACTCAGTAGAGCACCTCTGCCCTTGCTTTCAAGGGCACTCCCATCAGTTTCACAAATATTGCTTGAAAATGTTACTGCAATCAAGCATGGTGACTAGAAAAGAGAGGTAAGGAATGCAGTCATATTAAACATTAAAAAAAAAAATTAATTTTATCAACTGGGCATTCTGAGAAAAGAAGATATGAGCATCTGTACATTCCTTTTTGGTGAGTTTTTATAGGCACATAGCTGTTTAAAAGGCAGGTCAGGTGCTGAAGAGAGCAAGCATGTCTTCACACCTCTTTTCAGCTACCAAAAATACTTGATTTCTGATAAGAAAAAGAAGTTTCACACAGATCTTCGAGATAAAGTCCTATTTCCAGTACAGCTTAAGGCAGAGTATCGGGCTGTCTGAAGATAATTGAGTCAAACCCAAAATCAACAGCCACCACACTACTAAAATCTCTCCTAGAAGCTGTGACTCTCAGCCGTACTTACTCAGCTTAATGAAATCATCATTTTTGTCCAGCACAGACAACTATTCTGACTACAAAAAGGTTGGGGCATTCAGAAATCCGGCTTCTTCCCTGCCCTCTCCCTTTACCTCACCACACGCAGCTACCCACCCATTTTATCCTGAACACATCTTCCAGCTTCAGCATGGTTGCAGGAAAGGGGCCAGTCCTTAGTGCCACACACCGTGCCAAGGTTTCATGCTCCTTCCAAGCCAGGCAGGCAGACAGCCTTTATTTCATTTGCAGCCTTTATTTCAGCCGCATCTTCAGAAAGCCTCTGAAGAGTACACATGATACAGGAATGACAAGTAACAAATATGACAGAGATAAATTCAAGTTTAGGTTGCCAAATTGCCCTACAAACCCCCAGTCAGAAGGCAAAAAGCTGTTCATTCTTACTGCAGCTCTGCCTTTTGAGGTAGAGAAGCATTAAACCTGTCCCTCATGTCCTCTGTAAAAACAGATCAGACTGATTGTAAAAAACTAGTATCTTGCTTCCCTGGGCTCATCCTTGTTTTTATCTCTCAGCAAAATGAAATCAAGAGAGAAATCCAGTGGTTCTAATAACACATGTATTCTTAGAGACAAGACTTCAGAGCTGCATCTAAGAACAACTTAAAGACATTTTAGGTGCTGACTACGTTTCTTTACTGTCAAGAAGTCAGATTTTTACTTGTTTAGGCTCTCCTAAAGAGCCTTCTCTCTCCTCAGTTTAGGCTCTCCTAGTCCTGCAGTCTCAGAAAATACTGGCACAAGTCAGTTCTCATGATTAAGACCACACAAATTTTAAAACAACTCCCACTATAAATACCTGGCATATTCAAATCCCTCAGCCAGCCAATTCAACACAACGCAGGCAAATCTAAGGGAAAACACTTCTTTTACTTCTCATTCAACAGAATACCTACTGTTTCTAAATTAAGTTAATTTTAAATTCCGTCTCCTAATTTTAAAATCATTCTGAAGCCCAAACGGCATCAAATCCACTGAAATGGACACCCGACAAAGAAAATCCACTGCAGCCACTAGTGAAGGCACAGCAGCCTCAAATAGCTTGGTCAGATCCTGTGATCGATCAAAGGAGCAAAAGGGATGAGTACAAATGAACATACCCGACTCTGCAAAGGGTCACCAGTTTAATTACATACTTTTTTTTTTTACAAATAACAAATACAATGGGTGCTGAAACATAAACATACACAGCTTTTTGCAACCTGCTCATGACAAACACAAGCCCTACCACCTCTCCTCCAGAGCAACCAGGGCCTCCTGCCTGACTTCTCACCCACCGGGAAGAGGCTAAAAGAGGAAGTTCCACATAGACTGTCCTTCCAAGCAGGTGGCACATCTGAATTCTCAGCTGTTCCAAGGTTTATGATTAACAACCATGCTGCCCTGAACACAGAGCTCTCTGCCGCTGTAACCCTGTGCTGAAGCTCAGGACAAGTGGGCTTACATTTGAAAAGAAAATGAAGGTCCACTCAGTTCAGAGACATCGAGAAGAGCTGGATCACCTAGGTTTGGTTGGTTGGTTTGGCGGTGTTTTTTCCTGCTTTTTGAAAGAGAATGACTATTATGATGACATTTCTATCAGCAGCTATGAGCAGATAGATTCCACAATGCACAGAAAGGCAGTGCTCCCCTGCAAATTTGCAACCAGACAGGAGAATTCGTAAAAAAATCATAGGTTTGTCTGCTGAATCTTACCAGACAAAAGGTTTGAGGCAAATTTGGCTTGAGACACTGTTCTATAACTCTCTTGAGACACTAAATACCAAAGCCCAGGTTTTCTCACTAGCAGTAGTCAAATGAAGTCCAAATGACTTGAATAGAACAAATCTCTAGAGCAGAAAACAAGTCCCACATCTCAGACTCCAGCATGTTTTCAAAGCTTTACAAACTGCTAACAACAAGCTCGTTGTTTCATATGCCTCTATAATTCCACCCAGATGCCAAAAGAGCCTTTACCTTAGGTACCTCAGCCTGTCTGTTTTTCTCCAGCATGCACATTCAGATAAAACACTTATCTAAGAATCATCACAGGCAGCCAAGACATCGTGGCAGACCTGAAGAAAATCAATCCAAGTGAAATTACAGGACTGAAAAAGGGGAAATGTAGATATAGTTATGAAGAATATTTTTTTTCCTAAAACTACTGCAGTACAAAATTATTGCTTCCCGTTAGAGACATAATGTATGTTATCATCTGATAAAATTTCAGGAAATCAATGCAAACTCAGACTAATTTTGCGAAACAGCGGGTTCCATACGTCACTACCAAAGTTGCCAAGTTGCTTCTCCTAAGACATAGTCAGAGACTCTGGAGACTTCAAGTGCATAATAACACAAGTAAAAATAAGGGCAGGTCAGACAGAAGCTTTATTAATCACGGTCATGGTGAGAGAACGCTGGAACAGCATTCCCCTTCTGCATCCCTGCCAAGTGACTGCAGAGACACAAATTACAGAATGTTTCAGGAGGAAAAAGAAAAAACAAAGAGGTGAGGAAAAACAATCATTTAAGTATTTACAAAGCCAGATATCCAACCCTAAGAAGGATGGACTCTAAGTACCTCGCTAATCACCACAAGTCAAAGAAACAATGAATTGGTAAACAGCGTGACAATGTGGGAAACCGGCTTGTGGTAGAGCCCTGGGAGTGGCACGCCTGCTATTACCTTGGTATTATCAAAAGGAGGGAGTTTGGAACACTTATGAACAGTAAGCTTTTAGTCAAAAAGTACGTGATTTTAGTCAGGATAAACTTCTTAGGCATCTTAAATATTAATTTTAGCACCACAATGTAAAATCCAGAGGAAAGGGCACTTCCAGAAAATAACCCTCTAGTGGCTTACACTCTTTCAGCGGCACACACTCCCCCAGTCATTTCTGTTCCCTGTAGAGGAGAGGCATAAGAATCACTTTGCCAGCTGCTATCCCCCTCTCCACATTACATCCACAAGGTCAGCAGATGTGACCATAAACACAGCTTTTAATCAACACGTTTTGTTTCATTTCAAAAGGTGCCCTCTAAAGGGCTCCTCCAAGAGGAATTGCTGAAACAATTCTGTGCCACTGTTTGACATTTTCGTGAGCAGCATGAATGAGAAGCAAAATTGAATAGTGAGAAATAAAAGGGAGTTTCCTCTTAGGACGCAGACCCAGGCAGTTCGGAAGGGGATCGCTCCACCCCTACGAAATCACGCAGCCTTCAAAAGGTTCAAAACCCCTTGCGTATTTTCGTGTCCCGGTGTTACTCTCAAACACAACCAAGGCACTCTAAGCCCTGGTAAGCATTTCTGAAGTCCAGAGGGGGCTCCCCAGGGGCTGCCTGAAGGGAACAATCAGTATTATGTCACAGCCTCCCGCGTCAGGAGATGGAGCTCACTTCCAGAGCTGGGCAGAGGTCATCCGCTTCCAGCCGCCCTCACAGGCTTGGCAGGATCGAGCCACAGGGCAGGAAAACCAAGAGACCTCAGCCCACGCTGCCCTGTCCGGCAGAGGCTGGAGAGATGCGGCTGCAGGACTCCCAGCTCCTGGCACTTCTCCCACTCTCTACCTCAGGTTCCTCCTGACAGTCTTCTCCATCATTTCCAACAGCTCAGGACCCTGTGTCTCACACATACATCTTCACACCTATCAGACATGGCTTCATTCACAGGCCCACAACTATGGAAAACAGAAAAGATGATCTTCGACAAGCCTTTCCACACAGAAGGTGTAAGATTGTCTTTATCCCATGCAGAGGAAATGGGGGTGAAAGAGGAAGGCTTGATTCTTCTTGTTCCCATTTGCAAAAGAAAACTAAGAAATTCAGTTCTCAGTGCTGCAAGACAAAGCAGACCCACACACAGCAGTGTGTGGGATGGGGCTCTCCCGCAGTTTACTGTTACCGTAAAGGCTGCTGTGACTGTTCACCATAAGCTAAAAAGAGCAGCTGTTCCTTGCTTTACAGCACATCCCTCCCACCTGCCCCAGCCAGCAGAAATCCCACTGCAGCCACAGCCAGTAACGCTACGTTGGCAGAGAATCACCATTTCTCAGGGATGGCCACAGGCTCCCCAGAGAGCAGCAATGAAGAACCTTCTTCAGAAAAAATTAAACCGGTAGGGTAACTGGGACTTGGTTTCACATCCTGGTGACAGACCCTAATTTAAGGGGTTAGAAGAAGGGCACTTGGGATTAAACACCTTTTATTTCTATTTCAAAATCTCAGATTGGCCCTCTTCTACAGGCCTAGCTGAAGGCAGGATTACCTGGCTGAGAGAGGTCTATCCTTCAGCATTTAGGATTCATGAGATCCATTTCCAGCTCTGATGTACTTGCTGTGAATCCTCCATTTTCATCACCAGCTTATGCTTGCTTTATTTTATGGCTAGAATAGCAGCGTAGCCCAAAGATGTTTCTCAGAGTATCTTTGCAGCACTCAAAACAGTACTGAATTTCTGGGGCCTCCGCACTAGTCCTGAGCTAGCTGGATGATTTGCAGGATGAAGTATCCTCACCAGTTTGAGTTGAATATTCACTAGGCTTGGCTTCTTTTTACCAAGCATCTCATTTATTCCAGAGCCTAAATTTACAAGTCCTCAGAAGATGAACAGTTGTTGTGCAGAGAGAGGACTTAAGCACTCCTGCTACTCCCAATCTCTTTCAGTAATTGTCTAGAAGCTACTTGAAGGAAAAGCAAGAGAGGCCAAGTTCAAGGTCTACTCCTCTAACCCAGCACCCAACACCTATCAACTCATTGTGAGAGCAAGAGACAAAAGACACTGACAGAGGAAAGGAGCAATAGAGTCAGTCAGGTCAGATTTGCACATACTGCATGGGGAACTGTGGCTATTTCGCATACACCTTAGCTCTCTGCCATGCAGTAACAGGTTACACTAGAGAAGACACAAGCCATGCAGAGGGTAGCCTGCAGTTTCAGGGATTTTTGCTCTAATTACTCACAGCACAGGATTTTTATTATATTACGGAAACAGAAATACCTGTATCTTTACCACGTGCCAAAACCGAGAAGTTAATGGAAGGCAAACTGGAAGGCTAACAATGAAAATAGTCCAGAAGAAAGGCTTCAGGGTTCCTTCAAATAACAACTCGCAATTAAACCATTCCTTCACCCTGGGAAGGAGAGGCAGTAGCTGCCTGTGGTTCTGCACTCGTGGGTTCTGTCCATTGGAACACAATGGAGAAGATGCAATTTGAGTCTGGGGAACACAACGCTACAATGACCTTCATATTAAGAAAGCATGAAGGGATGAAGGCACAAGTTGACAAGGAATTCTGAAAGAGGGAAACTAAATTTACAAACCCTCTTGGCCAAACTCAAGTTTGTTCCCCACAACTATATTCAACATGCATCCGCTTGTACTCTTTGGTGTAAATGAGAAAACTCCCAGCAACAGCTGAACAAGAGTAGGCATAAGGATGCAGTGCAATTGGAAAGACAAAGCAGAAGACACTCATGACTCATGGGCCTCTCCTCCTTTTTATAAAGAGACAACACAGTGCCAGATAACAAAATCTGCCCTGAGACCATCTGCGCTCGCCTCTGTTTTGAAGCATTTCCCAGCCAAAGTGAACAGACCTGTCTCCTCACCCGTGCTGCTCAGCTTTAGCTTTCCAGAGCCAGCTCGTGTTATTCAGCATCACTACTGCGTTACGTGACACTATTATCAGCTCTGCTGGCTGCGCCAGCTCTGGAGCAATCAGCACGAAGCAGCTTCCATAATCTTCTCAGCACACCAGCCTCAAGACAGTTTGAAGCGCATATAAAAAGCAGACTTACCTGGCTTGCTTCCTTCACAGTCATGCCCCAGTTGACCTTTGGTGTTCAAGCCACAGGTATACACCTCCCCATCTTCCAACAGGAACACAGAGTGGTTTCCTCCACATGCCACCTCCTTGACATTTCTATCGTGGATGAATCCATACACCTGTGGTTCAGGAATGATGACCTGGAGGTTGCTACCTATCCCAGGTTGTCCGTAAGACGAGTAGCCCCAGCATAGCATTTTCCCTCTTTTCAGCAAGTCATGTATCCTTCCTGGGCAAGAGAAACAGGGGAATGAGTGTGAATAAAGCAAGTACACCACAAGTGATCCTACAGAGATCCAGCTGCTCACAGCAGGAGGTGGAAACAACCAGAAAAGGCATTTCCTGCATGACTGTCAGGTTTGTGAACTGTCAGTAAACCATTATACAGACAAAGAGTAATCAAGACAGCTCAGCTGTGGTACTGAATCAGCACCTTCATGCCTTGGCCATCTCCATCTGCAAGACAGTAGAAATGTTCTGAAACCCAGAAGACTGAGCTTTTACTCTGCAAAATTACTCTGCTTCAAAAACCAAATATCAAACAATGCCTCAAACCAACTGTAAGGCTTTTTAGACTAACAGGTCCAAATCTGAACTTTTAGAGTGTCATATTTGAGACCACTTCTAAACAAATCTTTAAAAATTACCTCAAAGGTGGTTAGACTAGCCCTGAACAGAATGACACAGGTATTTGTGGTGTACTGGCCATTGCAGAAATGTGTTATTTCAGATAAACAAAGATTAAGGAGTACTTTGCTCAATTGAACACAGTCTTGCAACCCAAATTTGTGCACGTACACACACACAGAACTTCAGCCACGCACTGAACACACACACCCCTGAACTGCAGCAAGAATTACACAAGAAGCAGCAGTTCACGTGGAGCAGCACATTGACAGCTTGGCCCTGACAGCAGTGGACAGGTCACATTGATGCAACTTGCCAGCAGTCAGGTGTTATCTTCTGCGCTGTGCTCAGTGAAAGTCAGGGATTTCAGAGTGGGGTAACATGGGAAGGGAAAAAATAGAGCAATATAAAAGGTCCAATTACTTGGTGTGAACTTGATAAAGACAACAGGATGCTAATGCATAAAAGCTGGAGGAAGAGAAGAGCATTCCATAATGAGCACGTGAAAGATTTTAGTAATACTCCTTTGTCACTCCTAATCTCAATAGGTTTGGCTTATTTGTTAAGCATGCTATACTAATAAGACATTGAGAACTCTGATTGAACTGGAAACTAGTTAAAGCTTTTTTTTTTTTCAAAGGGAAGGAAAAAGAAGATTAGAAAATGAAAGATCTGAGACATCAAGTCTTACGACACACCATGCCAAGTTTTAAGCTAAGGCAATTTGCAGCAGCAGCATTTACTAACTGAGCACAAGATAGAAAAGCAAAAGGTAACCCCTGAAGCACCAAAGATTTCTTCTCCCACTCTGAGCAGACAGGAAACACACGCATTCAGTTTGTTTCCAAAACCTGGTGCTAATTCAAGATCGAGGTATTAGCAATAAAACCTTTCATAATCTAAGCCCTAAGCAAAGGGTGTTCATCTCTTACCCTCTGCCTGTCAGCTGTGGTCACTTCCACTGAGGCAAGACTGAGCTGGAAGTGGGAGGGAGAAGATTGGATTTTCCAGTTAGTACTTTATCAGTGGTGCAATTTCCTACCACAAACTGTTAACTAGGATCTCTTATTAGGGGCTTTAAAGTAATGCAGGACCCCACTTATGTCTAGCAGCCCTTCCTCCTCTATAGCATAATTCAATTCACTCGCACCCACGTGTGCTTATCACTGGCCAGCTCCAAAGCACCCAGAGGAAAATGCAGGTTACAAGGCTGTGCCTGGTTAAATCAGTCATGCTGTACACTCTGTATTTGGTTGCCCTAAGCACAAAAGCCTGCTGGAAGATACCCTCTATGCTGGCTACGCTAAGAATAGGAATGCCGTGGGACACAAGAAAATTGAAGTGTGTGCATGTGCTTTAAATGTGCTTTAAACTGCTACATTTATAAAAAAAAGGGTGTTCTATCACACCACCAAAAAAGCCCCCAAAAACCCAAACTAAAAATGCATGAGCAACATCCTGAAGGTGGCAGGGAATCATTTCAAAACTGACACTGGAACGGCAGAAATCTGGGACTGCAATTTTTCTCAGCCTGGGGAACTGCCGTGTTACAAACACACAAGCAGCAATCCTGAAGATCCAAGGATCACGTTCCCTGCTCAGATAAACAGATACTGTCTCTGAGCTGGAAAGATTTCACCAGTATACGACTCAAACTACAGTGACACCGTACCACATGAGCTAAACATTAATCTGGGATACCTTCTAAAAGGGTACCTCAACAGTCTGCTCCCTACAGACTACAGCCATCTTCCCTAGTGCTAGTTTCATTTAAAAATGCTAAAAATACATTAATTACTTTCCTTGTGTTCATATTCCACACAAGAATTTGCTGCTAATGGGCAAGGGAATATGATGTGATTGGTGAGAGATGGGTTTTTCCTCCAGCTAAGACACTACTTGAAACAGGAGGAATTCGAACTCCCAGTAATCCATATAAATACTAGGGTGATATTTCAGAGTTCAGCCCTCCATATGCTAGAGGTCAGATTTTCTGAAGCCCCTCATATTTAACAATCTCTATACCAGACACAGAAAATCTGGTTTTCACTAGTTTTTTTAAATCATCTCTATGGACTGCCACCCCCATCTTCCAAACATTTTGCCAATAAATCTCTGTGCAGCTCAGTTTCACGGGAACAGACCAACACTTTCCACTGGAGAGCAAAAACCAACATAGCCACTTAAAATTTGAGTGTACAGGCACAGCTAAATATTTCGAATGGCCTGGTGAATTTATTTATGTTGAAGACATTTTATAAACCACGACTTTAGGACTGGTTTTTTTCTCCCCCTAAAAAAACCTGCTGGAGGTCTTAATACATTATATGTTCAGGTAGGAGCTGTGTCCTGAAACACAACGAGGCTTTAAACGACAATTTCACACTCTGTTTCCAGTCTGGTTAAGACAGTTACTCTTCTTTGACAGTAGCAGAGGAAGTAAAAGTGCATGTTCCACTGCAAACTACTCCTACAAACTGCATACCTTTCTCATATTAAAACGATTACATAAAAAGTTTCTAGTGTAGGCAAGCACTAACAGACGTGCCTGCACATACACACGTATATAATAAATACATGATTTATACTCACTTGTCTGAAATTTTATATAAGTGATTAATATTCCTAGTGCCCAGCTCAATACACCTTAAAAAAGCTGAATTTTTATCTTCGGAGGGCAAACCCCTAGGGGAGATGTTTTTCCTAAACGCATCAGTTAGGGATTTAAGTTCACAGCTCCTTTTAAAAATTGGATTGCAAAAAGCACAAGAACTGCAGTACCCAACCACATCACCTATTCCTGTTCTTCACAAATCCCAACACAGTCAGCCTGGTGTTCATGTTTCAGAGACAAGAACAGATGCAATGCAGTAAAGCCAGTCATTTGCAGAGAATCCCCACATACTTAAAAAAAAAAAAAAAAAAAAAGGGGTGGGGGGAAGATATAACACCACATCCTCAGACCCTGACATGCCAGGAATAATTCACCATCAAAACAGTGAAGTACATACATAGCACAGCTAGAGCTGGGAAAACCTCACACTGTGAGGAATATTTTGAGGAAATCTATTGTGGGTGGAAGACCCACCCTCTGCTATAATAAGGTTCTGCTGACATACTAAGTATAAATCGTTTAGCGAAAAAAACAGCCCCGGTGGTTTGGTAAAATAATAATGCTGCATGTATGATCAGGACAGGACGTATTTGATTCTGTCTTTTTTCTTTTCCTTTTTCTCTTTTTAAAAGCTCTCATGCCATGCACAGTCTCTCCTCACAATCACACAAACATATTGTAAAGCCATTTCCACTCTGCGCCCTTTCTGGGAAAGTCAGCTAAGTAAATATCACGACTGCAACAAACAACACTCAACGCTCAATGCTCTCTAAACAAAGAGATCTGCCAACTGGCAGGGCATGAATAAACAAGTTTTTCCTTCCCTCTTGTTTGTGAGATTTCAGATAGCAAATGTGTTTCTTCTACCAGCATTGCTCAACAGTGACGGAATTTACTGCCTCTTTCTGCCTGCCACTAAGCCTCCAAGCCCACCTTCTTCCTTTTGCCTCCGTTTCAGTCCAACTCAATGTCCAATGTAAACCAGGTTACGGAGCAAGAGAACACAAGGTGTACCAGCAAACGAGTTAAAGCAGGAGCAGAGTATTTCCACTGCAAAGCCGCATGCCCTCAGATGGAGATGCCCCCACAGAAAACATATAAAAATAGACACCTAAAATCAAATATGACAACCCCCCCGCCATCACCTCCATTTTGCAATCGCAGAAAAAACACCTCTCCCTCCCTGCCTTCACCCCGGACACCCCGGGCTCCTCGGCTTCCTGCGGCTGCTTCCCACGCCCAGACCGACACTTTCCCGGCGGGCGCAGACCGACCCCGGAGCGACAGCAGCCCCCTGCCCTCCCCGCAGCCAGGTGATGCTGCAGCAGCAGCGCCGAGC